>JAKOGI010000667.1:0-180000 GCA_029747015.1 Carnegiea gigantea | reverse complement strand
ATACATGCTAGCAATTGAATATGATCAGAATGCAGTGCTGCTTCAAAGTGTGAAGTAATTGGTTGCATCCATCCTTTAATTATTCGGCATCTGTCATAGTGGTGGTTTCTTTTTTTTTTTTTTTGGAAGGGGGGGTAAAAGCGAAGTCAAATTCCATGTGATTCTAGAATGTAGAAGTACAATACATAATTTGATTACATCAACACCAAGGGAAACTCAGGTAGAAAATTAAAACACAATAGGTATATTTTCCTCAATTATAAACTACCCAAAAATTCAGAGTGCTCAGTCAAAATTGTCATCAAGCTTTTGGTTTTGGTTAATAATACCATCGAATTAACTTTGTACCTAAACGTGTTACTAAACTCTAGTATTATTGTCAATTTTGCCACTGTGACTCGTTTTAATCGGCCGCAGCCAGTTTTTATTTATTTTCCCTTATTTAAATGTCTTAAAACTGAAATTAATCTTCAGCATTCCCTCCCTCATCTTTCCCGTTAATGGACACAAGGGCAAAAAGTAAAAAACATCATGACATTTCTAGCTTGCTATAGCTAAGCCCAGTTGATGGATTTTTGACCATGTTTAGTCCTTAGTAGAAGCGAATAGAAAGAGTAAACAAGAACAGCACAAAAACAGGGGAATGTAATTGAACCAAGTCAAGAATTAGATAAGTGAAGGGAAGTCATAGACTAACTTGCCCTTTCAAGGATCAACCTAGGTTCTGTGAGCTCCATCAATGGAAGGAGTGAAACAATAAGAAAAGCCCGGCTCAAAATCAAATAAACATAACAACCCTACCATCGTAAATTCAATCCCAAAAAAATGGGAAATAAGTTGAAAGAAAAAAATGGCAATCAAGCACAGGACAAGAACAGGGGAAGAGGGCTTTAGAAAGCCAGCCAAATTAAAACTGCAACCAAGCGTCGAAGCTCGCCGAAAATGGTGGAGTCACCATTGTAATGCTTCGAGTTCCATCGAAAAAGGGGGGAAATAGCAAAATTGAACCAACTATGAATGATTTCAAACCTAGAAATCACAAATTCAATTCAAAGCTAGTGAATTCAGCCCAGAAACTCGAACGATTCAAATGAAATTACATGAAATCGTAAAACTCAAAATTAGATCTAAAACTTGAAGCTGAAATAGGGGAAATCGACGGTGAAGCTAAACCCTAAATTAACCCTTAAAATTTTCTAAAACTGAAATTAAATCTTCCCTAAAACCCTTGCTGAACCTTCCATTGCTAGTACCCTTGCTTTATACCCATCCAAACATCGGTTTGTCCTCCCAATCTAGTCGTTAATTTTGAGCTGAGTTAGATGGTGAACATGGCCTTCGTGGTAGGAGGGATTTGAAGATGGGTAGTCCACAGATGATGGTTGAGATGATGATGCCGAATGATGGCCAAAATGGTGGGTGATGCTGATGATGGTGCTGCACTATTAAGCTGGGTTACAGAAGCCAGAGGAAAGGGTGCAGGCTTCTACTCTGATCTAAAGTGAAAGGGGAGAGAGAAAGAAGTAGAAGGGGGAGAAGAAAGTTGGCTCATGCAAAAGGGGAGTACTTACCTGGTGATTATCAATAAGGTTTGTCAACAGTCCTCTTAATCTTCGATTGCAATCACCACTTTCTTTGCTTTAGGTTGATGCTTTTGTGGATTTTTAGGGTTTTCTTCAAAGGGCAAGTTCAGAGGGATGGGGAGGAAGATGAACTCAGAGCCATAGCAGACGGGGGGGTTTAGGAGCAGTTAATGATTTTTGTTCATTTTTCGTTTATTTTTCAAGGCCCACAAACAAAATCCTTTCACTTCCACCGGCAAAACACTCCCTTACCTGCTGCAACCGGTCATAGTGGTAAAATTGACAATAATAATAGAGTTTAGTGACACACTTAGGTACAAAGTTAATTGAATGGCATTTTTGAACAAAATAAAAAGTTTCATGACAATTTTGGCTAAGCACTCTAGAAATTCATCACCAAACGGACAGCTTGTTGTAACAAATGAATCATATGTTATTGCCATTCAATAATTTTATTGCCCCACTGTCTCTGCCAAAACTTAACCAAGTTCTTCTCCTTTGTAATTCACAAATATAGTTGCACAAAAATAGGCTTGAGAAGCATTGTATAATGCACTTTCCGAAACATTAACCAATCCAATATTTGCATCCATGTCATGTAATATGCCACAATAATTAAAAAAAAAGAGAAAGAGATGGCAACAACATTGATCTCACTCATGCTTTTGATGGATGTTTTTGATTTATCTATGTAGGATGACTATGAGAATCTACATACCTCATAGGGGAAGGTTGGTTGAATAACAGTGCTTTACAATATGTTGGCGGACATTGTTCAAAATATATGGTTGTAAGGATCCACCTTCCTGAGGGTATTATCCCCCACGAATAGTTCGACTTTTCTTTGGATGGGTATTTTTGATTTTTATTTTTTTAAGAAAAGCTTACTGTTAACTTTTTTAAAAATTTTGAAATCTAAAACCGACAATTTTATAGAAAATGATTAGGAAATTGGATCATGATTCAGTAACCTGACCATGTTCCTGGGCTAGAATTAGACCTAGCAGCCTGATCCTGATCCAAAGCAGAACCAGTTGCCTATTCTAGGAACTCGACAGGCTAGGAAAAGGCCCAGTTCCTAGTCTAGATAGGCGCACTGTCATGGATTAGAATGATTTTGATCGAAAATAAAAAAGAATGACAAATAAAGATAATTAAAGACAAAATTCCAATTACGCTTTGATTAGAGTCACCAGTTAGTTTTAGAAAACTTACAAACAGTATCACTTTTTAAAGCAAATCATACTAATAGGGATAACCAAAAGGGACACCAAAGGGATAGCTGATTTCGCTTCAAAAAGATTTTCAAAAGGCCCTCGAATAATCCCTAGTGTTCGGTCTATATTGACGCCTTAGTATCAAATCGAGGACCTACATTCGGGGGCGATGGTACGATGATGTGATGAGATGCATCACATCACCGTCAGTTATTACTGACGGCTTCTATTATTCAGTATGGGAAATAAAGCTTTTAATCACACTAACACATATTTATGCAACATATTAGTATAAATCATATTAAATCATAACAAAAGTACAAACGTTCGGTCAATACAAACAAAAATAAAGTAAATAGTTCCGGTGGACGAGACTACCTAAAGATTAGATCTTCAAAGATGGTGAAATCAAAACAATAATAACAGAGATCAACTGGATGAGTGGAAGAAGGATATCATTTTACGCTTAGGACAACCCAACTTATTTACTTGGGAAACCTTACAAAGTAATTAATCCTTGGTGCCTTCATTAGGAGACTCGAGATTTGATCTCTCAAATTTGGTGAAAAACTCACAATTTTCATTTTTCTCACAATGACGATCTCTCGTGCCTCACTAATCTCAATTGACTAATGATGATTTTATGATCTTAACCCCACGGGCCCCCCTATTATAGTGGATGAATAGATCGACTTAGCTTAAGAAAAGAAGAGCAACTCCTGCTCTTATCAAACTTAATCTTAAATGGTTCACTAATTTAACTAGGAATCTGACTAATTAAGCACAACAAACTAATCAACCTTGAACTAGGATTAGGATTAATTAAACTAACTTGGACTCGAGGCGGGGAAAAGGAGGAAACCCGGTTGTGTTCCCTGTTAGTGAACCAACCAATTCCCTAGCCCAGTGGGCCTATTGTCATGTGCCTTGGACTTTGGTTGCCTTAATTGGACTCTCATTTGCTTAATCACTTTGTTAGGTCCCCACAATTATAGCTGGGATTTTATTTTCATCATTGGGCGATTTAAAAAGACAAATGCCATTTTAAGAGACTACAGTTAGCCCCTACTTATAAGGTGATGGTCAAAGTGAGGCTCTTAACTTATAGATGCTTGTTAGGTTGTGCCGATATGATGTCCGAAACTTGCTACTGAAGGTCCTGAGATTCAGGGCCCATCAACTTTCGCGATGACAGTGTCCTGATAATGTGAAATTCAAACCTAGCTGCTGAGGGTCCTGAGAGTTGGCATTTGCCAACTTTTGGTGTGGTGGTGGCTTGATGATGTAAAATCCAAATCTGGCTGCTAAGGGTCCTAAGATTTCGTGTTCACCAACTTTCACCGTGATAGTGGTCTGATGATGTCCTATTGTGCCGGGAGCCAGCAGGTGCTTATCTTTTAGCCGGATTAGTTGAGCTTTTGCCGATTTAGCAAATTTCATTATAGCTAAAGGACCAAACCTTTCACTGGTCTAGCGGTTTCCTTATCGAAGGAGGAGCAAACCTTTCTCTACGAGTCTATCCTTTTTCCCGATTACCAAACCTTTCGCAAGTCTAGTGGACTTATCCTTAAATTTATGATCTTGCTTAAGGTCTCTTGCCTTATTTGCTTACTATTATTTTCTTGCTGATTATTTCTTTCCTCCATTATTGCCAAAGCTAATGCATCCTTTGAATAACTTGAGTGATAAATTGACAAGTTTAGACTTATCGTTGGCTTGGCATGTGGAGGCGAACTCAGCCGGGTCCCTTTTTTGCCATTTTCTCTTCTTTACCACTTGTAGATTACCTTAGTGCATGGGAAAGGTAATGTTTATGGGCGCAATTCCCTTTGAAAGTCGGTCGAGTCTCCCTTGACTCTTTTTTCCACTTTCCTTGTTTTCTGCCTGTTTGACAAGGCAATGCATGTGAAGTTTCTTCTTTATTGACCTGATTGGGTCCCTAGGCTTCATTTGTTCTATTTTCTGCTTAGATTCTTACTTATTGATTGAGTTTTCAAAGTTGCATGCGTGAGGGTGATGCCAACCACGTCTCTAGGCCAGTGTTCTTGCTTTTTTTTTCTCTGTTTTCTTATACACAATAGATGCTTGAATTCTTGGATTCCTTCCTTGTCGCATGCCATGACACTAGTCGAGCCCTTTATGCTTTGGATCTTTTTTTTTAGCCTGCTTTCTCCTTAATTTACAGTATTTTGTTTACATACTTTTGGCAAAGAATTCCCAAGTGGAACCCGACTGGTTTTCACCTTGTTTGGTTTGCCTTCTTCTTCTATAGAATAGCCCCTTGGATTTGCATAAGTCACACCATCATTCTATCTTGTATTTGGGTGTGCATTCCTTTATTAATTCCTTCAATTCTGTCACTTCTCCATTAGGAACATCATAATTGTGCCTTGAAGAATTATGAGTGCAAGAAGAGCTCATCCACCTCATAAGGAGGTAAGGGTTCCTCATGTTTTCTCACTCATTGAGAGAGAATGAAGGCCCATTGTTGCCTGGAATGGACTTGATCTCTTACTGGATGCGAGTTGTCATACATTGAGCCATGCTATTATAGATGTAGTAAGTGTTCTTATTTCTTCACTTTTTTTCTTATTTCTATCTGGTGCGGACCTCATGTCATTTTTTGTTTTTTCATTTTTAGGACGATCTAACAAGGGGTTCTAGTGCCCCTAGGAAATTTCTCAGCGAGTTGGGCATCAAAGAGCTCAAATCGAAGCCGTGTTAGAGCATGCGAGGTTTGGTGTGTTCTATTCTGCATTGAGCGGAGTGGTATATTTAATCCACCAGTGTGTGACAAGCAGTGTGGTCAAGAGGTTCTAGGACATGACCGACACATTTTTCTTCCCATTTGGGGAGATGACTATAACTCCTTTCAAGTTTGCTATGCTAATGGGTCTTCGATTTATAGGGGAGCCGTTAGTATACGAGGAGGATTTCTACACCCCTCGCAACTAACTCTTGCACCTTTTTGGTCCGATCATGGAGTCTACTACTTATGAAAAACCATTTTTCTTATAGTATTCAATTTGATGGGAGATGACGAGTGGTGGGCACAACATTCACCCGATCAACAATCCGGCATCATTCTTACCCTTCTTCTTGGCATGACTATCTTCATCAACCTTGGTAACCGTTGTCATTTTCATTACTTGGTTAGCTTGCTTAACTTAGACAGAGTAAGAAGCGTAAACTGGGGAATTTCAACATATTCCACCCTTAACTGTGGAATGCGACAAGAATTGTAGAAAATCGAGCACACTCGTAGGGAACAAAGTACTGGTCTGTAACTTAGAGGTTTGTGGAGAGCTATCAAGTAACAACTTTTACCCTTTTGTAGTTCCCCCATACTTGCTAACTTTTAACGTTAACTATTTTATTTTACAACTTTAGTTTTATGAATATTTCTCAAATCTTTTGCGAAAGTTGCAATTTCCCACAAGATTCTCTGCAATGGTCTCATGCACCAAGGGAAATCATATTCATCGGCGGTTCCAATCAGGAGATCTTCACTGCCTCTGTGCGGTCATCAATAATGGAAACGGTAACGTTATTTTATTCTGAAAATAACTCAACTGTGGGATTTTGCTCTTCTGACATGCTCTTTAACTGGCTAATTTTTGCTCTCTCGAAGTTGAAGTTGCTTAATTCCATACTCAACAGCAGATCCTTATGAAAGGACCTTTTAGTTTCATCTGATACTTGGGTGAGCTGGATACTGCCCAATTTGCCAACTAGTGACCTCTATTTATTCCACAAGATTCGCCCCAATCGATGCTCTATCTAAGAACTCTTACTGTAGAAGATATAGTAGAGATGAAGTCAAGTATTCATTTTGTAGGCTGCAGAGACTCTCATGGTGATTATACAACTCATCTTCAGCATCTTATGACCCATTTGGTATATTTTCTTCTTTGCTTTCTTCCTTTTATTCCATTAATGATGCTAACATTTGCAATTCTTGTTTTGCAGGTGATTGCGACTGAGACTCCTATACCGGACTTGAATGTTCATGTATTCGAAGAAGGGGAGGAAGCCATTTATATAGATGCCCCATTTGTTCTTGAATCAGAGTGCCTACAACTCCCCCTTTCCACCTACTTTTACTGGGGTACATGTGTTGCTTATTTTGTTTGTCATAAGCTAAATTACAACCTTTTAACTATTCTCTTCTTTTTAGTATAATTGCCAGCAGTCTGGGTTAATCATATGCCATTTCGACTCCTTGAAGAAGGCATTTAAAAACCTTTTTACTTTTCATCATCCTCAAATGAATGAAGTAAGTTTCTCTCTTTGAGTTAACCTTGCATATTATTCCCTTTCATTGATGTTTCTTCATATATGCCACAGGGACTAAAAGAAGATGCTCGTCCTTAGAGTTCTCATGCCTCTCGTTTCAGAAGGAATTCTTCTACTAGAGCTCAAGACATTCTTAAGTCTTTACATGCCAGAGAAAGGAGCCCATGTCCCGACTTCCTATTAGAGGTGGAACTACTTCAAATTGACGATATTGCATGTCCTTATGCTTTGTCTACTCCTTTCGGAGAACCCTATGTGCCTTGTATTTTATATGGTGATTCTTCCTCTAGAGTGATGCATGATGATCCTCCACACCATTCCTAGACTATAGGGGCAATCCTCAAGTTGACATGGATTCTGGTTATACTTCAGGCTATGTTGACTATGTTTTTGGTGGAAATAGTCGTGGGTTCCCAAACAATTAGTAGGGGTAATCACATTAAGTCTTTGTGTGAAGCTTTAACTTGTAATGTGATTTTCCTTTTTTTTATGATGTTAATTTCATGCAAATTTATATGCAAGCTCACCATGACTCTAATGCACATTAGCCCCTATTTTCCCCAAAAATAAAAAGATGCAAAAAGCAAAAGGACATGGTAATTATTTAAGAAGTCTGTGCTCCTGAGTAATAATTCAAAAACTTTGTTGAATAATTTCTGAATGACAATCAATCAAATTTTACAAGCCAAGCAGTGGAAAAACAATAAAAGGGAAGAAAACAGGAGCTGGCCTAGCCCTGCATACTAGCCAGTATCTCCACTGGGCTTTTTTGTCAAGTCCACATTTGATTTGTGCTCTTGGCTAGTCTGAATTGGATATGGCTTTTAAACTCATGCAGTTATGGAACTTGGTAGGTTCCTTAGGGAATAGCTGGCCGAGTGCTACTTGGATTTTGATGATCTCTTTAGAGCTATAAATTAGGACCACCTAATTTGCTAATTTTCATCAATTGGTAGTGAGATCACATAAGCACAATCACAATGTTGTTTGGAAAGATGATCACTTCCTGGCTCCTTTCGCTTGACACCACCGATAAGCATGACCTTAAGAGTCTTCGGGTCATCACTTGATTGGTCTTTCTTAGCCTACTTGAAGTTAAGATTTCACAGAATTTCCTTAGAGATGTTGCCAGGTTTTGGGATTCTGAACTACATGTCTTCCACATTGGGATGCGTAAATTATTTCCACCCCTGGAAGAATTTAGTGCTATTATTGGCTCTGCCTGTTATGACCCTGTTTCTGTACCTCACATCCGTAGGGATCTTTCTTCTTTGTATGGTCGGTTCTTAGGTCTAGATATGGAGGGTGTGGCCACCATACTTTTTGAGGATGAAGTAGACTTTATGGTCGTATTCTCTTACCTTAAGAGGAATAGTCATACCCTTGATAGTGTGTTTAGGCATAAGGCTACCCTCCTTTGTCCTGTTGGGGCTTTCCTATTCATGGATGGTTTTGTAAATAAGGGGCATGCGATGCTTTTGAGTGTAGTAGAGGTAGTATGCTGTGATATCGGGCCTATCTTGTGTTTAGACCGCATCTGCCATCATCCTAATCAATTTTTCCCGTAAAACCCATTGCTATTGCAGGTGGGCTGCTACCTTTCCTCTCTTTTTTCTGTTGTTGTTTTTTTGGGTTAAGTTCTACTTTCTTTCTTTTTTGGTCTCTTATGTGCTAGAAAAATGGCTGGCATATGCCTTGGATTTTGCTAACTTTTCTCCATTTTTTTGGTAGATTTGGTTGCCCGAGCATCTAAGACTAACAGAAATTCTAAGGAATGTGAACTTGAAGTTCTATGAAAGAAGCAGACTTTTAAAGGACCAATCCTCTTAGAGAAACATCCTCCCTATAATTCTGCCTAAGGAGGCAAGCTAGATCGGCTCCATGGATAAAGTTTCTCCTCTTCGTTGAGTCATTGGTGGTGCGCACACGACGATTTGTTGCCAATAAGGAAAGCCTTGTCTATATTAGTCTCATCAACTTATTCATTGGTACTCATTATTTTTCAAGCCGAATAATGAGGCAATTCGGTCATAACCAATGTGTCCCTACATTGGATTGCATCATCTCTAGGTTCTGCAGGAATGGCCCTTCTCATATCAAGTCTTGGGCAGACTATTGGCTACCCCTGCGATGCTTTATGTCCTGTGCTCTCCACACATCTCTAAGCATTATCTGAAGTGGATAACCAAACGTGATGCTGAGACAAGAAAGGTCCTATCCTAAAGAGAATGCTACTATAAAGGAACGATGGAGAATGACCCGTCTCGAAACGGGAAGAAGAGTGCTAAGGATCCTACCTCCTAAAAGATAGTCCCTCCAATCGTGAAGGACAAGAAGTTAAAGAAGGATTAGGAGTGTTAGCTTTTCCTCTTTTATAAAGTTTAGTGCTTTTATCATAGTAGTGTGCTATTAGGACTTTCTTTTCAAGTTTTATGCTCTTAAAATTTTCTAGATGGCAATAAAAGTATTAACTTTGGTTCTATTACTATTAAAACTCCTTAATTATTTGGACTTTTCCTAACTCATAAAATTTCCCTTTTTTTGCTTTTTTTGTTGTTCGCTGGGCTTACCCTATTTGCTGTGAGAAAGAGAGGACCGAAACAAGTTTACTGGGAATTCAACCTAGTTTCTGTATGAAACGGGCCAGTGTCACTCTCACAACTAGCCTATTTAGCCTGCTCCTTTAGGCCCCGACCTTTGCTCTTCTTATCTTTATCATTTTTTTTCACATAAATAATTAGCAATTAGGCCACACCAATAGGGCTTTCTATGTATTCGAGGTACACCATAAGGCCGCCTTAGTTCACTAATTGCACATTTTATTGTTATTTCTTTTGCGTGGGCCTATCATGGGCCTTATGAACCTATTGTGGATTCAAGTATAATCAAAAGCTTATTGTGGACTGCTACGCATAGTACTTCTTTAATTAATCCAAGGTGGTATATTGAGTATATTCCTCTCTATTTATATCCATAAGCTTTACCGCTCCTCTGAGCAACATAGTTTTTATGATGTATGGGCCTCACCAATTAGGTCTGAATTTTCTTCTTGGGTCTTGTATTGGGGGCCTTATTTCCCTTTAAGACTCGATCACCTTCTTGGAGGTCCCTCGGCTTCACTTTGTTGTTGAAAGGTCTTAAAATCTGAGCTTGGTAAATTTGGATGTCATATAACATCCTTCACCTTTTTTAATCCAACATCACTAACTCTTCATATCAGGCTTTTGTCCATTCAGCCTTTAGGATTTTGGTTGTTGTAATTACCGTAAGTGAGGGTATTGTTATTTTAATTTGGAGTATCACTTCTATTTCATATATCGAAGAGTATAGAGTAGCACCTGTGGAGGTGCCAATTGACAACTTATACCCCCATAACGTAAATGGGAGTTTATTAGGCCAGTCTTTATAATTTTCAACCATTGTCTTAAATATCCTTCAAACATTTTCGTTAGCTGCTTCAACTACTCTATTTGCTTAAGGATAATATGGAGTACTGAATCTTATATTTTTTGAGTAGGGTTGCTACTTTCTTTCTAAAATGGCTCCCCTGATCATTTATTAGTTCATTTGGCACACTATATCTACATATAATGTTGTTGAGGAGGGATTTAGCCACATGCTTTTTGAAGTGATTTTAGCAATAAGAGGTCACTTCTACCCACTTGGTGAAGTAGTTGATTATACAAGCACATATTCGTGCCTGTTATTCACTTTTGGTGTAATTTTCCTTATGATGTCAATTCCCTATACTGGAAAGGGCCATGGGGAAGTTATTGACAAAAGGAATGAGGGACGCTGATGTTGCAAAGTGGCATATACTTGGCATTCACAACACCTTCTTACATATGCATAGTATTCTACCCCTATTATGAACTAATAATATCCTATCTTTTGGACCTTCTAGGCTAGCATTCTATCATTCATCTGTGGCCTACATTCCCCACCATAAAATTCTTTCTTGATTTCTCGGGCTTCTTCTTACGCGACACATAGTAAATTTATGCCTATATCATTTTTTCTTGTAAAGTTTCCTTTATCCCCAAAATATTATGAGGCTAGCAGCCTTAATGCTCGTTGGGCTTTTAGGGAGAATCCTAATGGGTATTTTTTTCTTTGTTAAGTATTGGTAAATATCGTAATATCAAGTAGTCAAGTTAGCATTCCCTACTTTCATGGATAGCAATTAGCTAGTTTATTCCTCCTTTTCATTGTCAGAGGTATTGGACGGATGCCACTAAGGATGTTGATCATTGAAGCTAGTTTTGCTAAGGCATCTGCAAGCTAGTTATCCTCCTGAATATATGTAGGTGATGTGAGTAAAGTTCTTGGTGAGGTCTACTAAGTGAGCTTGGTATGGTGCCAAGGCTTTGATTCTTACTTTTCATTTTTGTGATACTTGATTGGTTATCAAATAGGAGTCTCCATACACTTACAAGTTTTTAGCTCCAAATTCCAAAGCAGCCCGCAACCCAATGATATAGGCGTCATATTTTGCTACATTGTTAGTAACATCAAAGTCTAACCTGAGCGAAATAGGGGTATGTGGCCCTTCCGGAGGTACCAAGAGGATGCTTACCCAAAACCGTTTTTTATTCGAAGCGCCATCAAAGTACATTGTCCACATGCCTTCTTTAACTTGAAGAACCCTCTCGTCAGGAAAATCAAATGATTCCTCCCTCTGATCCTCAGTTCATAAGTTTACTAAAAGGTTTAACACGACCCTACCTTTAATGGACTTTTATGGAATGTAATGTAGACCAAACTCTAACAGCATTACCGTCTATCTAACCATCTTGCCACTTATCACTGGTTGTTAGGGAAAATATCTTGTGCGATCTATTGGTGCTATTAGATATGTTGCATGGGTTAGCATGTAATGTCTGAGTTTCTTGGTTGCCTATAATAAGGCCAAGCTATTTTTTTCGAAAGCCATATAACAGGATTCATATTTGAGAAAATTTTTACTTACATAATAAATAAACCTTTCATCCCCTTATATTTTCTGGGCCAACATAGCCTCCATGGCGGTGGCTGTTGTGGTGAGATATAGGATGAGAACAACGTTAGGCTACGGAGGTAGCAACACTGGTGGATTAGATAAGTATGCTTTAATCTCACTAAATGTTTCCCGGCACTCTTGATCCCATTCGAGCTTTACCGCTTTCTTCAATTTTTTTGAAGATGGCTTCATACACCATTGTTAGCTTTGATATAAAGTGATTAATGTATTTCACACAACCTAGGAATCCTTGTATCTCCTTTTTTTTCCCTAGGTGGCGGCGTTTCTTAGATTACCTTAATTTTTATCAGCAACCTCAATTCCCTGTAGGCTAACGACGTGCCTTAGCAACTTTCTAGAGGTGACTCTAAATGCACACTTCTATGGATTTAAACACATATTGTACTTTCTAACTCTGGTAAAGAACTTTGAAGAGTAAAAATATGTCATTCCCTTTGATTAGATTTTATAATCATGTCATCTATGTGCACTTCTACTATCATATGCATTAGGTAATGTAACAAAGTGGTTGTCATCCTCTAGTAGATGTCCTATTGTTCTTTAACATGAATGGCATCATAATATAACAATAGGTTTCATATGGAGTAATAAAGATAGTCTTTACCATGTCCTCATCTGTCATCTTGACTTGGTTGTCACTAGCATACCCATGCATAAAGGAAAGAAGAGCATGACCAGCAATATTGTCTACTAAGACATCTATATATGACGGTGGGAAGTCATCTTTGAACTTGCTTTATTGAGATCCCTAAATCCTACACACATCCTTAGTCTCCCATCTTTCTTTGAGACTGGTATAATATTTGCTACCCATTGGTCATAATGCGCAGCCCTAATGAATCCCACATCTAGTGTTTCTATGCCTCTTCCTTTATTTTCAAGGACCATTTCAGTTTCATCCTACGAAGCTTCTGTTTTACCAGATTGGTGTGTGGACAGATAGGATTTTTGTGCATAGCAATGTCTCGATCAATGGCCGGCATGTCTTTGTAAGACCAAGTAAAGACATCTATGAATTCCCACAGGATTGAGATGAAACCTTCTTGTTCCTCAAAAGTTAGTGATTTTTCTATTTTGAGCTCTTGTGACTCAGAAGGAGTCCCTAAGTTATTTAGTATTGTATCATCAATTATGGAGGTTTAATTTTCATGGTGTTCAACTACTTTGGTTGGTTCTGTAGGGGTTATATCTTTATTTTCATTATAAAAGGCAAAACATTCAAAAGGAATGGAATGAGACGAGTTGTATTCAAAAGAATTTGTCCTATTAAACTCAGAAATGGGTACATCTAATGCAAAGTTTGAAGGAACAAAAACTAAAGACTAACTCTTAGTCTCTATCTTAGACCTTCCTAAACTACCCCCTTTGGCTATAGTGAACACTTTTCCCTCCTTCTTAGTTGTCCAAATCACTTGCTTGCAGCCTTCAGTATTGGCCTTAGTGATGAAGAGGAGAGGATCAAACCTGCTATTAAACATGGTGAGGGATAGAACGGTAGCTCGATCTTCTTTCTTCTTATAGCCTTGCCTGATCAGAATCCAAAAGATGTTGCTTTCAGCCTGGTTAGCCCAGTTTTGAGTGAACTGATCTTCCCTTGTGGTAGTGAGCACTCCCTTCTCTAGTAGCTAACAATCATTGAATAACTATAGTCCTGACACTAGGATCCCTTTCTCCTTTATGTAGCAAGGTTTAGGAAAGTCATACAAAGGGCAGTTGTTGCTTCACACAAGAATTGTCCATTAAGAGTGTGAGGATATGGCCTTATAATGTAGGACTTTGGGTACCCTTTTCTAGTAGCAGCCTTTTGGCCCTGGGCTTCTCGCCTAGCTCTAGCCATTTCTTATGGAGTGAGCTGATACCTTAGCTAGAATTTGTAATCATTCTTTTGAGTCGTGGGGAAGGTAGTCCCTCATTGTGCTCTTTACCTTATAGCCATTTCTAGGAAGTAGCGCCACTTTTTTAGGATAACATTCACATTTAGATTTGAAAAAGGATTGAATTCAAAAGGAGCATTATCCTTTTCTAAGATTGCCACTGTTTCAAAGTTGTACAACTCCTCGTCATTACGGTCGCACTATGCTTCTAATACCTGCCCCTTATTAGCAATTGTAGAGCATAGCTTATCCCCTTTAATGGTCATCAAATGTCCTTTATCAATATCTTTACTTTCGAATGCGAAGTGGAAGGAACTGTTTGGTGGTCGTGAAGCCATGGCCTTCATAGGAGCAGATTTAAGGTAACAGATATGTCCAAGACTTTAAATTCGACATTTCTTTTACTAAACCCCACATTAATGGGGAGGAGAATAGTATCCAATACTAGTCTCCTTGGGTTGTCATATGCCCTTAGATGTGTAGATGATTTTGAGAGTTATCCTCCTTGACTCCTAACCTCTTAGCTGTTCTCCAAGGGTAGACATTTACTGCTAATCCCTTGCCAACGTTCAATTCTCAACTAACATCATTTTGACCTCTCTCATGCCTAATTTAGCTCACAAATAACTATTAATGGAGCTATTTATTAGTGTTTTGTGTTTTACAGGAATAGAAGAGGGAAAAGTGCCCAATGAGAACAAGAACCCACCCACTTTGAAGCCTAGCTAATTGGGAGTGCCAAGCTGTCCAGACATGCCATGAAGCTGTTGCACTGAAGGAGACACAGACAAAGATCTGGCATGGGGCCCCCATGCCATGTGGCACGCCGCCTCTGTTCTATCGGTTTTTAAAAAATTGATGTTCAGGCTATTAAGGGGTTTGGACATTGTTTTAGGGTTTATCTAAGTTTTCAACAGCATATTTCTCTCTCTAGCTTGGCCTTTGTAAAAACACTACTCTCCATTAATGAAATTTAGAAATTTAGACCTTTGATTGAGTTCTTATAATTTTCTTGTTGCTCTTCTTCATTAGTGTAGAATCTCACTTTCTCTCTCTTCAATCTCTCCAAATACTCTATTTTTAAGCAATCAAACACCATCCCTAAATATAGGTTTTGATGTACTGGGGGTTGTGGGGAGATTTTTGGATCAATCCAAAAGGATTTGAGCCCCTAATCTACCTCTCAAAACTCAATCATCTTTTCATTTTATTCATATTCTTTTATCTTCATCATTAATATACAATATTAGGTTGGCTATTTTCAAGCTCGAAGAATCAATGCTAGAAGCTCAAATTGGGACTTAATTGTGGTTTTCTGGTGATTGAATGTAGATATGAAACTCATTGCTCATTGAAATTTCATCATCAATAAAGGTTGACTCCTAAGTGACTTTCTATCTTCAGCTTTTATTGCTATTTATTAGGATTAGTAGTGATTTGGACTCGATTTTCTTTTTTATGGGTGGTCTATTTGAGGATTGTTGGGATTGTGTTGGTGACCATGTCAGGCCACGGGCCATGTCGAGTCTCAATCATCCCTTTTTATATGCTGTGTATTATTTGATTGTGCTTAGTTAGTTGTTAGCCAGGCTAGATCAGCTTCCCTTGTTATTATTATACTTTTAACCCTTATTTGTAGTGAAGTCAGATTAAATATACATTTTAGGGAAGTCTATTTGAGTTAATCAAAGCAAAACCTCCTTCTCAATCAAGACAAATTTAGGTAAACTACTCATCATCCCAGAGGATGCCATTTCACCCTTCTCACCCCAAAAATCTATGAATAGTCGACCAAGGTGAGGGGTACATACTTTTGAAGAGATATTATAGTGGGCTAGAGGGCATTGTTGTGTGCTAAACATCTCGTGAGAGATCTTCACTTCCAAAGGTTATGGTGCCTTTGCCAGAGGTAATAGAGGCTATCAATTGTTCGGCATAGCCACGGGGGGAACATGTCAACTTTGTTTAGCTCTTCTATGGGCTGTTGCCTATGCTTTTGAGAAGTTACTATGCGTTGTCAGATAGTTACATCTGGTTTAAGTTTCTTTAGTTATTTCATTATCGGATCCTCTTCTTGGGCTGGTGTGACCTTTTTCCTTTTTAGGGCCTATTGTGGGCCATCCTTTTTTAGTGTCTCCCGAATTTTGTAAGATGTTATATTGTCCTCTCCTGACTTTTGTAACATGTTATACAGTCACCTGGCCCTCCTCCCTGATAAGTCCTCTTCTTCTTTCTCACACCAAAAGTCATCGTCACTTCCTTCAGCGGGTAAACAACCTCTGCAGGTTTCGTATACACCTTCTTTATCACTTTTCTATAGGTTGATGTGTATGGGCATGCTTACCCAGGATTATGGGTCATCAATGTTTTGTATGAATATAGGTGGGTCCCATTCTCATTTTTGGTTATCAGTAACAAAGATATTTTTGTCGTTCCCTATGGGGTTCGTGCCATTGTTAGGATTCTATGCTACTTTAGGCAATGGAAGCTATCCTGACTTGAACATCCTTTATAACCTGTTTTAAAAAGTCAAACAATTCTTTGTGTTGTGTCTTCGGGACCAATAGTACTTATAATATTAGGCTAAATCAAAGCCCCTGGACTATTAAAGTGCTTCAATCTCTAGCCTAGCAGTAGGGAGATCTATTTTACTTTTAGCTAAGAGTTGCTCCAAAGCTTAGGAATAGGTGATTCCTATGGGGGTATATTCGATAGGACAATTCACCACATGTACGTCTTTATAACTACTAGCTTTTTTATCCATATTTGGGTGGTTGTTTTTCCAGTTGCTACTAGGCTTAATAGGTGCCTCCTTGGATAACGCTACTTCTATTAGCGTGGCAACATTTCTCAATGCAGCGAAATTCTTAAATGGTGTAAATCGTAGGTGCTGCTTATATGTGTGCTGGAGGTTTCTAATAAATAGCCTCACTTGATTAGCTTTAGAGGGACGGTTTACCCTATGAGCAGCCTTTGTCATCCATTTAGCGAAGTGCTCAGTGAACCCTTCTTTTTCTTCTTACTTAAGCAGTTCTAGGTATCTAAGTGTGATTAGGAGGTCAGTGTTATATAAACATTGTTGTAGGAATTCCCTGTGTATATCTTCCCAATTCAATTCGTGACCTTTCATAGGTTTATAGTATTGTACTATCTCATAATGTCTTTGTTAAAAGTCCAAAGAAATGTAAGGTGGAAGATGTTCTTATCAATCCCCTTCAGAGTCGTTGCACTAAGGCACTGTTTGGTGAGGAAAAATGGAATAGAATGAAATCAAGGAATGATCCCTAACGGATGAAGGGTAGGATTGAATCCTAAATTCATGTGTTTGGAGAGAAAAGGTATGGAATCAAGTTCCAAATTTTAGTGTTTGGCTGTAGATAAGGGAATGAAATCAAAACTATTTTATTTAAAAAAAGAATAATAATTAATAATGGTTAATAATAACAATAATAGTAATATTAATAAAAATATTTATTATTAAGTAATAATAATAATAAACATCATTATTACAAATAATAACTATTTTTTATATTAATAGTAATCAATAATTAATTATTATTATCAACATGAAAATTAATTATTAGTAATATCATTAAAAATAATATTAATAATTAATAATAATAATTTATAATTTATAATAATTCTAATGACATTCATTATTAACGGTTAACAATAATTGATCATAATAATTATCTATAGTAATAATAATCAACAGCAATAATTACAATAATAATTCTTATTAATATAAATAATAATAATTATAATAATTATTAATACTGATATTAATATTAATATTATTAGTTATTATTAATTATAAATAATAATAATAATTAACGATAAAAATAATAAATAATTATAATAATAATAATAATAATTATTATAAATAATAATCAATTAGAATAATTATAATTGTAATTATTAAAATTAGTATTAATAATTTATAATTATAATTATAATTATTAATGAATATTATTAAATATTACTAACTATAAATATTAGTAATAATAATTAATAATAAAAATAATAATTGATAATAATATTAATAATTATTATTATTACTAATAATAATGACTAATAATAATTACAACTATAGTTATAAATTAATATTAGTAGTAATAATTATAATTATAATTATAATTATAATTATAATTATAATAATTAATTAATATTGGTTATAATAATGAATAATTGTTATTGCTATTAATATTAATAATAATAAAAAATAATTACAATAATACTTATTATTAATATTATTAATAATTAGATCATTAATGTTAATAATAATTATTAACAATATTAGTAATTATTATTGATGATGATGATGATGATGATGATGATGATGATGATAATAATAATAATAATAATAATAATATTAATAATAATAATAATGATGATGATGTTGTTGATTCTAGAGGTTTGGTGACTTGAACCCCTATGGAAATGGGAGGGTTCAAGTTCCTTAAGATTGGGGGGAACTTGATACCCCTAGGTATCAAGTTCTATCTCTTAAAGTGCTCACTAAATACAAAAGAGTGGAACTGGACACCTAAAGGTTCTAGTTCCATTTCACTTTATCTCACCAAATAGCCCCTAAAAAAGTTATTTACATGGTGATAGGGATTTTCAGTTCCATGAAACTTGATGTACGGCATAGTGAACTTTCGGGGCAACTTTTCTTTCGGCATTAAAGAGAATCTCACATAATTATTAAAATAATTATTAAACATGGACAATTCCTTAAGCAGTTGTTCTATGCGATCTATACATAGATCAGCTTAAGGATGGCTCTTCCCCGTTTCTCCTATCTTATTATTCTCCATTTCTCCCTTTCCTTCATCGTTTGCATCTCATAAGGGAGGATTGCTTACTATTCTCCACTTGGTACTCCTTAGTGAGGCTCTAGAGCAACTATTACCTCCACCTTCTTGTTGATCTCTTTCATTTTAGCTTGTATCCTTTCAATCATCTTCATGAATGGAGTGTTCTTATTGTTCCCTGCCATTAGAACTGGCATATGATTTTTCCTTGATTTAGACTATGACTTTGACTGATAGATTGAGTTTCCTCTGCCTACTCCTTAGATAAAAGTGTCCCAGTTGTTAAACTCAGCTCGTATACTTTCTTAGCTTTTCCTATCCTAGTGAACAACAAAAAGTGCTCAGGACAACCTCATCTAAGTACCATTGCTAGGGAAATAAAAACTCAAAACATGCTGACTTATTTACTAAAAAACTAGAACCGAGGGCCTAGTGTGCTGACTTATGCTAACCCAAAATAGCATAGATTGGTTTTGGACCAAACTGCAAGTTGCCAGCCAGGTTCCATTTTAGACCCTGAAAATGGCATCCTGGATCTAAACTCTTTTTTGTCCTAAACTCTGGCTGCTTCTGATGTAGCCAAATTCCTAGAAAACCGGCCAGGCCCTCAATTAGGGCCCCAAGACTACCTTTTGACTTTCTACCCATTAATCCTAAGCTTATACCAAATTAGACGCAAATAGAATTTCTTAGAACACCAATCAGGCTCCTAATTTGCATAGAAGACTGACTCTTACCTCTTCTCTTACTTCCAAACTGATAACAATCCTAGCTGGATTTTTCAAAAATAGTTCTAGACTTTTATTGGGAGGAAGACTCTCTTTTTTATTGAACACCTAGTCATCCTCTTTCAAGCATGGTTGAGTCTCGTTTTAGAACTTTTATTGCCTAGACTAAGGTTAGAGTCTAGTTGGGTCCGAGGAAAAAAGCCTTTTAGAGCTCAAAGCTGACTTGGTCTATAACACTAGCCACTAAGTTGGACCCTTCTTAATGTAGGCTCTCATGAGGCCTAAAGGATCAATGCATAAACTCAGTGCCAAAAAGGAAGCGTTAAGTCATACAACAAGACATCCAAACATGCATATAAGTTCCATTATAAGCCAAGGTTCTAAGTTACAAAGGTTCTAGGTCAGGTTTAGAAGAGTCTTATGTGACCCAAATGTTTTGTATGTCATCCATTGGGTGCATGGCAAGGTTAGAACATTTTGGTTGCTTCTCTAAGTCGTTTGGACCGAAAAGTGTGTTGCAAGTGGGTGAATAAATGCATACTCAGTAGAGTCTAGTGAATCCACCAAGTTAACTGGTTGATCTCCCAAAGGTTAGTAGTAGGGTTAATTCTTACAGATGTCGTTATCCCCGTTAGGGCAACGCTTTTCAATGGAGGACGCCTATTGCAAGGGTAGTTGAAGTGATTTCCCCTATTGAATTTCAAATCTCATCCACTTGAAAGTATCCCTAGTGAAGTAGCCACTATAAGGATCCATCTTTCTGTGGATGCAATCCCTCACGAATGGTGCAAGTTGTGTGTTTGCTAGGTGTTTCTATTTTTATTTAATTTTTAGAAAACCATACTATTAATCATTTTTTAAAATTTTGAGATTTGAAATTAGCAGTTGTAAAAAGAATTAGGAAACTGGATTCTGATCCTGATCTAGGAATTCGACCAAGTTCCTAGGCCAAAATTAGGCCTAGCTGCCTGATCCTCATCCACGGCAAAAGCTATTACATGTCCCAGGAACAAGACTGCTTGCCTGATCCAAGAACCCCGACTGGGTTCCTAGGCCATAGCAGGGCCTAGTTCATGGTCCAAGGCAGGTGCACTGTCTTGGATCAGAATGGTTCTGCCAAAAATAAAAAGGAATGACAAATAAACAAAATAAAAAATAAGATAGCAATGATGCATCAAGTAGAGTCGTCATTGAGTTCTAGAAAAACTTATAAACCATATCACTTTCTAGAGCAAATCATACTAATAGGGACATGCAAAAGGGACATTGAAGGGACAATTGATTTTACTTCAAAAAGATTTTTGAATGGCCCTCAAGTAATCCATAGTTCAAGGACCATCTTGACTTCTTAGTCTCAAACCAAGGACCCAGATTTAGGAGCGATGGTATGATGATGTGATGGAGTGCATAGCATTACCGCCTGTCATAACTGATTGGCCTCTGCTATTCAATATGAGAAATCAAACTTTTAATCACACTAACACACACTCATGCAACATATTAGTATATATCATATTAAATCCAGTAAAATGTACAAACTTTAGTCTAATGCAGACAAAAGTAAAGTAAATAAGTTACAGTGGAAGGGGACTGCCTGAAGATTAGATCTTTACCAATGGTGAAATCAAAACTGCAATAAAAGAGTTCAACTGGAAGAGTAGAAGAATGATAGAATTTTGCCCTCAGGACAATCCACCTGTTTTACCTCAGAAACCCAACAAAGTGATTAATCTTTGGTGCCCTCAATAGGAGACTCAGGATTTGATCTCTTGAATTTTGTGGAAAGCTCCTCATAGTTTTCTTTATCTCACAATGGTGATACCTCGCATCTCACTAGTCTCAATTTACTGATGATGATTTTATGATCCTAACCCTAGGGGTGGCCCCCCCTTTTATAGCGGTAGAATAGACCAACCTCGCCTGAGAAAAGGAGACCAACTCCTAGTCTTATCAAACTTAATCTTAATAGGTTCACTAATTTGACTAGGAACTGACTAATTAGGAACACCAAACTAATCAACCTTGGACTAGAATTAGGATTAATTAAATTGGCTCAGACTCAGCGTGTGGAAACGGTGAAACCGGGTTGGGCTCCCTATTAGTGAACCAGTCGGCTCCCTGGCCCAGTGGGCCTGTTAAGTCGCGTGTCTTGGGTTGTGATTTCCTTAATTGGACTCTCATTCGCTTAATCACTTCGTTGGGCCCCCAAAATCATAGTTGGGATTTTGTTTTCGTCATTGGGCGATTTAAAAATACAGATGTCATTTTTAGGCGTCTATAATTGTATGACTTTTGATGATGTATACATCCAACAGTTAATCAAAAAATTTGGCTATCAAAACATATGCAAAATCCACTGTGCATTAAAGGATGAGATTAGTTTGCGATGCAACCAACTTTTATAACTTATAATCCAAGCTACACATATATATATATAGCGAGTACTTTGACGAAGTGACAATTGGCCCAAAACAGTCACTGAGTGACCTCCCTCTACCCCAACTCAGGCAGACAACGATCAACTCTGTCAACTCTGTCGAGCCTGCCCCAGTCCAGCCAAGCGACAGGTAACTCCGGCAGCAATAGGTAACTCGTTGGCGTTCCATTGAGCCCTGTCCACAATTACGGGGCACTATCCGTTCTCACCTCCAGTCCAGCCCTGTTCTCAAACGGTACCCATTGGTGGTTGTATTTTCGGGGGTATTTTCTCAATTACTGGGCACTATCCGCTGGGCTTGGGATACCACGAAGAAATTTGGGGCCTTGCTCTCCAGCGGTTCTCATTGGTGGGTTTATTTGGTTGTACTAGGTGTCCAACGGAAGAGCCACCATTTCAGAGAAGTGTTTCTTCCTCTTCTTATATGATTGTTTGATTGCGTATTAGCCTTGAACCCCAAATTGTAAGTTTCTTCATCAGTTCTTCATTTGCCCACGCCATTTTCCTTCCTTCTGGTGCGATTCCCCACCCTGTACTTTTGATTATTCCGGCCTATTTGCCTGCGTCCACTAGGTTAGGGTTTTTGACATATCATTTAGGTGTTGCCTTCTGGTTTTTCAAATTCTTCATATTGCTGTAATTGTTGTTAATTTACTGCCATTCAGTTTCTCAGAATTCGAATTTAGTAGTTCTTTTGCTTGCTCCGTTATTTCAACCTGTGCCCCATTTGTGCGTTCCTTTTGATTGTTCATAGTCCCAAACTTGTGCTGCTGATCTCGCTGCTTTTGATCTGCAATTGTCTAGGTTTTGTGTCAGGCCTTGTTTTCATTTTTTGCTGCTTGTGTAATTTCTTTGTATTTTTTAATTTAAATCTAATCGTGATTGTTGGTAATTTCAATTTGTACTGGCCTGTTTTTGTTTAATAGTGTGGCTTTAGTTTGGGTTAGTTCATCCCTTCTTAAGGTTCTTTAATTTGATTATACTTTTTAACTATTTGTGGGTAGTCTCTGGGTAACTTTTAGTAGCTGTTTTTTTTTTTACAATTCGTATTACTAGTTTCTTTAAAACTAAAGAACCTATTTGGCTTTAGTTTAATTCATTACTGTGTCTACTATTATTGTTGTCTTTGTCGGTAGTATCAATAGTCGGACTATTAGTGCTACTCCTTTATTACTATTATCGTTATTAGTATTATTATTAGTATTATTACTATTGTTGTTGGTGTTATTAGTGTTGCGGTCGTAGTTGACCTTATTAGTTTCCTTTGTATTGGCATTATCAGTTGTGTCTAACGTTCCGTTAATTATTTGATTATTTATTTATCTATTTGTCTATTTATCTATTTAGTACTTTATATTTATTTTTTGCGTGGTACTCGTCTTCGTTTGTGGCAAGCTGTGTAGCAGCTTCAACCGGTCCTCCGGGGGTTAATGGGGTTAGGAAGTGTGTAGGGCTGCGGAAGGTGTGCCTAGCGTCTTGGAATATTGGGTCATTTACGGGTAAGTCGATAGAATTAATTAAGTCTTTGCGTAGGCGTAAGATTAGCATAGCATGTGTTCAAAAGATGAAGTGGGTGAGAGCTAAAGCTAGAGAGATTGATGGGTATAAACTTTGGTACTCGGGATCAATTAAGGCGAAAAATGGAGTTGGCATCTTGGTTGAGAAGGAGCTGGCGGACTTTGTGGTCGAAGTGCGGCGTAAGAGCGACCGGATTATGCCCATTAAGGCTTTGGTGGGTTCAGTTTTCATGAATGTGGTTAGTGTTTATGCACCTCATGTAGGTTTGCTGGAGGACATTAAGAAGCTTTTTTGGGAGGATTTGGATTTGGTCATTCAAGTTGTACCTCGGAGCGAGAAACTCTTCATAGGAGGCGACTTTAAGGGCCATATCGGCGCGGACTCAGTTGGGTACACTGCGGTTCACGGGGGTTTTGGTTTCGGAGAGAGAAACTCGGGAGGGGTTTCCATGCTGGATTTTGCGGTGGCCTTTGATTTGCTGGTTGTCAACTCCTTTTTCAAGAAGAAGGAGGATCACTTAGTGACTTCAAGAGCGGCTCCTACAGGACCCAAATCGATTACTTTCTAATGAGGACGGATAGCCGGAGATTGTGTAAGGACTATAAGGTGATCCCTAGCGAGTACCTGGGAACGCAACATAGGTTGCTGGTTCTAGATGCAGAGTTCAAGTGTTCAAAGCGGAAGAAGGTGAGAGTAGGAGACCCTAGAGTTAAGTGGTGGACCCTTACGAAGGAGAACGCAGGGTTAATAGCAGAGAGAATTACTGAGGAAGGGGCGTGGAGGAGGGCAGAAGATGCAGATTCAATGTGGGAGGCTATGGCAGATTGTATTCGAAGGTCGGTTAAGGAAATCCTGGGTTATTCCAGGAGAGGTGGCAACAAGATGGAGGGTGCCTGGTGGTGAAATGAGGAGGTAAAGGAGAAAGTCAAGGAGAAAAAAGAGGCTTATGCGGAGGTCATGAATAGTGGTTCTGATGAAGAAAGAGAGACTAAGAGTATTAGATATAAAGCGGCTAAGAAGGTAGCCAAGAAAGCTGTGGCGGTAGCAAAGAGCCTGGATTTTGATAGACTGTATCATAGATTAGGGACTAAGGAGGGGGAGAAGGAAGTTTTTAGACTGGCAAGGGCTAGGGCAAGAAAGACTAGGGATTTAGGTTTGGTGAGGTGCATCAAGGACGAAGATGGTAAGGTGTTGTATAAGGATGCTGAAATCAAGGAGAGATGGCAAAGGTTCTTTGCCAAACTCCTTAATGGGGAAGAGATGGGAGTAGCCTGTAGTAGGGGCAGAGAAGGTAGTGATGGGCATATTGATCCACGAGTGCGTGGCCATATAACAAAGGATGAGATTAAGGAGGCCTTGAAAAAGATGGCAAATGGGAAGGCAGAGGGTTCGGACCAGATTCCGGTGGAAGTTTGGAAGTGTTTGGGGGAAGCAGGTTTAGAGTGGCTATCGGAGCTTTTCAACATCATTTTTCGGACTGCTAAGATGCCCAGAGAATGGAGGGCTAGTACAGTCATCCCCCTGTACAAAAACAAAGGGGATATTCAAGACTGTAGTAATTTTAGGGGTATCAAGTTGCTCAGCCACACTATGAAGCTATGGGAGAGGGTGATTGAGAGAAGGTTGCAAAGAGATGTTGCAATTTCAGAGAATCAATTTGGTTTTATACCAGGGAGGTCGACCATAGAGACGATTTACCTTCTCAGAAGGCTCATGGGTTTGTACAGGGATAGAAAGGTAGATCTCCATATGGTGTTCATTGACCTAGAAAAAGCATATGATAGAGTACCGCGGGAAGTGTTGTGGAGCTGTTTGGAAAAGAAAGGGGTGTCACCCTTGTATATTCGTGTGATTAAGGATATGCACGAGGGAAGGCGAACGAGTGTTAGGACGCCGGGAGGGGTCTTAAATGACTTCGCCGTTAGTATGGGTCTGCATCAGGGCTCAGCCCTAAGCCCGTTCTTTTTCGCCTTAGTTTTAGATGAGCTTCCTAGAGGGATTCAGGATGAGGTCCCATGGTGTATGCTTTTCGCAGATGATATTGTTCTTATCGATGAGACCAGACAGGGGGTGAATGACAAGTTGGAGAGTTGGCGGCTTACGCTGGAAGCTAGAGGTTTTAGATTAAGTAGATCGAAAACGGAATACCTGTATTGTTGTTTTAGTGAAAGGAGAGAAGAGGGGGGGAAGTCACCCTGGATGGGAGACAAATACCAAAGGTAGATAAATGTAAGTACCTTGGCTCCATCATCCAGCAAAATGGGGATGTTGATGAGGATATTAACCAGTGCATAAGAGTGGGCTGGCAAAAATGGAAGGCTACCTCAGAGGTGCTGTGTGACAAGAGGGTGCCCTCAGGTTTGAAAGGCAAAGTTTATCGGATGGTAGTCAGATCGGCTGTCCTTTATGGATCGGAGTGTTAGCCTCTAAAAAAGACGCAGGTCCAGAGGTTGATGGTAGCTGAGATGAGGATGGTCTGGTGGATGTGTGGTTTTACGAGAATGGACAGAGTTAGAAATTGTGTAATCAGGGACTTAGCTAAAGTGGCCCCCATAGAAGAGAAGATGAGGGAATCGAGACTCCGATGGTTCCGCCACATGAAAAGGAGAAGTATGGCAGCCCCAGTGAGGAGGTGTGAGTTGATCGACCTTCCCGGTGGTAAGAGAGGCAGGGGTAGGTTGAAGAAGAGTTTGGACGAGGTGATTAGAGAGGACTTGAAAGTAGTGGGTTTGTCGGAGGACCTGGCTCAGGATAGGAGGTTGTGGCGGAATAGGATTAGGATCTTAGATGGCAGAGAAGCGTCTCTGTAGTTGTCAGTAGCTGCAGTGGCTTAGTGCTGGTAGGGGTCTGTCATACTCGTATGCAGGTTGTGCTTTTTTTCTGGGAGTGACGACAGCTGCCTAACGTGGATTGTTGAGGTACGTTCTTTTAGCTTCAGCTTCTTTGGCACTAATTTCCCTCTTTAAATGCTTTGCAAGCGCTTTCCTCTTTAAAACTTTTTCACAAAACCTTTTCGTGGGTCTCTTGGAATCAACCTCTCTATGGGTAAGAATACCGGTAGAGGTAAGGTTGCCTACAGCTGGATCTCCCTAGACCCTGCGAAAGTGGGACCCACACTTGGAGGTGGTGGTGGTGGTGTTGTTGTTTGACGAAGCGACAATTCTTGATCTAAAACTTCCATTACTAAGCATGTTGTCTAGATACTTTGATGGTGAATTTGAAAAAGCCAAGGGTAAGATCATGCGTTCGTTAAATTATGAATGCTTTGATGGTTGCATGGAGTTTTCTAACATGACTTATTTGTTGTGCTGGTTATGACTCAATTGAAGATGTGGAGTTAGATATGGATGATGAATTAAAAAGAGAGGGAAGAAGACTTGCATTTGACAAAGAAGTGGAGAGCAAACACCTGTTACATCGTTCCAATGATAAAGTTAGATACTCAAGTGACTATGCTAATAGCTCTAATGAGCATGACCCCCATCAGATGATGACAAAGAAAATCATCATTTCTATTTTCTGATGTTTAGCCCCCAAACCCCTAAGAAATATATCATAATTCAAGTAGGTTAGAAGTACAAAAATCATATCCAGTTCAAGGATGCTTTGTTTGATTATGCAGTATTTCAGGGGCATGACATTGGGTTTTCTAGAAACACTAATACAGAAGTCAGGGCTTATTGCAAGGGAAAAAAACGGTAAGTGCGGATGGTTCGAAATTTCATTTAATTAATGGTTAATCAAACCAAAATTATTTTTTAAAAAAATTTAAACATAAAAAATGAAAATTTACGTAAGAAAGTACCCTTTTTATTAATTGTGAATGATGACCGAGATTTTATTTTTTTACAAAAAGGTTAAATATAAAAATTTAAAAGTTTAGATAAGAAACTATACTTTTTAATTATTTGAGGGCGGTCAATCAGTAACCAAACTGAAAAACTGATTAACGAATCTGAGAAACCTAGTAACTAACATTCTAGGCTCGGTTACGGTTTGGGTTTTAGATGAACTGAGCTTTTTAGTTAACCGAAAATTAGTTAACTAAAATTTTTGGTTCGGTTATGGTTTGGAATTTTCTTGAACTGAAAGCCAATTAATTGATTTTGCAGACCATTACCTTCAACAAGTTAAGGTCCAACAGTAGGATTACAAAGTTTGCTTACTAAAAAGTACTTGGTATGGGTTCAAGATAACACGTACTTGGACACTCCCTGCATTTAGGGACACTATTAAAACGAAAATAAAATATGACATGTCTTTATGGAAGTGTAGTAAGGCAAGAAAGCAAGCATTGCCTATGATATGTGGCGAATACAAGGAACAATTCCATAGGCTACTAGAATATGCAGCTGAACTTTTGAGATCAAACTGAGAATCTAATGTTAGACAATCAAGTTTTTGATAGGATGTATATATGCTTCGATTCATTACGATAAGGCTTTTTAGCAGGATGTATGCCAATCATTGGTCTTGATGGTTGCTTTATAAAGTGGTCAACATGAGGCCAATGACTAGCTGCTGTTGGTAGAGAAGCAAATAATCAAATGTATCCAATCACTTAGGCAGATGTAAAGACAAACAACAACTTGGAAGTGGTTTGCATGTCTTTTAATGGAAGACTTAAACATTGTTGATGGAGCTGGATACACCATTATGTCTAACCAACAAGAAGTAAAAACAATTATTTGTTTTTTGAGTTTTCTCTTTTTCTGTTAAGTTGATAAAAGTCTTTTATAGTACTTACTCATTTGTTAACGTGATGTAGGGGTTACTTAATACAATAGACAACTTGATTCCTTGTGCAGAAATGGACTATAAAACACTTGCTATTTGTTTGGATCCTACGGAAAGCTAAAAGCTAAGCATAACAAAGCAATATGAGCTGACTTATATTTAGAACATACCTAATTCAAAATCAGTTTAATATCTCAAAGTTTTAGTCATACTTTGTCAAAATAGAGTTTTAAGGATAATTTTAGAATCATAGATGATCTATCAGCTAGAAGGTCACCACTCAAGTGATACCACACCAGGTTACAAAATAGCTAGGACTTAATTCCCTGGTCAATAAGCTGGCTATGTAGATGGAAACCAAAATTGGGTGTCTTCCTTAGTTTTCATAACTTACGTCTAATAATTTTATCTTAATGAATTTAATTGACAAGAATTATAATTTTTAGCTACCAAATTTGGTCAATTTAATTTTTTTTCAGATGAAATTCATAATTTGGGACTAAATTCAATCAAATTCATAGTTTCAATTCCCTTAGTTTTTATAATCCACATGGGAGGGATGACACTGAAATTCAAACCTAGAGGTAATTATTAAAATGGTTGAACAATTAAGCTCATCACTAGGACAATTACTTGAAGATCAGTAGCAACAAGCATTGCAAACATCTCCGTAACATTCCTCAACAACTTCTCACATGAATATTGCATTATCATGCTTTAAATATTTCTTGAAGATCATCATCAAGTAAATAGAGTATCACATGAGGCAATGTGATCTCCATTGTTTTGCAATGTGACGATGTTAACGAGATACTCATTGAGGTTCCCATCGATGTCCCAGATATTTTGCTCATTGTTGGGACCTTAACAATGAGCTTTTGCTAATCTTATGGGCTCTTCCATGGTGTTTCAAAGTGGGTGGATAGAGAGAGCAAAGGGGGAACTTGGGAAAAGATGAGAGAGAAAATGCCCATTGTTTTTCCACTTTCCAAATAAAATATTTTTTAATTTAAAAAATTAGCAGAAGATAGAAAAGATGAGATACTAGTAATGGTTTTAAGGTAATTGGTCAATATTAATAGGTTCACTCACTTCAATGTTTGATGGAAAAAGTTTAATAACTAAAATTAAAAATCCTACATATTTTAAACACTAATTAGTTATTTTATTTCTACTATTAATAATGGCGTCGACTATTATGCTTCACAAAGGATGGCTATTTTTAGTAAAGCAGTTATTATTTTGTCGATCCTGATAACCATTGGCCTAAGGACAATAGTTAAGGATCAATAAATACATAGTGTTGCATTGAAAAATGAAAATAAATTTAACTATAATAATAATTGCATTTAATACCGACTTTTTCAATTCCCATTAAAAGAAAACACACAAAACACCACAACCAGTCAACCACTTTGTTTCATGTCCACCGTGCGGTTCATGCCCACCACTGTCCACCGACGTCCACCACCGTCGTTTTTGCCGTCGATGCCCCCACCATACCGCCATTAATTCCGGTTACCCTCTGCCGGCTTCGCCGGCGACACTAAAAGATACCTTGATGGGTTGTCCAGAAAAACATATAAACCGTAAAACTCAAAATGAAGCATTTTAATTTTGAATGGAATTAAGACTAAATATTTGAATTCAAATCTGAATGGCCAATTAAAAAAAAATTAAACTTATACAAGTGGTTCCATGACTTTGACCTTCTTAATGGTGGAGAGAATGAGACCAATGGAGGAAAAGATGGGGAAAGGTGGAGAGATGAGGAGTTTGGCAATAAAGAAGAGTAGAGAGAGAAAATGAGAGAGAAGGGAGGGGTTAGTTTTGGAAAATAAATATCAAAATTAATGAAGAACTTTCGAAAGTTGCTTTGCTTATTGTTTTTGTGCTGAAAAGCATGCAATTGTTTATAATTAACCCCTTCTTAAAAGTTGCCCTTAGGGCATTTTTTATCTTTTGCCTTATTTTATTTAAAGTTAACAAAAACAACGTATGACTATGAAACTTCATAGAGGATGATAAACATAGTTAAAGCACGGTAGCTATTATCTCAAAAAGATGTGACTATTCTCATTCAATTAGTGACTGAATGCATTAACTACGATAGTATTTATATTCCCAAGGGATGACAATAATAGTTTTTAGAGAGGGACTATTATGTTATGTTAGTACGGAATAAAGGAAAAGTTATAGACGTGGCTATTTATGTCATTAATGGTGACTATAACAGTTAATAGGAGATGACTACACAAATATAATTGCCATTCGTAATGTAAGAAGGTACCCTATAATTTAGAAGGGATGAAAACATGCAGCAGCTAAAGGCAAATATGCTCTCAATTAGTAGTTATCAATAAGATTTTTCTAAAACAAACTACAATGCCTTTTTTTTAGGAAAAGGTACACAATTATTATTAAGGATAGTGATATATGTCTTATTGCAAGATACTCTTAAGTGTCTTGTCTCATCATAAATTAACATATTTTATGATTTAAGATTATAAATTTTTCAATGATTACACTTAATTATGAATTGCTAACCTTAAATATTCGTTGGCTATGCCAAGAAAGTATTAAATTCCTAATCGCATTAACCTTATCCGTGAGTACATATGATACGTGTATTTTTAAAATGTGGTAAATTATGAAAAAAAGATGGTTTTATATAATTTATAAGTTGTAATATGCTTTTGCTATTCAATCCTGGTAGTTTTTTCAATTTAAAAATATAACAGTATGATTTTTGAGTCAAAACAAGACATTTATGAAGTGTCTTATAGCAAAACACTTATCATTTTGCTTATTATTAATTTTCCCCAAAAAATAGAGATCAAAGAGTGACATTCACATTCAATAATTAGTTCAAATCACTTCAGTCAACTGCATAACAATCAGTAGAAAGATTGGACATTAATATCATAATCTCGGCTTGTGCCATGAAACCTTATGAGGTTCTCTCTTTTCATAATCCATAAATGGAGCTAGCAAGTAAGACCCTACCACGTACAGGACTTCAAATCCCATGACATTTAGAGTTGTACCACTTGATTTCTTTCTTCAGCCCCATCCCCAACCCCAGCACCTAATTCTTTATTTAGATGATGCCAACATCCTACACGATATGGCATTAGAAAAAGCAAATTTGAACAATAGATGCTTACATATATCCTGATCTATAGTAGAGTAAAAATTACACATATTAGTCACTATCGTCTACCTTTTAATTAGAGATTCACATGTCAGGAGCCTATTTTGAACTGCGAGCCATAAAAATAAATTGGAATCTACCCAAGTCCAATGCGACCATATAGTCTTCCCCAACAAATCTTAAGCTTGGACACACCAAACAATTTATATCATTCACCCACACTGAATACGCCAACAAATGAATACTCATCTAAGGATTGCATAATTACATCATCACTCCCCAACATATGATTCCTCTATATTCCATAAGCCTTAACACATTGGGTTTAGATAGAATTTGTAAAGTTGATTTCCCACAATCATCTACTGCAAAGGGCTTTGTTACATGCTAAGATGTTCTTAGAATTCAACCAGCCATGCTGAAGAGGTTAAAAATATTCTTCTACCTTACATGACATAATTTTCTTTTATCCACACTTGTAGAACAAAGAAATCTAGCATACATGGTCTCAATGGCATCCAAAGTGTACTTAGGTAGAAAAAACAAAGTACTAAAATCTAACAATGCTAACAATGAATCAATGATATAGCTCAGTAATATTCTTCTTCTAGCATAAGACAAGTCTTTACCAAAGTAAGAGTAGCAGTTTACTTTATTGATAGACATCATGTGAAATTCTTCGAGAGAAGGGTAGAAGCCAAAGTTCCTAAAAAGGAATGATTCCTTATATCAGTTACTGATGTCCAAAATTTAATGCTCCACCTCTTCAGGGACACTATCAAAATATCAGTTGGATTTCTCAGCATTGGCGCACAACCCAGATATCTTCAAGAATTTGTTAAAATATTCACATGGATTTTGAACAAAAGTTGTAATCACCTCTTCAAAATAGAAGTATGTCATTAGCAAATATATTGTGCACTAAACCCATCATAGTACACTGAGGGTGAAAATGAAATTGCTTCTCTTGAGTAGCTAAATTAAGCCCGCGAGTTACAATCTCCATGCATAGAACAAATAAATAGTGAGACATAAAATCACCTTACCTCAATCCTATGGTACCAGAGAAGTAACCTATAGGCCAACTATTGACATCTATAAAATACATAGCATAATCCAGGAAACAAACTTGATGGGAACCGCAAGGTAAGGAAAACAAACCTTAGGAAGGACCAATCCCCTATGTCGTAGATATCAATCTTCATCATGGTACTAGATAATAGTCTTTTCTGTTATAATGCTTAATTAGATGGTGTCCTAAAAAGATATAATCAGTGATTGGTCTCCCTTGAATAAAAGTGCCTTGATAAGTGTTAACAGTAGAAGACAACAACTTCTTTTAGTATGTTAGCCAGGAACTTGGAAATAGTTTTATAGAGGACCTTGCATAAAGCAATTTATCTATACCCCATAACAGTTAAAGCATTATTCCTTGTAGGCACTAAAGTGATAAAGGTACTATTTAGTTGCTTTAGAAGTTTTCCATTTTCAAAGAATGTCAACGCTGCACTACAAACATCAACACCAACATAATTCCAAGATTTCTTGATGAAGCAAGAAGTGAGACCATCTAACCTTGCAGCTTTATTATAATCTATAAGAAGATAGCCTCGTGAATAACATTAGATATGAAAGAAGTTTCTAGAAACTACATATGTTTAAAACTAACCAGGGGCCAATTATGAGCCTAGGAAATATAAAGTGGAGAAACCTTAGAAGCAGTTCTCATTAACCATTGATAAAAGTCAACAAATGAGCCGACAATGCTATCTTGAGTCACACATTTAGTACTGTCAGTAGCCACCAGCTTATTAATGGTATTAGAATACTTTTTTTGTTAAGTAACATGGAAATACTTACTACTATCCAGGGGCAGAGCCAGGATTCAAAGCAAGGGGGTCGAGATTAATAATACACATAGTATAAACTTTAATAGTTCTAAAAATGAAGTCTGTAGCTAATACATTCAAGAAAGTTATCCTCAGCAAGATATCATGTTTTGAAAGTAAAGCATAATAGCGTCATTCGAAAGACTTTTAAAAAGATCAATCTCAAAATAAGTAAAAACACTATCATTTAAAAATTCATTTGATATTTTGTTGCGCAATTTGGTCTTGATGAACTTCATCACAGAGAATACTCTTTCAACGGCTACCGTGGAAACCGGTAAAATCAATGCCAGCTTCAAAAGTTGATGTAGGCGGAGAAAGCTTAAATTTGACTAAAGTCAATAAATTTAACACAAATAAACAAATAACAACTAACAAATTACCCCAATTCTAATTCATAAATCCTCAATAAAGAAAGGCAAAATCTAATTTTTTAATTGATGAGGAAATCTCTAAATTAACCACTTATTCAATATAAATTTAATAAAAATTAGTAAACTAAACATAAATAAGCAAGCAATTGCAAACAAAATTAGTGCAACTTTAAATCTTCAACCAAGAAGACAATTAGGTAAAAATCCTCATTTTTCAATTCATGAATCATGAGTAATTTACTAAGTTAATCAATTATTTAATATGAATCTAACTTAAATAAGTAAAATAAACATAATTATTTACAAAATAATGAAACTAAAAACAAAAATTGGAAAATTTTGGAAGTTACCTCAAATTGGGATTTGGCCTTTGGGACTTAGGAGGAGCGCCGAGGAGGAGTGGAGGCCTAGAGGCAGTGGCACAAGTGGAGGCAGCCGGCGCACGGGCAGTGGCACTAGTGGCAGCCGGCGGCGACTGGGCAGAGAGTGAGAGACAGAGAGTGCAGAGTGGGTGGTTCAGCGTGTGTGTGAGTAAGGGCAGGAGTCGACTGTCAAGGGGAGTAGAGGACGAGAGGTACAAAAATTTTGAAAATAAAGGGCACTTCCAAAAAGTAAAAAAAAAAAAATGCATAGAAGGCGAAAAAAGGAGTCAAACTCATGACCCCCACACAAAATCAGAGGCACTAAACCACCCTGCTTTGCAAGCGTTTGTTGAGTATTTATGCACTAATTAATATATATCTATTTTTGTTATCTGTAAAAATATCTCATATTTAATTTTTTTCCCTAAAAAGCTGGGGGTCAATCGACTCCCTTGCCCCTTAGTCGCTCCGCCCTTGCTATTATCATCACCATGCTTGAGAAAGTGTTCCTTAGGCCTTTTCTTTAAAAACTTTCCTTAATGATGTAAATATAACATAGTCAGCTAAAAGGCGCCTCTTCTTTTGCTGAAGTTCGATAAAGTTAGCCTATCTAGAACTCAGATTCAAATACACTAATTGCTCATAACGCAATTCCACCGCAGCACTAATATCCTTGAAATAAGAGCAATGTAGGTATTTAAGATGACTCCTAGGATTTTAAGCTTTGAGATGACCTGGAACATTTAAAACATAATCTCAGGTTGCCAATAGCTAGTAATAATGTGCTCAAAGTCCTTGCGCTGAGTCCGTGCTTTCAAGAACATAAAAGATTTTTCAATCCCTTTAAAGTCATCCTTAATGTTCGTCCATATAAGACTATGACCAAAGACAACAGGGGCATAAAATCAACAACAAAAGTCCATAGAGAGGAGAACACTGCAGGATTGGACAACACTCTATCTAGATTAGACCACACCCCCTTCCGAATTGCTGCACTGAGTATAATGAAGAGCAAAAGTAAGAACATCACTGAGATCATTTCTCTCACAAGAATCTAAGAAAGCATCATTTTCATATTGATAAGAGAAAGCTTTAAAAACTCCCTCCTCCAAACAAAGCACAATATTAAGATCACCAAGCAAAACCCAATAACCAACAATTAAAGCATTCAACCAGTTGAGATCCTCCTAAATACTTTCCCTTCTCGCACTAGAGTGGTGACCACATGTAACAATGACACTACCAACAAAACATCCAAGAACACCAGACAATGACTACTCATCTTCACCACTGATAAATTTAACAAAGGGTTCCAGAAAACCTATAATCTCCTATTACAGTGATAATCATAGTCGAAAATAAAAGAATAGTGATAATCATAGTTTCAAACAACTTGATCATGACTCCCTTCCTATTAGATATAGAATTTGATACATTAACCTTAAATTTAAAGCATCAAACTTATTTCTGAGTGAAAGCTCAACTCGAGTATGACTCTTGACATTCCTTTTATTACTAACAAAAGAGACAGGTTCCTTATGCTTAGCAGAAGACACCTTCTTACTTGGAGCGTGTTCGACAATAATGTTTTATATAGCATTTGACGTTTTGACTAAGTTAATACACTCATCAGGTAATTTTTAGTGTTCGGTAATATAATACTTTGACTAGCACTTCAAGTATCATTTAGCATTTTAGGCAGCTTTTTGAAAAGTTAATAGTATTAATGTTTTGCATTCAAAAGTAGCATTTCATATTTTTTTACCAAAAAATATCCTTTTGAAATTTTATCTTTGAAAATTATCTATATCCTTAATTTTATGTCAATTTACATTAATCCGCTAACCTAACAGCTAAATTTACCGAACACATTTATTTTAACTACTCATCTAAATAGCTATCCACAAACAACTAAATTAAAAACGCTATCCGCTACCTGAACCGCTATTCGCTACCTGAACCGCTAATTTTACCGAACAAGGCCTTGGAGTAGCAACATTCTTGATAGAAGTGGAATTCCCTTGTCTTACATGGGTTGCATCAATGTCTTCGATAGCATGTTGCCATTCTTTTAGAATCCACATTTGTCTTACACGCGAGGGAGGATAACCACTATCAAAATGCCCTAATTCTTTGCATGATGGCAAAAATACAACTGCTCATAGAACATAGTTTGCCTACACATGGTATCCAAAGGATCAAAAAATGGGATAGTCTCAGGCAACTTATCAGAAACATCCACCTCAATAAGAATACTAGCATAAGAAATATGCTCCTTTGGATGTTGTAAAATAATCAACATATAATGGCCTACCCATCACACTAGCATGCTTACTTACACCATTCACACATTAGAGGTGTAGATCTAGGTTAGGAACTTACACACTAGCCAAGATCAATTACAACACATTCCATTTGAATGTGAAAGTAGTATTCATTAGGAACTTACACACTAACCAAGACCAATTACACCACATTCCACTTGAATGGGAAAGTAGTACTCCATGGTTTCAACACTAAAACGTTTTCACCAATCATCCATGGGCCACCCTTTAGCACAGCATACATCACAATTTTGGCTTCAAACCAAAATACATAATAATCTTTCGAGTGCACAGGAATATGAGGCTTCGAGGCAAACTTCGAGTTAGCATTATCAACAAACTCTTTAATTACAAAAAGCATGCAGATTGAACCAATCACATAATCTATAATGCAGATTGCTAGAAAGCAATTCTTCAAACACATCCTCAAAGCTAATTCACACTGCATGCCTTTCATCCTCAAACCTAATCTCAATAAACTGTAATGAAAGACTTTTACTAGGCCCACGATTATCGTTACAACTAGCCAAATATCTTCTTCAACCCCTCTTCCCTCTTGGAATGAAAAGCACCAAATCCCCCTATTATGTACGGGCCTCGTAATTATAGGGTCTTGTGATGCCCATGTATCTTAATTTTTATGACCACCATCTTAGAGCAAGTTCGCCGACATTTGGAATTCAATTTTAAACACGAGCTATAATGAAGGTTTAGCTCTTCAACAACTTCTTCCTAGGACAAGGTCCCCCTAAACAGAGCATTTCATGCTCTGATAGCCTCCGCAATAGTAGAATTCAACAACTTTTTTGAAAATAAGCAACAAAGTAGATGAACAAATTAAAAATAAGAATAATGCCATAACATACTAAATGACTCTACACAGTTGATGAAAATTACCCCTCAACGTATTGCAACTGTGGTATAGAGTAAGAGAAATGTTTGCATAAGAGAAAGGACAAAGGCTAGACTTTATAAGAGAGGATTTGATGAGAGAAGGCTAGGCTTCATAAGCGAGGTTTTGATGAGAGATTGAAGGAAACTATTGACATCATCCTTTTGATTCGAAAACATGCTGAAATATAAAATCTTAATGATGTGATGATCTCAAGTCATGTATGCATTTTTGTTTTTCTAGTTATAAACATAAATCGGATATGATTCACAATAGTTAAACATAACACATCAATCTAATCCTCTTGTGCACAATATTTTAATTTAGAGCACTTTCAATAGGGGGCACCTATATGTACTAGGTTTGAGCTCCATTTGGATGAGTCATTAGGCCATATAAGAACTGAGGGCGCTAGTCACTGTATTGTACATTCGCCCTTAGACCTATTGAATTACCTTTCTGGTGCTTGTACTACTTGCTCTTGCTATCCATCTGTACGGAATTTTCAAGGTGATTTAAATGTCATATGCGTATAACTTTTGCTATAGTACTTGAGGGTCGTGTCCTCAAGGATGGGGATTTAATTACGCCACAAAATAAAACTAAACTAAATGGGCTACAAAATGAAGATTTATGCCTAATTATTAATAAGAAAACTAACCAAATTAATGGGCCTCAAAAGACTTCACCGAACCTCAAACCATGAAATAGGTAAAGTTGACTATATTAAGCTAAGCATAAGTCACAAATTACTCACCCTAGTTCAGCTACAATTCACTAAACTTCCTAAGAATTGAACTAAATCGTATCAATATAACACGAAAAAGCAACAAAAGTAAAACTTAAAGAAAGAAACTAGACCTAATTAAACAAACAAAGAAATAAGGTCAAAAGAGGAGAATCAAACTTGCTAACAACTAATGTGAAGTACTCGAATAAATGAAGAATAAAAAGATCAGGGGCAGGGGTTGTTGCTTGATTGATCATCACCATCGGTCATGTTTCCACCCTTTTTACAGCAAATACCCAGAATAACACAAATTGGGTATCGAAACCAAATCAAGCCATACCCAGATGGGAAGTAGAGTGAATCAAGGTGCAGCAAGAAAGCGAGAAATAGAGTAAACTTTCATCCAAAACAAATCTCATATGCACTCAATCAGAATTTCAACTCAGATCAACTGCTTACAATAACAAGCATACTTTGTATTTTAGTGTACAAATAAACTGAACTTATTGAGAATTTCATCCTTACTAGTAATTAACGGAGGGTCACCTAGCCACATCCCAATTGAGAAATAGAGGAGAAAAAGAAGAAGCGATAGGGAAATTCAGGGCACAATTTTGACTCGAAATTAAGTCTCAACAACAACAGGATGAGCTATAGATTTCTCCTTCAGAAAATCATGCTTTGAATCTCATTAGAAATTACAGAAATGCCATTAAAACAACTTCAAACAAAGCTGGAGTTGGGGAGGGAAAGAAATTGCAATTTATCCAAATCAAAACCAAAATTATTGCAATTACAGCATGAAGATTGTGATTATCTACTTCAAATCAACAAACTGAGCTTCAAAAACATGAAGTTGCAAACTAGAACCATACCTAAAATTCGAAAATAAAATAGAGAAATACCAAAATTAAAACCCTAAAATTAAAACTCCAAATTACTCAAAACCAAAAATAAACTACCTAAAGCCCTAAATTAAAACCTAGATATCTTCAATCACCACAACCTCTTCAATTTATACTACTCTTATCTTCACCATGGCTATTGATTTGAAGATGTCGTGGATGGTTTTGCTCACCAAATAAAATAATACCTATGGACCAACTCTACAAGATATGACTTAATTTGTATTAAAAAAGAAAAAATTAATTAAAAATATTAAAAAATGAAAAATCGGTGAAAACACATACCTCGAGTTGGCTCGGGTATACGAGCGTTCACACAAGATAGGAGGCAAGAGGTTGACGCTGGAGCAGCTCCTCCGTCCCCCCTTTCTCTCTCCACTATTTTGGCTCGCGAGGCAATCATTGGATTTGCTCTTAGGTCTGCCGAGGGAGAGGAGAGCGAAGTGGAATATAAGAGAGGGGGTGTCATGTGTTGGGCACGAGGGGGGTTGGCTGGGTTTTTTTTTTTTTTTTTTGGTTTTTGTTTTCCTTTTTTTTCTACTCTGGGTTGTGGAGAGTGGGCTGAGGTTGGGTGACCCAATTTTCCTATTTCAGGCCCAAATATCTGTTCCAACCATTCTTATCATCTTTTTTATTTTTTATGATTTTTTTAACACCTATAAAATAAAATAAAACAACATAAAAATCCTAATTTCATATTTGTTTCGAGAGTAAATTAAGTCTATGGGTATGGTAAAAATATCATTTTTTTTTTTGGTGCAAACAAATACCCCCAAACTTAGATTTTGCTCGTCCTCAAGTAAAACAAACTAAATTAACTAAAAACAAATGAAAAATAAGAAAAAGAAAAATCCTAACTTACTTTCATAGGAATCACAGTTGCGTTTAGCATATGCAACAAGCCCTCTAAATCCATCGATTTCCCAACTAGACTAATGAGGTCGCATGAGAGTTTTCAAGTGAAATACCCACAAACGTCTTTCCAAAAAAGAGGAAAATCCTTTTGGTTTTCAAAACATGAACATATACATAAATAGTAGGTACACGACTTAGGCAATTGCATTACCCTAGTAGCCAAATCGCCAAATTATGTACAAATAAATTGTACAATCAACTGATAACTAAGTTATAAGACAAATAAATTGTATAATCAACAGATAACTAAGTCATAAGATGCATCTCGACCCTCATTTTTCACATGCACATAATATGTAATGATATGCACACTTCGATGCATGTGTAAATGTGTGTCAATTGTTATGAGTCAAGTTGCTAACATTTACACCATCCCTATTTCCTTGCCTAATTGTCTTTTTTGTTTTTTTTCCTTTTTTTTCAAGAATGAAACCCACTTGACTTATAAATCTTTAGGCCTCTAATTTCCTAAAAAGAGGTTTTATTAAAATGCGGAAAGCACTTATTTTTGCCCAAATAGCTGTGTAATCAAGTAAAATAGACCATATTCAAGCCTTAGATATGAAATAAAGATTGTGGCTTGAACATTGGTGCCCAAGTTTTTATTTACATTTTGAAGCCTTTACCTTCTATTTTTTTCTCTTTTTTTTGTATTTTTTAGACTTTCGAAGGCAACTTCGACAAACAAAAAGTTCATACGCCAACTTAACAACATGAAATGAAAAATTGATAGTAAAGTGAGCAAAGTACACACAAAATTACACATATGAGACAGGGTGACAAATCCCAATTTTGACTAAGCTCATATCCCCTTTTTGGTTCATTTTCCCTAACTCTCCTTTGATTTAGAGGGATTTGACTATGTAATGCCTCTTCTAACACGGTTGCCTTATTTTAATCCCTTTTCTGGCTTTTTGAAGGTAATTTCAAGATATTCAAGGAAGAGGGGCAGCTAAAACCTGAGAAAAGGCAAGGCGAGAGCAAAGATGATCACCCAAAGGCCTAAGGGGAGCAAGTGAGTAAGGCAAAGATAAATTTCTAAGGCACAAGGACAGGCAACGCTCGTCCCATAGGCGACGATCGTCCCATAGTCGATGGCCTAACCGTCACTCACCTGCAGTTTTCCAAGACATGGCGGCGACCGTCCTCTTCACGATAGGTAGACCGCCATCACCGTCCTCTTCACGATAGGTAGACTGCCGTCATGTCATTAGACACCCCTGCTAGGCAACAACCAGGGTGTCTCATCGACGACCCCTGTTGCATTTTTTCAGTTTACTTAGCATATAAATACCTCGTCTTGCCTAATTATGGGGATGCTGGATTTTCCTCTTGAAAAAAGCACTTTAAACACTTTCTAGGATTAATTTTAGGGTTAGGAATGATTAGCGTTCTTCGGTTTTTGTTAATTGAAGATCTTGAAGACTTTTATTCTCCATTGCATTAATCTAGGTTTACTCTTATTTCTCTCCCTTTTCCTCTTTAGTTGGTTTTGTTTAGCTTATTTAATCATGCTTGGTTATGATTGTTGGATTGTTAAGATGATGATTAGTAAGTGGTTTTCCCAAGTTGGGTTAGGGATTAGGAGCTAGGATGGTATAATAAACTTGGTGTGAACCTGTCTTGCCTTTATTCCCAAGTTATTTAGAGGTCTCATTCTCTATCCATCAAGTGTTCGATGAAATGTCCGAAAGAATATTTCATCCGATACTTGGGGTGAATAATCACACCTAGAGGTGGGTATTCGCCCTTTGCGGGTAGAAGAAGAGAGAACAAGTCTCGGGTATGAAAATAACCCAAGGCCTTGTGAAGTGCAATTTGGCCATATTCGACCTTAACCTTCAAGCCCCCTTGAAAATAGGTGGGCTTGGTGATTAAAGTTACCCTTACTATTCGAAAAGAGGATTGGGCGGTATTAAACAAGCCAATCACCCCCTTTATGAATCATTTATCGGTTAAGTCAAGTTTGGGAATCCATGCCTAATATGAACAAGTAGTCACTAGCGACTAATCCGTTGACCCAAGTTCTTCCCCCAATTGAATTTTAGACTATTATTTTACCTAGTCTTTGCTTCTTTCACTCTCAAACTTGCTCTTCACCTCTCTAAATTCAACCTAACCACTAAGTTAGGTATCCTAAAGTCTTATTCTTAGTGGACAACACCCCAAGTACTCGGCAATAAAATGTTCATTTGCGGTATAAATGTAAAGTTTATTTCCAAGCGAACAAGTTTTTGACGTCGTTGTCTGGGAACAAGATTCCTTAGGTATCATAACTTGAAGTGTGGTTGGAGTCTAGAGTTTTGTTTTTATTTTGTTCATTTGTTGTTATTCTTTCTTGAGTCGGCCTACCTCCTTTGGTAGTTCTTGTTGTTGCATGCACAAGAGATGCCAAGGTTCAGGTGATTTGATTCCATTTGATCCCGAAATTAAAGCTACTCTTCGGCCTCTTCGACGGCTTGCAAGAAGTCAAACTAAGGAAGGAAGGCAAATGCAAGAAGCCAACATGGATCCTGCTACAACACCATTGAGGGACTCTGCGATGCCAGATCCAAATGCCATTCCATCTAGCATTGTGAGACTTCTCGTTGAGGCCAACAATTTTCAGTTCAACCCAGCATTCGTTACCCTATTTTAACAAGACCAATTTGTTAGGTAACCAATGGAGAACTCCAACAACCACATTGCGTCTTTCTTAGAGAAGTGTGACACTATCAAGTTGAATGGGGCCTCCAACAATGCCATCCGGTGGAGGCTATTCCTTTTCTTCTTGAAGGATAAGGACAAGTCTTGGCTTTTGAACTCGAATGCCAACTCATTCACTACTTGAGATGGTCTTTCCAAAGCATTCCTGTGCAAGTATTTCCCTCCCGAGAAGACCGCCAAAATCCGAAATGATATCACCTCCTTCTCTCAAATGGAGGGTGAGTCTCTCTGTGAAGCATGTGAGCGATTCAAAGAGCTCCAACTGGAGTGCCCTCATCATGGCATCCTAGATTGGTTGTTGGTGCAAACATTCTATAACGGTCTTCAACAATCGATGAAGATCTCAATTGATGCGGCCGCCGGAGGTGCTCTTATGGCCAAACCCATCAATGAAGCCAAGTAACTACTTGAAGACATGACGTCCAATAACTACCATTGGGCAAGTGAAACGGGACCCCCCAATGAGGAGGAATGCATGAGGTTGATGTCTTTACTATGCTTGCAAGCAAGGTTGATGCACTTTTTCAAAAGGTAGATCAACTTCAACCTACTCCGTCTAATGGTGGCAACCCTAGTAGGTTAATTGGACAAGCTTGTGTTTACGAAGTATGTGGAATTCAAGGGCATAGTGGGAATGAGTGTCATCTTAGCCATTCATTTCAAGATCTCATCGTTAAACAAGCCAATGTTTTGCATAATTTCAATAACAGACCACAAAATGACCCCTACTCTAATACCTTCAATCTGGGTTGGAGACACCCCCTTAACTTCTCCTACAAAAATCCAAATCTCCCTCCTCACCACCCCTCGCAAAATCATCCTAACCCTCCCGGTTTTCAATTCCATGCCCCTCAATTTCAACCTCTACAACCTTGACCTCAAAAGTCCAACTTGGAAAGCATGATAGAGAGGGTCATTCAAACTCAAAGTAAGACAAATGAAGCTCTTGGTGAGTCCGTGAGCCAACTCTCTGTGAAGTTTGATAGCTTTTTCACGCATCAAAAGATGATGGAGACTCATTTAGGTCAAATTGCCCAAGAAGTGAACCACTTAAGTCAACCTCCCGAGTATCTTCCGGGCTAATCGAAGACCAACCCCAAGGGGCACATTAATACCATCACCATAAGGAGTGGGAAGCAATGTGAAAAACCACAAGGACCTCAAGGGGAGGTGCATAAAGGGTTAGTCAAAGACAAGGGTAAGGAAATGTTGGAAGAAAAGGATGATTTGGTCCTAGAAAGTGCAGAACAAGACAAGCATGAGGAGACCACAAAGCCTAGGTAGGTTGAGCCCTATTGACCACGGGTTCCTTTGCCTTAAAGGCTTGCCAAGGAGAAACTTAAGGCCAAGTTTGGGAAATTTCTAAAGGTGCTCAAGAAATTACAAATTAATATCCCATTCTTAGCTATCATCTCCGAGATGCCCTCTTATAAGTTCCTAAAAGAGATGCTTTCCAATAGAAGGAAATTCTAAGAAAATGCCATGGTTTCCCTCACGAAGGAGTGTAGTGCAATCCTTCGGAACAAACTCCCTCCTAAGCTCAAAGACCCGGGGAGTTTCTCCATTCCTTGTGTCGTGGGGGATATCACCATAAGCCGGGCTGTATGTGACCTTAGGGCAAGTGTAAGCCTTATGCCCCATTCAATATGCAAGAGGCTCTAAGTGAGGAAATTCAAGCCCACCACAATTTCAATCCAACTTGCAGATCGTTCCATAAAGTATCAAATTGGAGTTCTAGAGGACGTGCCTCTTCAAGTTGGGAAATTCTTCATCCCTTATGACTTTGTTGTCACGGAGATGAGAGGACACTCTCCCTACAAGCTGGTGAGGAGAAGCTTGAATTTAATCCTTCATAAGCTATAGCTTCTCCTTCCCTAGAGGACGCGTGATGCCAAGTTGATTTGCTTGAAAAGGTAGTACTTGAGGAGATGGGAACTCTAAGCCCTCCCTCGGACCCTCTTGAGTTGTGCTTGATGTGGAGGTTCAATTGTCCAATGAAGAAATTGGAATCTATGCCACGGTCTTTAACTTGGCCCAACCATACCTTCCTGGATACCAACCCAGGGAGGTTCTTAATGTGGAGGTTCAATCCTCTAATAAAGACAAAAAGGGTGCCTCCGAGTTGGAATTGAAACCCCTACCTTCTCATCTAAGGTATGAATTTCTTCGACCCCAATCATACATTTTACGTCATCGTTAGTGCCAAGCTTAATGGCGCACAAATTGAGAAATTGTTGTGTATGCTTCAAAAATATAGAGGCGCCATTGGTTATAGCATTGATGATATCAAGGAGATTAGCCCTTCATTTTGCATGCATCGAATTTTTCTTGATGGTGAGCACCGACCCTCTAGACAACCTCAAAATTGTTTGAATCCCAATATGTAAGAGGTCGATAGGAAAGAGGTTGTCAAGCTACTTGATGACAGAATCATCTATACAATCATAGATAGTGATGGGGTTAGCCCGGTTCAAGTAGTTCCTAAGAAAAGGGATACGATCATTGTCAAGAATGATCGAGATGAGCTTATCTCTACTCAGATGGTCACGGGTTGGTGCATGTACATTGATTATAGGAAACTAAATGACGCCACCTGGAAAGACCATTTGCCCCTCCCTTTCCTTGACCAAATTTTGGAACAATTAGTCAGACATTCTTTCTTTTGTTACTTGGATGGATACTTGGGATTCTTCCAAATCCCCATCCACCTAAGTGACCAAGAGAAAACTACTTTTACATGCCCCTACAGGACTTTTGCATACCGTGGAATGCCCTTTGGATTATGCAATGCCCTGGCCACCTTCCAAAAGTATATGTTTGCCATTTTCTCTGACTTTATTGAAAGGATAATGGAAGTTTTCATGGGTAACTTCTCGGTTTATGGAGACACTTTTGATTTGTGCTTGGGGAACTTGGTTAAAGTCCTTCACAGATGCGAAGAACTAAACTTGGTACTCAATTGGAACAAGTGTCATTTTATAGTACAAGAAGGTGTAGTTTTAGGGCATGTGGTTTCACATAGGGGTGTTGAGGTTGATAAAGCAAAGATAGAGGTTATAGAACACTTGCCACCCCCCGACTTGTGTCAAAGGGGTGAGAGGCTTCCTTGGACATGCGGGTTTCTACCGCTATTTCATCAAGGATTTCTCTAAAATAGCTAAGCCTCTCACTTTGCTTTTGGCCAAAGATACCCCATTAGTTTTTATTAACTAGTTTCTTGAATCATTCTAGAAAATCAAAGAGGCCATCATCACCGACCCCATCATCCAACCGCCTGGTTGGAGTCATCCTTTCTAGATTATGTGCGATGATAGTGATCATGTGGTTGGGGCAGTTTTGGGCAATGGAAAGATAAGAAGCCATATGCTATCTATTATGCTAGCAAGACTCTTGATGAGGCTCAACAAAACTATACTACCATCGAGAAAGAGTTGCTTGTGGTGGTATACGCAATCGAGAAATTTCGACCACATCTCTTGTGCTCCAAGGTTATTTTGTACACCGATCACTCTGCCCTCAAGCATTTTCTAGACAAACTGGATTCCAAGCCTAGACTAATTCGGTGGGTGCTTCTCCTCCAAGCGTTTGCACTTGAAATCCGGGATAAGAAGGGCACTGAGAAAGCGGTGGCGAATCGCCTCTCTCGATTACCTACATCCTTAAGGTATGAAGGGGAGTGTGACTTGCCAATCGATGACTCTTTTTCAGATCATCACTTTTTGCCTTTGCAACGTCGAGTGTCCCTTGGTACACCGGCTTGGTCAACTATTTGGCATGCGGGATTGTGCCGTAAGATATGAACTACCATCAAAAGAAGAGGTTTTTCCACCAAGCCAAATCATAATTTTAGGAGGACCCTTGCTTGTATAAGGCTTGTGGAGATGGCATTATACGGAGATGTATGCCCGAGGAGGAGATCAACTCCATCATCTCTCATTGCCATGACTTGCCTTGCGGAGGGCATGCAAGCATTGATAAAACCGTGTCCAAGATCCTCCAAGCCGGTTTTTGTTGGCCCACCTTGTTCAACGATGTGCATAAACATGTCTGGGCTTGTGATCGATGTCAAAGGACTCGGAACTTATGTAGTGACATGAAACACCACTAAACTATATATTTGAGGTTGAAGTCTTTGATGTTTAGGCTGTGGACTTCATAGGACCTTTCCTATCTTCCTGAGGTAACAAGTACATCTTGGTGGCCGTCGATTACATCTCTAAGTGGATGAAGGCCCTCACTAGCCCTGCCAACAACTCCCGAGTGGTAGTTTGGCTCTTCAGGAAGGTAACTTTCCCTCGCTATAGAGTCCCCGGGGTCGTCATTAGGATAATGGAACTCATTTTATTGAGAAGAAGCTTGAGAGTTTGTTGAGAAAATACGGGGTGCATCACAAGTATGGGCATGGCTATCACCCTCAAACGAGTGGCCAAGTCGAGATCTCCAACCGAAAAATCAAGATTATTTTAGAAAAAATGGTTGCAAGATCAAGAAAAGAATGGGCAGATAAGCTCGATGATGCTCTATGGGCTTACCGCATGGCCTTCAAGAACTTTATTGGCACCATGCCATTTAGGTTGATTTATTGTAAGCCTTGCCATCTCCCCATTGAGTTAGAGCACAGGGCCTATTGGGCCATCAAGTTTCTTAATTTTGATTTGAAGGCTACAGGCAAAAAGGGGTTGCTACAATTAAATAAGCTTAAAGAGCTCTGCTCCGATGCGTATGAAAGTGCAAGGATTGATAAGGAGTAGATGAAAAGGTGGCATGACAAGCATATTCACTGGAGGGAGTTCTGCATTGGTGATTCGGTCATTCTCTTCAATTCAAGGTTGAAATTATTTCCAAACAAACTCCTTTCGAGGTGGTTAGGCCCCTTTAAGGTGAAGAAGGTATATCACTATGGAGCAATTGAGATAGCCATGGATGCCACGGGTGCCTTCAAAGTGAACGGATCACGGCTCAAACATTACATTGCCGGTGAGCTGATTGACGAGAAGGTCACCTATAATCTTCCTTTTGGCTTTTAACTCAAATAAGGAGGAGGAGTTAGCTAGAGAAAAATGAAAAAATTTACCTTGGTTGAAATTGCCCAGGCGACCTGTATGCCGTTAACTAAATGACGGTCGTTGCCTGGGCTTGTAGAAAATTTCCCAAAATTCCAGGAGCTGGTTTTGGTCGTCGCCAAAAGGACAGCCATCCCGTCATGAGATCTAAGGCCGTCGTCTTAGCGACGTCCATTGCCTAGCCCGAGACTACCCTTTTTTTCCTTTTCCTCTTTCTTCATTTCTTCTTCATCTTCTACACCCTCACGAATTTCTCTGTCTAGAACCTCTTAAAGCTCCATCTCTAAGCCCTTAAATCCACCACTCTACCACTCAAATTTTCACTATTTTTCACCATTTTCTTCATTCTTTTCACCTTTAATTTTTTATTTTTCCATTAAAAGACCTTCTTTCTCCACTGATCACATAAATCCTCACCACTCAAACCCGGACCCCCAATCTACTCTTTTTAAAATCCAGCCACTTTAAGGTGTTTTTGGCTACTCTATTGTCAAATTTTGCTTCCCCATAGTCCAAGCTTCCATTTGCATACCACATTGCACCTCCACCTAACCACTTTCTCTCTCTACAAATTTCACCACCATGAAAGTTCGAGGAGAGAGAAAGCTTCACGTTTAAGGTCTTATTGCTCAAATTTGGTACTGCCTTGCTAGTGGGTATCTCCATAGCCTACTTGGGTTACTTGGTTTTAGGGTGATTGAGGTGCTATAACTAATTTTAAGTTTGAGGACTTTTAGGCTTGATTCCACTATAGGCAAGAAGAAGACAACCACATCCGGGCCATCATCTTCGGGGACCTCCAAGTGAGCTAAGATAGTTGCCCCCACTCCCACTGCTAATGTGCCTCAAGTCCGGGCCCAAGTGGCCCGACATAACCGCCCTACTCCCCTTCATGCTATAAACAAGATATTCATTGCACTTTGTTGATCAAGAGAAAACCAATCATTATGATTCCATTGCCAGTCGAAGAATAACTGAGCCTAAGTACATTGACTTCGGTATGTTGAGGAGTTTAGGCTTGTTGGAAAGTTTAAATGAATTACTTGAGGTTGCGGGTTGGCTTGATTACATGAACATGACTTGACCATTGTATGAGAGGTTGTGTTGGCAATTTTTAAGCTCCCTTAAGATGAATTGGAACACCCCATACTAAAACCAACCCGTCCACATCCAATTCTAGCCTTTTAATCGGACCTTTGAGGCCAACCTAGCATATTTTAACTGCCATTTAAGGCTCCCTCATGGTGGTGTTTGGACCCACCCATGAGAATTTTAATGAATAATAGTTTTGGATAGAAATCACATGTGATAAGCGTACCATGGTGAAGGACAACTCGGGGAGTTATGTAGCCTATAGTGCTAGTGGTTCTAAGGCCACTTCTATTTATAGCCCCACCCTCCGATATCTTTACTGCCTCATAACCAACACCATTTTCACACACGACGAGAGCAAAAACAAAGCCCGATTGAGTGAAGCCTTTCTCTTGTGGATTATCCTTAATTGTGAGAGTTTTGATACAGGAGCTTTCATCCTTCATCAGTTGGTCTCTCAAGCTTTCTTTCCTAAGTCCCCCCATTGCTTGTGAGGGCATCATTTCAGCTATTACATATGCTTGGGGTTTGGAGCCTCTCACAAGAAAATTGATCTGTTGTTCCATAGGGGACGACAAGATTTAGCCGCTTATATTAACACGAAGATTTTCAAAATGGAGGGTCAACGTGTCTTTGTCAACCACCATGGCTGACTTCTTTTTCAACTCCCAAACCCCTCTAAAACCACTTGCTCCGACCCCTCCAATTTAGTGTATGATGATGATATCGATATGGATATGGATGAGAATGACTCTTCACCCCAAGGAGATATCGGTGGATGAGAGGGAGGTGTCGGATGTTCGGGGTTCGCTCCACCCAAGGAGATGTTTGAGCCCCCCATGACTAGGAGCCGTGATGTCGCGGGCTCTTCGGGCTTTAATGAAGCGCATTTCTACCAATATATGGATGACCAGTTCTCTCACCTCAACTTGAGGTTCGATGCAATTGATGAACACCAACAACAACCTGCTCAAGCCTAACAAGAGTTGCTCCACTGGCAAATGGAGTTTGATCGACGACAACAGAACTTGGAGCATAATGTTTACTATGCATATGAACATCACGGTTAACCCTACCTCCACCCGATTAGAGGCCTAGTGGCCCCACCGAACCCTATTGATGCTTTGTAAGTTCCCCTCTCCCCTACCCCTAGCACTCTTTACATGATTATACATTGGGGACAATGCATATCCTAGGCATAGAGGGGTAAGCTAGTAAGCTCATGCGTTATGGGGATCTTGTGGTGCGAGAGAGCCTTGAAATGGGTTGTCTTATTGTCATTATAAGCTATTTCTTGGGACTTTGCTGATGTGATTGAGGTGTTGGTGGGTTTAACTTGGTGGTATGATTGGTGAATGACAAAAATTAAAAGGTGTTCATATAAGATAGGTAACTCATTTAGCTGCATTTTTAGGAATCATTGCACATTTAGGTCTTGCATAAGTAGAGCATGTAGTTTAGAGCATGTAGATTCTTTCTTTGCATTTTATATATATTTGTTTTCTTTTTTTGATCGTGAGAAGCAATGTTGAGAAGGGCAACATTAAGCCTGTAAGGTACATTTCTTACCCTACTCTTCATTTTCCTTCTTGTTAATCTCCCTTTGCTTTGAAAAAAAATCAAAAATTTTAAAAAATTAAAAAAAAAACCTTCTATGATGCGAATACATGGTGTAAATTGTTGATTGATTAGCGTGGTTGCACACTTGGGTTATGGCTTTGGTTTTGGGTGCTAGAGCATGGTAGTGTGAGCATCTTTGGTAATTATTTTGCCTTGTGTGCATGCCTTTGCTTTTGATATGATTGACGCATTCCTTGCTGTTTAGTTGGCTAGAACTTGGCTTAGTTCCTCTCCAAAACCACATTAGGCAATACACACCATTCGATACGATAGAGGCATTCCTTGCTGTTTAAGCTACATAGCCTAAAAATCCACCTAAATAATGTTTAGACCCTTTTGCTCACCCACATTTAGCCTTGTCCATCTTTGTTGTTCCCACACTTATTTCACCCTTGGCCAATTCACATTTCTTATGCTCATACCTTTGAGGTTAGTAGAGCAACACTTTTCATGATTATGGAGTTTGTTTTTAGGTAGGATCATCATTAGGTATATGTTGTGGAAATTTGTGTTTGAAAAGGGAAAGAAAGGGAAGTCGGAATGTCCTTAACTAAGTGCCTAGCATTAGGTCCCTTAGTCTCAGCTTCCTCAAAACAAAAGGGGAAAGAAAACAAATGAAATGAGGGAAAAACAAGAGCAAGCCTCCTTTTATTAAAAAAAAAAAAAAAAAGAGAGAAAACTTTTGCAAATAAGGTGCTTAGCAAAATGGTTTTCATTCAAATCGAATAGGCTCCCTTCTTGAGTTGTTCAAAGTGGGTTATGGGTGTGAAGTAGAGTTTTGTTTCCATCTCCTTATTGTGGAAAGTATTGTTGCTCCTTAGCCTAAGGCTATTTAGCTTAATTTATCTCAAAAGATCTTTCCCTTCTCACCTTTTTGAAAGAGCCCTGTTACACCCCTTTTCAAAGCCCTCTTGATCAAAGTACATGCGTTTTTTTTCCCCAGTGATGGAGGATGAGGAGTCCTCTGAGCCTATGGTTTTGGCATGATTGGTTGAGCAGTAAGAGTAAACATGAATGCATTTAAACACTTGGAGAGGAGAGTACCACTTGACCATAAAGCGAGGCTCTCTCCGGTCTCTTTTGCCCTCCATTAGCAAACCGCCTTCTTTCTTGCCTTAAGGATCTCGTTTAGGCGTGGTATGCGCTTATAAGCGAGGTGACCCTTAGGAAGTATCATGTCTATTTTGCTTCCTCACCTCATCTTTGTCACTTCTTGCTCGTGTGGCCTTGCTAGTTGGTTGGCCTTCATCACCATACTAAGAAGGGTGCTTGAGGGATTGATTTTCCCATTCATGCAGTGCCAAGCCAAGCTTGCTTAAGGATAAGTAAGAGCTAAGCATGGGGGAGTGGATAAACCCCAATTTTAACTAAGCTCATAACCCCTTGTTGTTTATTTTCCCTAACTCTCCTTCGATTTAGACGGATTTGACCATATAATGTGTCTTCTAATGTCGTTGCCTTAATTTAATCCTTTTTTGACTTTTTGAAGGTAATTTCAAGATATTCAAGGAAGAAGGGCAGCTAAAACGCAAACAAAGGCAAGGCTAGAGCAAAGATGATCACCCAAAGGCCTAAGGAGAGCAAGTAAGCAAGGCAAAGATGAAGTTTCTACAGCAAAAGGATAGGTAATGGCCGTTCCACAGTCGACGGCCTGATCGTTGCTCACCTACAGTTTCCCAGGAGACAGCAATGGCTACTGTGATGTCATTAGAAACCCCTACTAGGTGACAGCCAGGGTGTCTCCAGGGTGGCCCCTGGCGCATTTTCGCAGTTTACTTAGCCTATAAATACCCTCTTTTGCCTAATTACAGGGATGTTGGATTTTCCTCTTGAAAAAAGCACTTTAAACGCTTTCTATGCTTAATTTTAGGGTTAAGAATGATTAGGGTTCTTGGGTTTTTGTTTACTAAAGATCATGAAGACTTTCATTCTCCATTCGATTAATCTAAGTTTGTTCTTCTTTCTTTCTCTTTTCCTCTTTAGTTGGTTTTGTTTAGCTTATTTGACCATGCTTGGTTATGATTGGGATTGTTGAGATGATGATTAGTGAGTAGTTTGCTCAACTTGGGTAGGGGATTAGGAGTTAAGATGGCATAATAAACTTGGTGTGAACCCGTCTTTCAAGTTATTTAGGGTTCTCATTCTCTACCACTAAGTGTTCGATGAAATGCCTGAAAGGACATTTCGTCCAATAGTTGAGATGAATAATCACATCGAGATGTGGGTCGCCCTTCGTGGATAGAAGAAGAGAGAACAAGTCTTGGGTATGAAAATAACCCAAGGCCTTGTTAGGTGTAAGTTGGTCATATTCAACCTTAACCTTCAAGCCCCCATGAAAATAGGTGGGCTTGGTGATTAAGGTTACCTTTACTCTTCGAAAGGAGGTTTAGGCGGTCTTAAATAAGCCAATTACCCCCCTTTATGAATCATTTGTCGATTAAGTCAAGTTCGAGAATCTATGCCTAGTATGAACGAGTAGCCACTAGTAACTAATCCTTTGACCTAAGTTCTTCCCCCAATTGAATTTTAAACTACTATTTTGTCTAGTCTTTATTTCTTTCACTCTCAAACTTACTCTTCACATCTCTAGATTCAACCTAATCACTAAGTTAGGCATCCCGAAGTCTTGTTCTCAACGGGCAACACCCCAAGTACACGGTGATAAACGGTTCACTTGCAGTATAAATTTAAAGCTTATTTCTAAGCAAACAGGGTTTTTATGAAAACCAGATCTGCATCCTCAATAAGATATCTCATCATATAAACTATATTTATATATAACTCAATAATCTAGCAACATGGGGTGAAAGGCACCTCAGAAAGTGCACAAATCCTTAAGTAAAAAAAAAAATCTTTTTGAATTTTTCAAAAATTTTAAAAACTATATTCAAATGGGCACCTTACCCTCACACTAAAACTGCAAAGTATCCTCATTGTGGGAACTAAACCACCAAAAACAATCTCATAAGCTATACAACTATAAAACCAATACAAACTCACAAGTATATACAAACTAGGACACTACAAAACACAAAAGAAACGAAAAACAAAAACAAACTATAAAAAAAACAAAATCAAAATCACCAAAAGAAAAACAAAACAAAACCAAGGAGTTGCTAAATCCAAAACAAAACAAAACAAACCTTTAACAATACAAGATACAAAACAAAATTTAAAACCAATTTAAAAAAAAAAAGCAATAACACATATTTAAAAAACCATACCACCAAAAAACAAAAGCGCACCAAACCAAAACTTATACTATATAAAACTCAACAAAATCAAAACCAGATTAACACATATTCACAAGTCACATACACCACTAATAACAAAACATATAAAATAAACAACGGTGATGATAAAACACGACTTAACAAATCCTAAAGAGTTCTCCTCCAAATTGATCACCCATGCAATCAGAATCCTAAACGTCTGCAGCTATGTACAAAAAGAAAGAAAGAAAAGATAAGAAAAATGAGAATAGGGGAGAGGTGGAACGATCATACCTGGTCAGGTACTAAGTGCACCCAAACTAATGCCTCACTCAAATGGTGTCGAGATGGTCCATGAAGCAATAGCCACTTCATTTTAACTCAGAAGCTGTGACTCATATCAAACCCACCAATGCTCGCAGCAACTTGTCAAACAATCGGGCACAATCCTCTCAGAAACGCAAATAGCAAGAAACAAGAGGTGTAGCTTAAATAAACTGTATATGACAAATGTAACTTAAGGCTCTCTTGAGTTTATCAAAGCTCTTAGCCCAATCAAAAGAGAGATGCAAATATGCAAAATTAGACAACCAAGTCAATGATCTAATAATGATGTGATTGTATGAATGCACAAACTATCAAGAGTGGTCAGAATAACCTAAATGAAGTCCAACATCTCTGAGAGGGGAGGGAAAGGTCCTCGGCAAAGCCAACAAATGAAATATGAAAATCAATGCCCGTAGGATGGCCTAAAGTCAAGTCCTTTTCCTCAAAGTGATCCTCGAGTCTCTCTATATCAATATCATCAAGAGTCTTATCTAAAAAAGGACTGTCAACCACAAAAGTCTCATACTCTACAAAAGTTGACTCCGGCGGGTCTAAAGAAGGGTGAAGAATGGCAAGGGAAGAAGAAAGGGTTAAATGGAAGGGGTGCGAGCTAAGTCAATAGAAGACTCAAAAGAAATGGGAGTACTAAACTCCTCAGGAGGTGTAACCTCACTAAACTCGACAATAGAAGTTCATGAAATGAATGTTCCTCGATAAATGTATCATCTGACTCAATAAATACATCACACTAATCATCAGAACTAGCATCAGTCTCAAATCCATCTCCCTTCTCAAGCTCTCTTAAGGGAGCGAAATTAAAGAAAAATGTGAGGCATGAACGATCAGACTACCCTCAGAGGTGTCACTAATTGTGCTTTACTCTAGGAAGGGCATAACTGCTAAAGGAGATGAGAGATCACTCGCTTCCTCGAGGCCATCACAATGTGTATCATCATGAAAATCATACCTTAAAAGAATTGGTTCCTCACTCCTATCACCAAAGTCCTCACAAGACCTAGCCTAAGGTGTAGAAGATAATTGATCTTAAGTAAATTATGCAAGTAAGCTCTAGGACCATCAGTAGCCCATGCCTCTAATATATGTGGTCTACCAAGTAGTGGATAAGAGTTAACATCATAATCAAAGGAATCACAATAATTACATGAACCAGGGACACATGGAGTATGAAAGTGCTCATAAGATATACCCCTAAACAGTCTCTCATCTAAAGGTGTAGCATGCATCACATAAGGGTTGGGAATGGGATGACCAAATGTCTCTCTAACATTTTCATACTCCCAAGTATCATGAGCCAAATATTCAAAGAAATCCCATTTTTTAGCAGGAGTCTCAGTGGATAAATATCCAGGCTCCCGAGTATATAGTCTCAATATGACCCTGATATTCATCATGAAGATCACTTGGCAAATTTCCAATATTTCAAAATATCGATCAACACATTGAGCATGAAATTCATTTAATCTACTTAAACATCGCCAAAATACTTCACGCTTCAATTGAGGGAAATAGAAAATTGCCATTTGTTTTTAAAGTTTTTTTAAAGTTTTTTTTTCAATTTTTAGGGGTTTTCACAATTTTCTAATTTTTTTCAATTTTTTGACTTTTAATTTTTTGGAATTTTTTTCAAAGAATGAACTATGCTACGTCAATATTAATAACAAAATAAACAAAACAAAACAAAATATATCCAACTAATAAGAAAGCAGAAAAGAAAAAGAAAAATGACCTAATCTCATGCCGTTGTTCTCGGCAACAATGCTAAAAACGTGTACGAAATTTTCAAAGTGAAATTTAAATGCTACAAGCATACAGTTTTCACTATAATAGTTGAAGGTCGCGACCTCAGGGACGAGGGTGTAATTAGGTCACAAAATAAAAATAAACTAATGTGAACTACAAAATAAAGATTTATGCCTAATTATTAATGAGAAAACTAACTAAATTAACAGGACTCAAAAGGCTTAAACTAGCCCCAAACCATGAAATAAGTGTTGGAAGAAAAACAGAGTTTTAATATTTGTAAACCCCAAGTGCAAGGTGTATCGTTGAGTACTTGGGGTGTCGTCCGCAGGGAATTGTGTTTCCAACTACCAGGGCTAGCTAAAGCGTCTTGAGCTAGGCAGGATCGAAGGGTGAAGGAGTGGGGAGCTAAACTACACTACAAACACAGAAACAAGCGACTTGGAGTTGTGATTTTACCAATGAATGAACCAACTAACTAAGACAAGTCCTAACCTACCCAAACCACACTACGAACTAGAGATGGTCGGTTGCACCATCAAAGACCATCCAAGCCCTCTCTCAAGGGTCATGAGCTAGTCTAATTCGCGTAACCACCTACTTTCGTGGGGTTAGGCGAATTAGACCACAAAACTAGCAACCCCGGACCTAGCTCGATTCGGATACTACTTTCGTGCCCGAACTCGGCCATTCCTTCTCCCACACTAACAAATTGACCTCACCTCTCAGCAATAAGTCAATCGTCCAAAAATATGGATGAAAACCCTCTCAGGCATTTCATCAAACACTTGGCGGGCGTGAAGAAAAACTCTAAGTTCTAGGCATAGATTGGGTATGGTTAGGCTTAGTACAAGATCAATTAGCCATCAAGAGGCTAATCACAATCCAAGCCAACACAATCTACCAACAAAACATGAAAAACGCATGAAAACCTAAACTAACCAACAAGAACATAAACTTGAAGAACAAAACGAAGGGAATGAAATAAAACGAATTTAAACAACTAAACAACATAAATTAACAATGAAATTAAACATATAAATCAAACAAAACAAATACAAGAATCAAAACCAAAAAAACATAAATAACAAGAACATAAAAATTAGAGAGATAAAAGAGGAGAAAACTTAGTCTTGAATTGATGAAGGAACTTGAAATCCAAAGGTTGAATCCAAGAATACAATCTTCAATCCTCAACTAATCTCCCTCAATGGAGTTTTTATTCGCTAAAACCTAAACTAAACTACCCTAAAAATCGCCTGGAAGAACCACCGAGGGACCCCCTCAAGCAGACGTCCGAACGAAGCTTAAATAGAAACCCGAGCAGACGGCAAAACTAGGGGGAGGCATGACCGTGCCATGTGGCATGGTCAGGCGGTGCCACGTGGCACGGCCACACCATGCTACATTGCTGGCATGGTGGTCCGTTTTCCCCCGGTTTTGCCCCCTTTTGCCGATTTTCGTCGGTTTTCACTATTTTGTCCCGTCTTCGTCCCTTTTTGCGACGTTTGCTTGATTTTGAGTTATTTCCTACAAAACATAAATAAAACAAGTAAAACCTAAAGAATAAGTTATTATACGAGCAAAAAGTGGGTGAAAGAGGCACATAAAATGGGTAAATTTACCGTTCAACAATAAGTAACGTTGACTATATTAAATTAAGTATAACTCACAAATAACTCATATCTAGTTAGGCTACAATTCACTAAACTTCCTAAGAACTGAGCTAAATCATATCAATATAACACAAAAGACAGCAACAAAAGTAAACCCAATTAAACAAACAAAGAATAAAGTCAAAAGAGGAGAATCAAACCTACTACTTGGCTCCTAACACTAATGTAAAGCAATCGAATAAATGAAGAATGAAAAGATCAGGGGCAGGAGGTTGTTGCTTAATTGATCATCACCATCAGTCATGTTCCCATCTTGTTTACAGCAAATGCCCAGAATAGCACACACAGGGCATCCAACCCAAATCAAGCCAAACCTAGATGGGAAGCAGAGTGAACCAAGGTGTACCAACACTACAAAAAATAATGCATCCTTTCGCATTTGTATCACCACACTTAACTAAAGTGTGGGGAGAAAAATGATAAGATTTGGTAGTTTTTTTGATTCCACATTTAACAAGTGTGGGAAAACTATGAACCTATTCTTCTATTTATTAAGTGTAGGGAATTAAAAAAAGCTTTTATAATTACTTTTTATTATGTTAATGAGATAATTTGTACAAAATATTTTCATATTTATACCTAAATATATTGTGTAAAGGCATGTGGAATTGAGATTAATTAGCAAAATCAGATAATTTAGGACTGAACTCGATTTAATAAGTGAGACTAAGTAATTGACCACAACAAAAAAAAAAGAGAGAAAGAAAAAGGCCCGAGGCCCCTTTCTACCCTGTGAAAAATCGGCAGAAGGGGGGCTTTGAACAGGCTCAACACCTCCTCCTCCTGATCCCCGGCAACCACTAGAAATAGAGAGAGATATAGAGAGAGTAGGCGGCGCAAAGGCGCGGTGATGGTAAGCCAGATCGCGGCATCACCATTGGCCGGGCTCGAGCCTAGTGTCATGCCAGGTAGGGTGCGAAGCTAGGGTTTTGAAAACCCGTCACCACTGCAGTTGCACCCACTGAACCAGAGGCAGAGAGCAAAAGAGAGAGCTAGAGTGGGTGCAATTCGCACAGTAGCAGTCGAATACATAGATGGGAGTGAATTCGCAGCCTCCAACCACAACTTCAAGTTGGTGAGTCAATTCAGACAATTTTGGGGGTATTTATTCTTTTGTGAGTTAATTCAGATGATTCTGTAGCTCTATGAGATTGTTTGGTTTCCTTTTTGCATGGTTCTCATATATTATTCTCTTTTTGTACATTCGAAGTGGATTTCATTACATGTCTGCATATGTAGCATCTTCTCTTTTGCACAGTGTTTGTACTATCACTTGTATGCACATGTTGCAATACTGCTAAAGTCATGATGATGTGTTCTCTAGCTCAGTATGACTTATTACATCACATACTCTCTCATATATCTTCCTCTGGTTCCTTTTGCCCTGTTGTAATTTTTCATAGGAATGTAATTATTCTTGTATTTGTCACTTCCTTCTATGTATCAACTATCAAGAGATGTAGCAGGTAGCCTGCGAAGTTATAACAAATATGCAGAGACCAGTGTCATCAGGCTTTTAGACTTCTGTTGTTTATAATTCAAAGCTAAGAAATCAGTGCTAGTGGCTAGTTTTGTTCCACTCAAATGGGACAAGTGAATAGCAGTGCATCAAAGCAAAACAGAACAATTTTGTTTGAATATTTTAGTCATTGTGTTGTTTGCAGACCCATGTCATGGACTTGTAAAATTTTTTAATATTCTCAAATAAGTATAATATGCGGACATGTTGGAACTTATATGCCATTTGCCTCCTGTGGTCTCAGTTTTTGTTTTCCCCGAATATACTGATATCTTTTGGCAGCTATGTAGTGGAATGGATAAGAATGCTTTTGGTAGGTGTGCTGAACTTATATTTGCTCTTATAGATGCCTCTTTTACCGATGATGCTCCTCGTCTGCCTTTTGGATTTTGCATAATCCCATTTGATTCTGTGAAGGTAGCTTTTCTGCTTCGACATTTGAGTTTCAATTAAAGATGTAATTTTCTGGAGATTAGCTTAAATTTTGGTCTCTTTTGACTCTTTGGTTAATTGATGTGGTTGAATTAAACCAGGAGGCGTCGAGTCCAAATCGCACCCTAGATCTTGCTTTTGCTCTTGAAGTGGGTCCATTTGGGAATAAATCCTCCACTGATAATTCTGCTTCTGGTAGTAACATCAAATCAGTCATGACTATTGCATTTCAATTTGCTTTTCAGAGTCATCTGCAAGACAACGTAGCATCCATGGCTCGTCAGTATGTGCACAGCATTATTTCTTCTCTTCAAAGGGTGGCACTAGTGCTCCCTTCTCATTTAGGTTCTCAAGCTGGACTTTGGTCGCCACTTAGAAATCCTGAAGCGCACACCTTAGCTCGATGGATTTGCCAAAGTGATAGGTATGCTACTAAATTTTTACTTCTGTATACTTCTATATGTGGATATTCTAAGAATAGCACTTGACCTTCTTTGCTTTAAGGCAACTGCAACCTAATATCTAAGACTGCATAATAAAGAAGAGATGAATGTTAGTTGAGCCTCCCCGCCTCCCTCCCCCAAATAAAAAACAAAAGATAAAAAAACAAAGCAGGAGAGGAAAGAGATGAATGTGTACTGCGTACTCTTTTGGTCCTCCCCTCGCCTTTGGTCGGGGGAGCAGGGTAGTAATAGCAAGCAATGCGTTTGGATTTTTTAGATCCACTAGGAACATTGTGCTGCCAAAGTAGTCTACAGTCTTGGTGGTGGGCACTATGGGTCGGTTAAGACTTAAGATAACTGGTACTTGTATGAAGGTATAATGACTTTTTTCCTTTCTTTTGTGGTGAGTATGAAGCCTCTATAATGTTAATTATCTATGAGCTATGTTTGAGGCAAGAGGCTAATAAGAATGGTGTCTGGCTATGCAGGCCATTTGATAGTATTTGCCTCATTCACTAGGCTTGTTTTATAGCCTTTGTTCTAGAGAAATTGCCCTACTGTAAATTTAAAGCTGCCATGGAATGTAGTCTGAGAGTCACTGCTATTCTTATTGCAATGATCTGCTACCAGACTCTAGAGAAATGGTCAATTTTAGGTGAAACTTGCTGCCCTTTTCATCAATTGTGGACAGGTAATGCAGTGTATGGTTTAGTGTTTAGCTGTTTTAGGAGTGTGTATTACTAAAATACTTTGATTATTGGGGTTGTAGCTTGTTGATTGTCGTGGTTGTGGTGATCCAAATTCCATTCTACACTTTGCTTTCATAGAGTTTACTGATGAAGGTAAAGCTAACAACCCCCCGTCAAAACAAAAAAAAAAGAAAAGAAAGAAGCTCCCTTAAATGGCATACTACTAATCAATTAGAACTTGTGTTTGGTGTTATGATCACTCTGCTGATATCTTACACTTGGCTCTCTCACATCTTGGCAGAGGGTGCTAAGAATGCTTTAAACCTGTCGGGCACAATGCTTGGATATTACCTTGTCAGAGTGCTTCCTTCTAAGACTGCTATTGCTCCTGTTAATCCTACTTTCCTACCAAAGGTGGGTTCGTTATTACGTGTAGCTCAGTTCTTTGTTTGATTGCTACGATTGAAATTTAGAAAGCCTCAGTATTAGTGTGTCCAGTCAATAGAATGAAATTGTTCTTTGAATCATTTTGTAGAGAGGTGTGTGCTATGACCTAATCTCAATTAGGCTTTCGAAAAGTTTAAACATATCTTGAATAGAACGTTGCTTTCAGGTTCATCATATGAGGTTGCTTGGGGACTATCGCCATTTTACTCGGATTGCTTTTGTGGAGTTTGTTATGGTAATCATTGTATTTGTTGTAATAACGGTTTTATTATTCATTGAACTCGATTGTGGTTCTATTCTTGGCTCAACTCTATTGTGGTTCTATAGTTGGTTGAGCTTTGTTGTGCGTCTTGAAACTTTATTCTACCAAGTTTGCGTCCTAGTTAATTTCTTTGAATATCTTTTTTAATAATTTATTTTTTGTATGTTTCAATTGTCTAACAGGTTGCATTTCTGGAGCTAACATCTCTCAGTGAAGAATACGAAGATGGAGATTTTTTTATATTTTCTTGGATGTTAGGCATGTTTTCAAAGTATAGTTTTAAGTAGTATATAAAGTAATAAAATATTCAATCAGCTACCTACAACAAAAAAATTAGCTGGATAGATTCAAAACAATGCAAGAATATTTAGTTTTGATTACATTAGTCTTTATTGTTACATCTACAATTAATTTTTTTTCAGGCACTAATGTAATTTATTTAATTGATGTTTGATCTATTTTAATTCGCTAGTTTGTTAATTTTATTCATTTATGTGGGATGATGCGGACCCTGTAAAAGTAGGACCCACACTAGAAGTTGTTGTTGTTATATAGGATGATGCATGCTGGTAATTAGTATAAAACTTGTTAATTACAAAAAGAACAATTGTATAAAATTGTTCTATTTTTAACTTAATAAGTCTTATATTAATTACCGGCATTATTTTTTAAAAAACTAAAACAACACTAGTAACACTTTTAAGTGTGGGAAAAATTATGACTTCTCGCATCTTCCAGAGTGGGCATAACGTAAAATGGCCACACATAAAATGTGAATAATTAGTACTTACTCCGCATTCATAAGTGTGGGAAATATAACTCTACTTGCATTTCCATTAAGTGTGAAGAACACTTCCGCACACTTACCTTCCTCACATTTAGCCTAAGTGTGGGCAACTACTATTTCCACGCTTATAAGTGTGGTTATTAGCAAAATTAAATGTGAAGGGAAGCAGCCTTTTTTGTAGTGTAAGAAAATGAGAAACAGAGCAAACTTTCATCCAAAACAGATCTCATATGCACTTAGTTAGAATTTCAACTTAGAACAACTAATTATGATAACAAGCATACTCTGCATTACACTCTATAAATGAATTGAACTTATCGAGAATTTCACCCTAACTAGTACGACAAAACAAGAAAGAGGAGAGGGGACAGGACATTATGCATCCACCCCTTTATTTAGGAGCTCTGCCTAGTACAAGCGCCCTTCATTAATGGAGGGTCACCGAGCCACATCCAAATCGACAAACAAAGGAGAAAAGACGAAGCAACAGGAAAATTCAGGGCACAATTTTAACTCGAAATTAAGTCTAAGCAATAATAGGATGAACTATAGAATTCTCCTCCTTAAAAGCACGCTTCGAAGCTCATTAGAAATGGCGGAAACGTCACCAAAACGACTTCAAATAGAGCAGTAGCAGGGGAGGGAAAGAAATTATGAATTATCCCTATCAAAAAAAAAATTGCAATTACATGCTGAAGATTATGATTATCTGTTCCAAATCAACAAACCGAGTTTTAAAAACATGAATTTGCAAACTAGAAACAGATCTAAAATTCAAAAATAAAACAAAGAAATACCAAAATTAAAACCCTAAAACTAAAACTCCAAATTACTCAAATCTGAAATTAAACTACATAGAACCCTAAATTAAAACCTAGATAACTTCAATCGCCACAACCTCTTCAATTTATACTGCTCCTATCTTCACCGTGGGGAACTCATACCCCCAAGTAGCACTCAACTATTGATTTTTTTCCAAACTAGCACTGAGTTATTATTTCTTTCCTCAATAGTGCTAAGTTACAAATATTTTTCCAAAATAACGCTAGGTGACCTATTAACCTTGAGTAGTAGGTAACTTGTGCTTTGTACTTTAATAATAATAATAATAATAATAATAATAATAATAATAATAATAATAATGATAATAATAATAATAATATGGTTATTATTATTATTATTATTATTATTATTATTATTATTATTAAGTTAAAATAAAAATTATTGACTATAAAATCTATGTTGTATAGGGAGGGGTGATGGTGATCGAGCAATAGCAATAGGGGTGGTTTGGGTGGGGGTTTTTTAATGTATTGTTGTTGTTGTTGTTGTTGTTGTTGTTGTTGTTGTTGTTGTTATTATTATTAGTATTATTATTATTATAAAAAAGTAAAAAGGCAGAAGTTACCTACTACTCTAGGTCAAGAGGTCACCTAGTGCTACTTTAAAAAAATATTGATAACCTAGTGCTACTGGAAAAAAAAAATAATAACTCAGTGCTAATTTGGAAAAAAATTAATAATTGAATGCTGCTTGGGGCTGTGAACTCTCATCATGGCGATTGATTTGAAAATGTTATAGATGGTGGAGATGGAACTCAAAATGGTGCGTGGTGAGATAAGGACGAAGAGCGGAGATTCAGTGCTGATAAGAAGCAAGGGATGATCATGACGACTAGTGATGAAGGTGGGCGAAGAAGGTGCTGATGGTGATGCTATGATGGAGCCAAATGGTGGAAATGGTGCAGTTGATGGTGTCGAAGATGAAGGAGAATTGGGGAGGTTCTATCAGGTCTGCTAAGGGAGAGGACAAAGAAGAGCGATATAAGAGGGGGGTGTCATGTGCTGGGCACGAGGGAGGTTGGTTGGGTTTGTTTTTTGGGTTTTTCATTTTTATTTTCCCTTTTTTCTTGCTCTGGGTGATGGAGAGCGAGCCGGGGTTGACTGAGCCAATTTTCCCGTTGCAGGCCCAAATATCTTTTCTGAGCATTTTCATCATTTCTTTCATTTTTTATTTTTTTCAACACCTAGAAAATAAAATAAAATAAAACAAAAATCCTAATTCATATTTATTTTGAGCGTACATTAATTAAGTATAAGGGTATATCACAAATATCGTATTTTTTGGTGCGGACGCTATCCTACTTATCTAAGTTTTTCCCCCCAGATCTTTTAGTATTCAGGAGTTGGTTCTCTGTGCAATTTCTGAATTCTATTTACTCTTTTAATATTTCTGAATATTCTAAGTTGTAAGTTTTCTAGCCTATTATGCGCAGACATGGCAAATTGGTCATTCGGATCAAGTAAGAATCGGGTCCTAGTTCGATTCGGGTCACTTTCGGGTCAACTATGTTCGGGTAGTGTTCAGGTTTGATATGGTGAAGTTTGGGTTTGTTTCACTTTCGGGTCAACCATGTTCGGGTTGAGGTCAGTTCGGTTCGGGGTAAAGTTCAAGCTCGGGTCACTTACAGGTGCCATGTTCGGGTCAGTATGGGTTTGGTTCCGGTGGAATTCGGGTCGGGTCAAGTTTGTTTCGGGCTGTCTATAGTAGTCCGGTTCGGACTGAGTATGGGTCTAGTGCAATTTGGCCCAGGTAGGATTCAATTCAATGTTTGCGTCAATATGGGGTTCGGTGTAAATCGAATCGGGCATAAATCAAGTTAGATTAATTTCAAATCATTATAGGTTTTCAATGTAGGCATCTTTAGTTCTTACTCTTAAATTGTATGGAAAAGGTAAAAACTATTTAATTAGTCAAACCCACTTATTCTATATTTCTTTTTTAATTCATACGTTAATGATTAATTGATTTTATATATATATATATATATATATATATATATATATATATATATATAATTAAAGGAAAATTATATGAGGTTAGTTCTAAATTACTGAGAAAGTTAGTAAATTACAAATACAAGTATATTACTCATCCCTAACCCTGTATCAAGTGTGCTGTACAATTCTCCAAAGGATTATATGTCGCTAAGCTAAGTTTTAATCATCTCAATTGAGCTTATACGATGACAAAATAAGTGGACCAACTTAACGCGAATCATTTGTCAGTGGCCTAATTTGTGCGTCGCAATACCAAAATATACATTGTAAAATGGGGAAAAAAAGAAAGAAAATAACAAAATTTTTATTTAGATCCCGATGTTGGCTTATAACTTCACGTTTGTCATATTTGAAGTTGGTAAATAGAAACAAGCTGGTTCAAGTCGACATTTTTAGTAATCGAATCAATGTTCTTTGATAGCTCATCAAGTGATCAACAACAATAACAACAACTCCTCCTATTGTGGGTCCCGCTCTCGCGGGGTCTGAGGAGATCCAGATGTAGGCAACCTTACCTCTACCGGCAATCCTGCCCGTAAAGAGGCTGATTCCAAGAGACCCATAAAAATCAGATTTTGTGAAAACATTTTACAAAAGAAGGATTTTGTATAGACATTTTATAGAAAACATTTTGTGAAAACCTTATTTATGGAAAACTTTTTAATGAGAAAAATTAAGGATAAATCGCAGGGAATGAATTAAAAAATACGAAAAAATTAGGTGGCAGTAACTATGTAACCATAAGTGTAACAAGGTAGAGGGAGACACTGTATCTTAACAAACTGAGATAGGCAAACAATGTCTCTTCCTAGACGCATGAACTACCTGCATGCAAACAGAATGTACGGGGGGGAAAAAACACAACCCACAACCAAGCCCATTCTACTGCAACTGCGTGACCAACTACGACGCTAACTCTCTACGATCTAAGATCTTAATCCTATCCCGCCACAGTCTTCTATCCTGAGCCATATCCTCCGTTAACCCTACAACTTTTAATTCCTTTCTAATCACCTCGTCCAAACTCTTTTTTGGTCATCCCTTCCTTCTTTTATCCTTTGGGATGATAATACTCTCACCTCTTCTCACTAGGGCGTCCGCACTTTTTCTTTTCACATGGCCAAACCATCTGAGTCTTATTTCTCTCAATTTATCTTCAATGGGGGTCACTTTAGCTAAGTCTTTGATCACTCTATTCCTAATTCTATCCATTCTCGTATAACCACACATCCATCTAACCATCGTCATCTCTGCTACCACTTTACCTGAGTCTTCTTTAACTAAGTCTTCTTTATAGCTCATTAAGTGATCATACATCAAAATTCAAAGATTTGTCTTTGTGAGATTAACAACTTGATCTGCATTGCTCAATGAGTCAAAACTAAAAAGCAACTGTAATATATGAGTATGTGTCAATTAACATTACATTTATGTGATTATGAATGTTCGTTATCGAAACTCAAGGCTTGGAATTTAATTATCCAAAAATTCGAATAAGTCATATTATTATTATATCGTATGCAATGATACATTCTTGAATATAATTTTGTATAATTAAACATGTCATGAAGATGATTTAGAATCGTAGGTCAATAGTACGAAATTTTTGACAGTAGTCACATAATAATACTATAAATTTATAATTGTAGCATGCATTGCATTAAGTCATTAAGTGAATCAAATAGTAAAATAGGATTGCTAGATCCTAATAAGTTTAATAAATTATTAATTATACTTATCTTTTATGAATTCCTATTGTGACAAAATATTTTTTTCTCTTATAATTTTACTGCATATCTATCAAATTAAAAACTCAAAACTATCAACTATTTTATTTTTTCCTCTTAAGTTTTTAATTGATTTTCATTTGTAAAAATTCCCTCTTAAGTTGTTTTTCCTTTTCCACCTAAATTGACCTAATTGATTTTGAAAAATTCAACATTCCCTCCAAAGGAAAAAAAGACTAAAACCCCTCAAAAAAAGTTACTACTTACTCGGGGAAAATCGAGTCGGGTAAGAATTAGATGAGTTTTAAATTAGGTACGGTTTGGCTCGGGTTGTCCATTTTCTATTCACTTCAAGTCGGGTCACTACGGATCAGTTTGAATTGGATCGGGTCATTTCGGGTGTGGGTCATTTTGGTCCATGCTACAATTCAGGTTTTGTTCGGTTATGGATCGGTTTACTTTGGCACTTTGGGTCCAAATTGGTTTATCCCACTTCGGATGTCGGTTCGGATATGGATCCGAGTCGTTCGGTTCGGATTTCGAGGCTCGGATAAGTTTTGTCAGGTCTAATTATGCGTGGTCTTCCATTTTATGAATATTTCAGTCTAAGCATTCCTTTTCACTTTTAATTTGTCCTTTTATTGGTGCCTTGGCAAGTGTTCGGTCCACAATTTTGTTTTCACTTTCTCCTCAGAATACCCCACTTCATTCAAATAGCAAGTTGTTGAATATCTTTAGCTAAAGAAGCAAAGGTTTATTATGACGTTGAATTTAGTATCTCGCTTTTCCAAAAATGGCTTGTACTATTATTTCTTAATTGTGTTTACATTTCATCACTGCGCAACACAATTTTCACAGCTCATAGGTAGAATTGTTTGTCTCAAGTAGGTTTCTTCCCCCCCCCCCCCCCCAATGAGGACAAGGTAGGAAGTAGTATTAACAAGAAATGCTTGACAATGAGTTTTTTAATACGAGTTTCAATAAAGAAATTTATTTAAATTAAGTTTTGGTTTAGGAATTGTTTAAGAAGCAAAATATATATTCTTTGGATTTTTTTATATTTTATTAGACATTAGTGGTAGTTAATTATTGATTCTATTGAAGCTTATTGGACTACTTGAGCCTCATGTCTTCCATAGTGTGATATGATAATGCAGCCCTTATAACCCTTTTTGGTTTGCATTTGGGTTTTTGAATGTTTAAGCAATTTATTTTATAATTCGAGGTGTTACAAAGTTGGCATAGGAGCAACGTTAATTCTTAGTAAGTCAGTCGTATAGACTAACTGCAAACAACTCTAAGATGCATCACTTACTTAATTTATGTGTTATTTAGTAACAAATGTCCATGAAGGAGAGCGCAGGATGAAGGCAAAGCCTGGGAATAAGTGGTTTAAGTGCCTTTGTTTACTTTTTTAAAAGTGTTTATGTATTTCTTTTCCCCTCTTATGTATCCTTGATGCGTCACTACCAGGATGAATAGTTGCTTCCTTGCCCTTTTGATTTCCACATGGAGGCCACTCTTGCTAGCTCAATTCCAATAAGTTATTCATGAATTTTGAATAATTACTTAAACATCTTGGAATGCAAATCTAAGCCAAGGGGGGTCCCAATGGGTGTCAGCATCTTGTTTGCACTGGAGGACAGTAGGTCAAGCTTGAAGTGTATAAAAGATTGAGAATAGTAGAATAGTTGGCCTAAAAGTGAATGAATAAGCCCATTAGAATAATTAAAAATCACTGGACAATGGATATTGGATCAATTCAATGTTATACTTTTATGAAAGTTGATACAATATGATACTTCCTCCCAATAGTTGGCGCTATCCCTGTCTCCTTTCTCTTTTTTGCTTAATTGGGTTAAGCCCACTGAAGGATTTGAATAATGAAAAAGGAGGACAATATTAAAGATACTTTTAGCGTGACCGGCAAGCTAAAACAGTTCCCTCTCCTCCTTACCCCTTGGTTGGCCACCATAATAAGAAAAGTTTTCTTTTGATTATTTTGCTCATTGCTCTTAATTGAAATGTTAGTTTTATTCTAGTTTCTATAAAGAACCCTAATTGCAAAGACTCACTCTTTCTCTCCCCTTATCCCTCTCTAACCGACACAATAAGCCCTCCCACTTTTCTCTAGTAAAATTTTCCTCTTGATGTTGTAAAGGATTTCTTCTCTTATCCTCTACTGGTAAGTGAGTTGAAGGACTTGGCTTTTCTCTTTTGATTAGAGAAAATTCTACTTATCATGCTCCTAGGAGATTAAATATGCCATTTACGGTTCTAATGTCTAATATTAGGGGCACAATAAGAAGAAAATAAAGGGCGATGTGATGCTGAATGGAAGCTCTGATACCAACTTAATGAGGATGATGATAATAGGATAAGGGTAATTATATAATTTATGTGTAATTGTATTATCTATATATACTAGTTCGGGTGAGCCATACCATCACAGTTCTATTCTCACATGGTATCAAGAGCCAATTGATCCTAATTCTTCCCCCCCCCCCCCCCTTCCTTAACCCCTTGCTTCCACCACAAACCCTAATTCATCGTCCTCCCATGATTAGCACTCCACCTCTTCCACCCCCTCCCTTCTCAGTTATCTCCTTTAGATAGTGGCCCGGGGCCATTCTAGGGAGCATGGAGACCTCTGCCGGTTCCACCACGTTCCATGGCTCCACACCTTGCCTCCTTCCCTTACTTCCAGTGGTTAACACACTCAAGCACAGCCTCGGTCTGCCCCTCCACTTTTGGGTTTCCTAGCCTCTTTTGTCATGCCCTCTTCTCCTGCTTCTGACCCGGTTTTAACGCCCAATTTTGTAGCCCCCACTGCTGTTAACCCGTCTGCTTGCTCCCATAGTTCGACCATGGCCTTCCCGTCATCTCACTGGCTATATGAACGATTAGTCTCACCAATTTTGTCACAACCTCTCTTGAAAAGCTGAAGACTTTCTGACATGGAGAACGCAATTTATCTCCTTCCTCGTTATGCATCAGCTTCATGGGTTTATTGATGGTAGTATCTTGCAGCCACCTCCTTCTGTCACTATGCACCTTGGCGGACAGCAACCTAGTCCTACGTATCAGCTCTGGCTTTTGTCTGATCAACTAATGCATGCCTGGCTTTTTACAATGATTTCCAAAAATCACATTATGGATATAGTGACTTTATACATTGTCTACCAATTTGGCAGCGTCTTGAGTCCCAGTTCAATACTGCCAGTCTTGCAAGTGCTTTAGATTTGAAGCGTATGCTTTCAAATCTTGATAAGCCTGATTTGCAGCCCAAAGATGAGCACTTACGTTAGATTAAGTCTACGGCTGATTCTCTAGCAGCCATCAAATCTCTAGTTTGTGATCTAGAGTTGATTCAATACACTCTTAATGGTATTGGATCAGAATATGACAACTTTATTGATAATTTATCATTTTGCCTGGTGATATTGCATTTCATGACGTGTGTACACGATTATTGTTCCATGAACATTGTGTTAATTATGTTCGTAATCGTGAACATGGAGGTATGGCTCGTCAAGCATTTGCAGCAACTACCACTGGAACTGGTTCTGCTGTCATCAACTCGGATCAGTTGAATCAAAGTAATCATTCCAAAGGGCGAAACAACAAGGGTCAGAATCGATGGCATAAGAACCACCGCAATAGCAAGGATCGAAACAACAACAACAACAACTAGAATTTTAACTCTTCTCCTCAGCCGGCTACTTCTTTCAGGAGTGTGCCTATATAGGTTTTGTTTATTGCAATTCAGCTGTTTCATCGTCCGATATTTTTTGCCCCTCTGCTTTTGCTACTAATTCTTTATGCAAGTAATAAAACATTTTAGATGGTGTTAGGTTCTACTCCTAATATAATTTGCCAAATTTGTCAGTCTCCTAGACACTATGCTGTGTTTTGTCCACCCAAATATTAGCCTAAACACCATTCCTCTCTACCTGCTATGACCACTTTTTCTCCAGTGCCTTTGGCATCCATATTCAGCTACAGCTGCTCACATGACTCTTGATGAAGGTATTTTATCTTCTAAGACTCCTTACATTGGTTTTGAAAAAGTTGAAGTACAGAATGGTGCTTCATTGTCTATTGCTCACATTGGTTCATTGATCATTAAAATCCAATCAAAGTCATTGTCTCTTACTTCTGTTCTTCATGCGCGTCAGCTAAAGCTGAAACATAATCTATTGTCAATTAGGCGTCATTGTAGAGATAACGATTGTCGTGTTGAGTTTAATGATTCTTCTTTTTCTATAAAGGATAACACCACCGGTGATGTCCTATTGTAGGCCCCTAGTATCGGTAACCCTCCACCCTATTTCTCTCAATCCAGGACATGCATCAACCTCTACTTTTCTTGCTTTCGATTCCTCTGGAGATACTTGGCATAGACGGCTTGGTCATTGTGGAGTTAAAGTTTTAGATATACTTAGGAAAATAAACTTATTTCAATTACTGTTTTTCATGATAATTGTGTTACTTGTTGGCTTAGTAAATCTCATCGTATTCCTTTTCACTTAGTTGAACGCAGTTTTGTTTCTATGTTATAGTTAATACATTCTGATGTTTGATAAACTCCTGTTGTTTCTCATTTAAGTTTTCGGTATTATGTAATTTTTGTGGATGATTATTCTCGTTTTACCTGGTGCTATCCCATGAAATGGAAAAATGAGGTCTTCATAACTTTTACAAATCTTAAGACCATGGTTAAGAAACAATTTGGATGTTTTTTAAAATTTTTCAAAGTAACAGGTGGGTGAGTTTCATAACTTACCTATGCAGGATTTTTTTTTTTCCCTTGAAAATGGGATTCTTTTTTGAAAATCTTGTCCTGACACACAAGATCAGAAGATGTAGCAGAATGTAAGCTTCGTCATCTTTTTAAGATGATTCATGGTTTTTTGATTCAATCTCTCTTTCCATCTCAATTTTGGGTCGATGCTGCATACACTACTTTTTTTTGGCTATAAACAGGCTTGGGTATATTGCTTAATAAAAGGTTGCGGTTGCGGTTGTTCGGTTGCGGTTGTTTTCCTTAAAATGTTCGGTTGCGGTTGTTTTTCGAATTTCTCTGCTTTCTTGAAAACATATTACAACCTCATTCTACTTACTGTGTTTTTCTTGGGTATACTACTTAATAAAAGGTTATCGCTATCCTAAACCCAAATCAGGAAAGATTTTTACAAGTTAACATGTTCAGTCTCATGAAAATACTTTTCTCTTATTACTTTCTAAAACATGCAGCTCCGTATTAACCCTGCTGTCGATGGTCATTTTATGAGTGATATTTTATCTCTTACTTCCACATCGCAATCCTTTATATTGTCCGGGTCTAGTTTAGGATGCTCTAGTGGGGTTATCATGAATTCATATTCTCCCGCAATTGGGGTGGTGTCTCCCTCGTGTGTCTTCTCTTCCTCTTTGCAGTCTCCTACCATTCTATCTACGCCTAGTGCCGAACCATCCTCACCTGCACCTTTACCTTCCCCGCCTCCCACTATTACCCAGACTCTGCCACCTACATCTTTTCCAATTGACAACAGCACCACCTCTAGCATCCTAAGCCCATCTCCTCCCCAGCCAGATTCTCTTATGGTTCAAGCACCCATTTCTTCATCCCCTGGGTTTTCTCCCATCCCCCCACCTCCTCCTCCTTCCACTTCTAGTCCTTCCAATGCCCATCCTATGCAGACAAGGTCTAAGTCTGGTATTACCAAGCCTAGACGCCTATTCTCTCTATCATCTATTTGTTCTGAAACTAAACATGCATCCTTCAAAGAGGCTTCTCACAAACCTCAATGGCAAGAGGCTATGGCTAATGAGTTAATGTGTTAATGGCTAATGATTACATAGGAACTAGTTCCTTACAATTTTGCACGGAACTTGGTTGTAAGTTAGTGGGTCTATAGGATAAAATACGAGTCTGATGGTAGCATTAAGCAGAACAAAGCAAGTTTGGTTGCTGCAGGTAATCATTAGCAAGCAGGTAGTTATTTTCATGAAACTTTTTCTTCTGTTGTTCGTCCTGCTACTATTCGACTTGTTTTATCCATTACCTTGTCGAAGAAGTGGTTGATTCATCAACTTGATGTTAAAAATGCCTTTCTTCATGGCATCTTAACTAAGCAGGTATACATGTGTCAACCTCCTAGTTTCACTCATCCTCACTTTCCTAAGCATGTTTGTTGTCTTAAGAAAGCCATCTATGCTCTTAAACAAGCACCCCGTGCTTAGTAGTAGCTTTCTTCTGACACATAGCTTTTATTGCAATCAAGATGATCCCTCCATGTTTGTTCTCCATTCTAGTTCACGTACGATAATTCTTTTATTATATGTAGATGATATTGTCTTGATAGGGAGTTCTATATCTCTTTTGCACTCCTTTATTGATCTCCTATCTAGTCAACTTACTATGAAGGACTTGGGGGATCTTCATTATTTTCTAGGTGTGCATGCTACTCATTCCTCAGTAGGTTTGTTTTTGTTTCAGTTTAAATACACATTTGACCTTCTTCGTAAGCTTCATATGCACACTTGCAACCCTATTTGGACTCCTTCTACTGCTAGGACTACTTTCCCTCTCTGGTGATGAATTACTTACAGATTCCACTAACTATAGAAGCATGATAGGTTTGACTATGACACAACCTCATATTGCATATGTAGTTCGCATAGTTCTCCAATTTATGCATGTCCACCCATACTACTCATCTTTGGCTACTAAGTGTATTCTCAAGTATCTTCAAGTTACTTATGATCATGGCACTTTACTACACCCTGCTGCCTATTTAGAAGTTAACTGGCTAGCTGTTGGGATTCTTGTCGATCTACCACAGGGAATGCAGTATTTTTTGGACCCAATCTTATAGCTTTGCACTCGAAGAAACAACCTACTGTCTCCAAATCCTCAACTGAAGCTGGGTATTGTGTTATTGCTTATACTGCATTTGAAACTGTTTGGATTCTGAAGCTCGTGCTTGACCTCGGTGTTACTCTCCCCTCTCCAGTTTGAGTTTACTGTGACAATGTGAGTGATACATATCTTACTACAAATCCAGTCTATCATGATCGTAGTAAGCATATTATTGTCGTCTACCATTTCATACACGAACGCATAGCTCATGGGGATTTAGCTGTTCATCATGTACCTACGAGGCTTCGGTTAGTGGATACTTTTTGAAGGGGTTGTCTTCACAATAGTTTTTGTTTCATAAGTCCAATATGTCCGTGTGCTCCCCAGCACAGCTTAAGGTGGTGTAATGGGATAAGGGTACTTATCTAATTTATTTGCAATTGCATTATCTATATCTATGAGCACCTGGCTCAGAGTTTGGGTGATCCATTCCATCACAGTTCTATTCTCACAGATGAATCCCCCAACTCCCATGGTCATCAATAGTTAAGAGAAACCCAAAAACAATGGATACTCCTTGTTGGATTCAATCTCAAACAATCAAGGTGATTGTGGGCTAGAGCTCATTCACTGGATGAAATATCAGGATAAAGCAGACTTATTTGCTAGAATTTTGTGTCAAGTGACTTTTTGGTAGATGAAACAATCTCCTTATTATTTGTATGCAAGATCGAAAGAGTTCTAATATGTATCACAATGAGAATTCTCAAATTAGAGTGAGATACCAACTTCTTCGCTGAAGTAACTAATCTTTAAATTTTTTATACTTAGATTTTATGAAAGTTTGAATCTTTAGGCAATATATTCTTTCATATGGGATATCTTTCATAAATAAAATTTAAACTTTTATGTCCTTTGAATTAATTGAAATATTAAATTACTCTATGCTAAGATCAAACTAGAAATATAGTTAATTCTTCAAAATTACTGGGAGAAATAGGGAATGATTTTTAGCACAAACTTTTGATAGCTGTAGCCCGAGGCTTCTATTCCTACACAACTTTGACATGCTTAATTCTTATTGTATAGAGGGAGATATACCTAACATACCATGATTGTTGAATTCTAACCTAAACAAAATACCTTGAATGTTTTACCATTTTTATCCATATAGGATTTCGAATATGACCATAAATATAAAAATAAGAATTATAGGGCACATAATTAGGGTCAAATATTGTAGTTATGTGACACAATCAAAGTTGTATATGGATTACTATAAATTTTGGAAGTTGGACTTGAAATATGGTTCTAAAATCATGTTGTCTAGATGTGAAGGATCAATAATCAAAAAAGATTTAGACATGCATATGCAAGGGCATAGGACTTCCGAATCTAGATCGCACTAGGAAACCCTATGATTTGTTAAGAGGGACTTAGCAGGGTTTAGCCACTTAGTGTGGTGTTCTTGTTATCGTAAATCCATATTTAGGTTGAGCTAGAGGCAGACACGGTAATGTGTGTGACTGCATGTGATGTTTCCTACTTTGACTTGCAATTCATTTGTTAAATTATTGTTATGGTCTTGGTACTGCTCTTTAATTTCTAACAGCTAAGTGTGTGCATAAAACCCCGAAAATTTAAGTTCCATTTTGGGATAATTGATGACGTCGGTCGATTTAAAACTATGACCTAAATCAAGCCAAGGTGAAAAAGAAGTGAAATTCATTTACGATCCGTACTATTACTTTTGTTTTAAGGAAATTTGTTTGTGATTTCCACCTCTACGTTGTTTAAATTTTAATATGGTGTTTAAGTCCTTTTATATAAAAAAAAGAAAATTTTTGAATTTGAAAACTCCAAATAGTTTTCCCTCCAAAAGAGCCCAAAACCCTATCCCCCCTTGGCCGGCCACTCCCCTTTCCCCTAAACGCTAGTGGCAACACCTCCCTTCCCCCCTAGACCTATTGGCAGCCACCACACCCCCCCAACTCTTTCTTCCTCCTAGCGCCCTCTCTCTCTACAGCTCTCTATCTTTTTTGCTCTCTCTCTCGCACTCTTTCTCCCTTTTGCACTCTCTCTCTTTCTCTCTCGCCGACCCACTGCTGCACCGGCGCCACCCGGTTCCCTAATGCCACTGCCGCCCAGCTGCCTAGCCGCCGATAAAGTACATGACCCTCTGTTATGCGTGAGGGCGCACGGGTGATCACCCATGCATCCCATGCTCAAGGGCTTGAAAATTTTTCTTTAAATCCTTTAAACGTTTTGTGTGGTTTTAATCTTGCAAATCCGTACAACCTCTAACGTAAAGTTTTAAAATTTTAGCCTTGGAACCGAGAGTAAGAGGAGACACTTCTCCTATTCGAAAAGTGAACCAAGGTAAATTTTAATGACGCCTTTCCTTGATTTCATCGATTAAAATCCTTAAGTTAGGCTGGATTTGGGTAGGTTAGGGGTATTAGAATCTATAGAATGGATGTCAAATGGTGGGTGACCCGTCATGGTGGGTGACCCGAGCCAAGGGTATTTGTTGGGAATAAAAAATATGGACAGAACATTCCGATTTTAAAGGCTTTACGTACCCTATATTTTGAAAATTTGTCCAGGCCAGGTGGTAGCCCAAAAAACTATGAAATGTTTAAGGTATATGGTCCGGATGTTCTGAGTAATTCAATTTTTGAATTGAGTGAATTAGAAAAGTATAGCCCAATTTATGGCCGAATTACTGGGGGGCCTGTCCAGATCAGGATAGCTAGTGATATCATGGAAAAATTTAGGAAAATGATCCCGTTCGGGTTAGATTCTGAAAAAACTCTAAACATAAAAAGTGTAGAAGATAGACCGAACTTTCCATAATGGGTAGGGAATCAAAATTCTAACGTCAGGAACAAAAGGTATTGGCTTTGGAAGTTGAGCCCAGATTCTAGTTGAATCTGAACCCAGAGTTAGGCTATAGTTGGGAGTCTTAGGCATGGCTAAAAGTCTTAGGAAAATTCTTATAAGTTGGGTAAGAGCTAGAGTTATGGTCCATGAGGTTTTGGACTGAATGTGAGCTATGTTTTGGCCCAGGTGTGGAGCAGTAAGCCCAAATTAGCAACTGAGCCCGTAAATTGTACGGATTCTAGGTAACAATCATGCCCTAACCCTGTCCCGAGTTGCTCGAGAAATGTCTGTGTGTTGAATATGGCTAGAGCTATCCTACATGCTAGTTTTTATGAAATTATGGCATGGTTTGATGGAACATGATTGCATGATTGATTGGAAAGGTTTGCTCTGTCTATGAAGTTGGGTGTTGAATTGTTTTTTTGTTGGAAATGGAAGTTTGTGTATTGTGGTAATGCCTCAGGGATCGAGTTGAATTTGAATGAACTATGCATGTTGATTTAACCTTTAAATTGGATAAGCATGATAGTGAAAGTAAAGGCTGATTATGGGTGAGACTGTGAGCTTGTTGTGTTGACTGAAGGCCAATAACCTTCCCCGGGTAATAGTGCATGCATGTGAGCGGCCACGTGTCCTATTGGGATGTGGGCTAGGTTAACGGTAAGCATCCCTGACGATGGTAGGCAAGGAAATGGTTAAGCGGCAACCGTCCAACTTGACAGTAGGCTATAATTGAGTTAAGCAGCTGTGTTGAACGCAAGCGCATGCCATAAGACCCAGTGGGGTCGCTCACCCTTAAAACCTGATTTTTATAATTGAAAGTTAGAAGATATGTGTGCATCACTAAGAACATGTAAGTGTGGATGGTTACATTGATGGAAAATGAATAAGTGTGGTCTTGTTATTTTCCCCCACCCCTAAAATATTTTTAAAATGAATTTGTGTGTGCAGTTGATTGCTAGGGGTGATAGTTATTGAGTTTATCTCACTTTTGTAAAATATTTTTATAACATCTGCAATCTTTATTTTTCATCAAGTTGAGTGTATTGCCTTTTTACATTATAAAATCCTATTTTTAATAACTATACGAGTTAAATTATTATCAATGTGCTTATGTGAGTAATAATTTTATTGAAAAGAATATTCTTGTCATGATTAATATTATTATTATGAGTTCGAAAACGTTACGATAATTTTTAATAAGCGTTAGTAAAGGTTATTATTGGGTGATAAATTGAGTAGGAACCCGAATACGGTTAGATTGTTAACCTTAGAATTAGTTCGCTATTTATTAATTCGAACCTCACTGTATATAATTGGGAATGAATAATCGACGAAGGGTTGTATCATCGATTCGGGTTAGGACGTGAGATATGAGATTAGACTAGCGATGTTAGTTGAATAGGCAAGCAACTAATAAAAAAAATAAAATAATAAAAAAAAGCAAAAGGGGGTCGAGATCCCCTTTTCCTCTTTCACGGCAAATGCGACCGGGGGCTGTCTACTGCCCAGCCTCATGAACCACATTAAGAGAGAGAAAGAGAGATTGAGCAAAGGGGAAAGAGAGAGAGAGAGAGAACGGGTTGGCTGGCGACGACGGCAACTGGTGGCCAGTCAGGTGCGACCCCCGTTGCCCTACTCCCCAACAACCACCGCGAAGAGAGGGAGAGAGCGACAGAGGTTGAGGGAGAGTGAAGAAGCGAACTGAGAGAAGGAGACACCGGGGTTTGGCCAAGCGTCGGTGGCGGCACCGACTTAGCTGCAAGGGGCCTCGATCGATGGGCTTGAATCTGATGACTGCTACGAGCCACGCAAATTAAGGGTTTGAGGGCTAGGGTTTTAAACCCTGGGCATCATAGACTACCGAGGCCCACGCCGCCAGTGATAGAGCTCAATTCGGACGACTGACGACGTCGAGAGGAAGAGGGAGGAGGGTAGAACAAGGCAGTAGCAGCCGCACGTGAGTGGGGAAGCAGGGGAGTGAGTCAATCCCGTGCACACAATCGAACCAAATCCTAAGTCGGTTTAATTGCTTGGAGTCTAGGTGGGTGTTTTTTGCCTCCTCCATATTAGTAATTTTAAAAATGTTTTAGCCTTTAAGTTGTGATGCATGTTAATTTCGGATTAGTTAGGCCGATTGGGGTTATCCATGTTCTATTTTAGCTAAATTTAGTTTAAATCATTGTATGTTAAGTTTAGTTAATTCATGCCTAAAAGTGACTTCGAAATAACCTAATAATGCCTCGAATCTATATATATTAGTTTAGTTCATTAGCACTTGAAAATGACTTCGAATTGATGCCCATTTAATTAACCAATTCAAGGTTGAAAGGAGCTTCAAAACGACCCAAGAACGCTTCGAATCGATGCATGTCAAGTTAGTTGATTCACATTTGAAAATGGCCTTTGAAATGACATAAGAATGCCTTAAGTCGATGCATGCTAATATGGTTAATTCATGCCTAAAATGGCCTTGAAAACGACACAGTAACCTTGGTTTGATAAAACAGATACGTAAGCCTTAACATGACTAAGTTATGCTTTAAAAATGATACGAATTGGGCATGTTTATTGCTTTGAATCGATACTTTAAGTTAGTTAATTTTTGGTTGAAAGTAACTCCGAAAAGAGCTAAGAATGCGTTGAATTGATGCTTGCTAAGTTAGTTAAATCATGTTTAAAAGTAGCTTCTGAAATGACCTAAGCATGTTTGAATCGATGCTTGTTAAGTTAGTGAAATTATGCTTGAAAATGACTTGAACTTGGCATGCTTACTTCCTAATTGTGAAATATGAATGCAAGCTAGTTTCTCACCCTATTAGTTTGTTTCAGTTCTTGAAGCACTTCATTTGAGTCAATGCAACGTAGATATATATATATATATACACACACACACACACATGCTTATATATGTTGTATCAAGTAGCTGGATGGTTGCTGCTCGCTCGGTAAGTTTATATGTAGCCATTTCATTTTGTCTTTTATGATAATATGCTATGGTTATGGAATTGAAAGCCGAGTTGCTAGTCGGATGGCTTGAAGATGAGCTAATGAGAGTTTTGAAGTCCTTTGTGGCTGGTGTTCTGTAAGGAGGGAGCCTGGGTTGTGATTACTATAATCATGTGAATCGTGAGTCCATGTGTGGCTCATGTTGCTAAGTTGAATTATGAAGTGTTATGAATGTACTACTGTGAACCCCATCCCTCCTGATGTTAATAAGTGACGCTATGTGGTCAATCCTTAAGGCTAGACATATTTAGAAAGGCATTACAAAGCTCATTTTCATAATTACAAATGTTCCTAAATGTTTACCAGTTGCCTGTTAATTTGTTAAGGTGTTTGTAGCCTAAAAAGAGCCTAGACCGTCGAGCTACTCAGTTAGTGATCTAACCGAATAGTCGATGGGTCTAGAAAGTTAAAAAGCAATCAAGTGATGAGCTTGGAAACGTCTAATGGTTTTAGTTTGTTTATGTCTCCCACTTGAGTTTAAAAAGGATTTTAAACAAACTAAAAATGGGCGACTGAATGAGTTTAATACAAAACTTAGTTTGAGTTACTTGCTAGCTAATTTCTTTGAGTTTCAAATGAGTTTCAATTTACGAGTTAGCAATTTATTACAATTTTAAGAGGTTTTCAAGTTGAAAACAAAAGAACCATAAACCACCAGTGAGGTTATGGATCATTTTGCTAAACGAACATGCTTTTAATAAAGCAAGCAACTGAAAAAAAAAATGTAAAGTAATGGAATATAATTTTAAAGGCTAAGAAAGTGTTAGGCAAATGGCCAGACTTTGAGGGCAGGACTGGATGCAAAAAGGGGCGTGAGTTGTTCCCTGAAAATTGGACGCAAAGATAGCGTGAGCTGTTTCTCCCAAAGGTAATATTGAGAATTGGACGCAAGGATGGCGCGAGCTGTTCCCGGGAACTGGACTCAAGATATGACTATCTTGGTATGAGCTGTTCCCCAGATATATTATGATGTGTGATGCATGATAGAACCTTGAGGGGGACTGGACTCAAGATATGACTATCTTGGTGTGAGCTGTTGCCCCATAGAGGACAATATCGAAGTTGGAGTTGCTCTGCTGAGACGCATTTTGGCCAGAAGTTATGTTACGTATACTCCAGGGATAACATGAGTTGTGAGTGATGATCTCACTTAGGGAGAGTGTAGATCTTCCCTAGCCAGCATATTATGATGATTTTATGCTATGACTATGTTCCTAATAAATAAGAAAACTAGTTGACATTTCGCCATTTTAAGTCTTTCAGAAAAGAAAGCTTTTTAAGGACCATTACAAGGCCATATTGAATAAGATTTGAAAAGCTTATAAGGGTCACTAGAGGACCAATACAAAAGAGATTTCTTTTAAAGAATAAGAGCCTCAAGAGGCTAAGTAGAGTGTTTTCAAGAAAGGAAAGAAAGCTTTCAAATGTGTATATCCTACACATATTTTATGAATGAGTTTCCCAGTCTTTCTTACCAATATAAGTATTTCAAATGCTTTTAAAAAAAGGCTTATGAGCCTCAAAGAAGCTAATGTGATTTATAAACTATTTTTAGGACATATCATGATTCCCTTCGTTTTCAAAAGCGAGTGTGTAAGCATTTTACTAAACCCTTGTTGCTTACTTGCTTGCTTATGTACCTAAATGCTTGTTAGTAGGAAAGTTTGGTCATTAAGGGCCTATGAATGAGTTGAATGGTTAGTATGGAGTTTATGGGTGGTAACCTTTCCTAAGGGTTTATGATTTCCTAGTATGATAGTAAGTATGAATGCATGGTAAGTGACTATTATTGGTATTATTGCCTGCAATAGTTTTGGTTTTAAGCAGTTGGGGAATACTCACTGAGCATATGGTTGCTCATCCCATTATTCTTTCCCCTTTTTCCTAGGTTTTCCCTGTGACAGGTAGAGGTCAATTTACAAGTGCTAAGTTGGGGTCTCCCTTTACCTGATAAGGAGTCAAGTGTGCTAGCAGTGAAGTGATCTTGCTACTTAATGATGTTATAGAATGTATTCCTAGAATTGTAAGCGTATGTAACCAAGTACCTTAGTTTATGTAATGCATATTATTTAAAGGTCGCTCTGTGTGGCCGTGTGAGCCAACCATCTTATTAGCCAGTTGTCTTTTTAACTGAAGTTGTCTACACTTTAGGATAAACCCTAATACTCCGGTTGTGTGCACTATTGAGTTGTATCTTTTATTTCTTCTTTATTGATGAAATAGATTGCTTGATGTACTCTGAGCGAGCTGCTTGTTGAGTTATGAACTCTAGCGTGTAGCCATTGAGTTTACTTTAGAATGTTTTACACTTCCGTTGATTGCAGGGGTTTATTGCAAGGCTTTTAGCTCGGAAATGGTAAGCTTTTAGGGAAAATTCTGTCCGTTTCGCCCCAGAAGTTAAGTAGGAAGTAAGAAAATGTAATGCTCCTAGCCCTAGGGGATATGGGTGTTACAATTTTGTTTTCGGGTGAACTAATTGGGCATTGGATTGGGGGACCACAAGTAGAGCGAGGCTCTATTGCTTAAGCAGAAGGATACTACCTTTAGTTGTTTAGGGAAGAGTTTTGTTATGAGTATTGTTTAGTTTACTAGTTGCTCGATAGTAACTGAATCCTTAGAGTTAAAGTATTATTCAAGACCATCTGCATTGATTGCTATTTGATACACAGCCTGATATTTCCAAGATGGAAATACGGTGATAATACCCCAAAGTAGGTTCCGCTGCCACGTAGGTTAATAATTAGTAATAAAGAAGGTAATTAGAAATTCGGGGTGTTATAGTATGTTTGAATGTGCTTCAGTTTACTTTCTTAAATGTTATGTGAAAAGGTTGATCGGTTTATCCTTCTATTAATGGAAGTTACTCAAGAAGTTTTATAAAGAAATTCTCAAAGGACGCTTTTGAATGCTCCTATTATTATGTGAAATCAAAGCACACTAAGCGAATGTGACAGTTTTGAGTTCAAAGCAATTTTATCTATTTTGAGGTCACATACAATATTTGTTTGGTCCTTCACGTAGTGGATTAAATATTTGGTACATGAAATACTTGAAATTTGCGTGAATTAGAGTCTCTAAAGTATGTTCCAATGTATTTGGATAGTTGAGTGTCATAGAGCCCTTAACAATCATGTGAAAAGGCTCCCATCATTAGTGTTGAAAATATTGAACACTCAAAAAGTGCACTGTTTGATTTTTGAAGCAAAAATTATGAACTATTCAAAACTAGATTTCGCATATTTGTGCAAAATTGCACTTTATATAAAATATGCATCTGTATATTATTACAATATAGCATAAAAAATATGGCTGACTTGATACTTGCATTATCTTTCTATGCGTATAGTATTTAACTTAAAAGTTTGATAATTTCTTTATGTGCAAAATCAATTCTTTTTAGATTAGTTTGACTTAATTGATTAATCATCACACAATATTATCGAATGATTAATGTTTATAATGCAAGATTACTTTTTGAGAACCCAAAAAATTAAGGCTAATGACTTTTGGGTACATATAGATTAATTTCAAAAGTTTTCCTTTTCAAAAGAGTCATAGACCAGAAGAGGAAATTGTCGCCATCACTTGCGTCAAATAGCTCAAATTTCTGTATCAAAATGAAAACCAATGGCTATAGTATTGAATACTCTCTGAACATCCATTAGCCCCCCAGGGCAAGATAAAGTCAAAACCTAAATCCACTTGTCCAAGGGAAAACAAGAGATTACAGTAGTTATGAGATAACAGTCAAGGATTGATTTTGACCATCTTGAATCAATAAGGGAGAAGAACGAAAAGACATTACGGCCACTAATTCTTTAGCATCAGTGTTCTACTGGATGTGAGAAGCGTATAAATAGAGGACTAAGTTAAAATTGTAAAGGCACTGCACATAAGTGTTTTAAAGCTTACACTTTAGGGATTACTTGTGCACACATAAATACCATATTGGTAACACTCTTATATGAGGCAAGAAAGTTAAGAGAACTATCCTACAAGAGACATGAGTACTGTGCTGTGTTGCTTAAGAAGTGCTTCAGGTGAAAGCCCTTTAAGAACTTTGGACGTGTGTTGTTAATGTCCCGGAGAGGACACTGATGTGGTGTAAAATGAAATAGTTAATATATGTGCCTCAAGTCCTAAGTTGTAACCCCAGCCAAATCATTCACAATGGGTGATGATAAACTAAAAAAACCAAAAATTGAGATCAATATCAGTGACCCTCAATCTCCTTATTATTTGCGTGCCTTTTATAATCCAGGAAATACAATTTGTCCTATCATGTTCAAAGGAGAAAACTACGTAAGTTGGAGTCGTCTTATCACCAATGCCTTAAAATCTAAAACAAGGTGGGGTTTTTTGATTGGTCACTGACCAAATGAGAAACTAACTCCCCAAAAGGATATGCCTTGGAGAGATGTAATTCAATGTTGATAGCATGGCTACACAATGTGATTGACAAAAATTTACATGGTTCAATTGCATATGGCAAGACTACAAAAGAGTTATGGTCTGATCTTAAGGATCACTATTGTTAAGGAAATAAAATCCCCATACACCAATTGAAATGAGATATTGCCTTCATAAGTCAGGGAAATCTATCTATTACAGAGTATTTCACCAAGTTGAAAAACTTCTAGGATTAGCTTCGAGCTTACTTGGTCTTGCCAAATTGCAACTGCATTAAAGAATTCAGCCTCACCAGATATATTGAAGGAGAGTGTGTACGTCAGTTTTTTTTGGGATTAGACACCGAGCAATTCGGAATTGTGAGATCCAACATACTAGCATGGAATTGCTTCCCACCTTGAATAAAGCCTATGTCACACTCCTCAGGCAAGAAAGACAACAACTTGTGACAAACAGAATGGAGAATAGGGGTGTGGTTGAAGCCTCGATATTCCGAGTAGCGGCAATAAATAATTGAACCAATTAAGTAGACCCAGATACACACACTATCAAAGGGTAGGCATGAACAAAGTCAGTGCTTCGTGATCATCGGATACCCGCCCAATTGGCAAGGACGTTGGACAAATCGAGGAAACCAGTTCGGCGGTAGAAGTGGCGGTAAAAAATTCACTAAAGGTGGACGTGATAATGAAAGCGGTTTAGGGCATGTCGATTCTTGGACAAGAGCTACAGGAAATCAGGCAATTGCTCAGTAGGAAACATTAACGACGACAACTTACTTCTTTGAAGGGCAAGGAGATGAGAAAGTTGCTGGCTTGAGTGTTAACCAACTAGAAGCTCCATACAATCTGTATAAGGACCATAAGAAATAGGAAAAGATGAGTGGTAAGTCCCTTTGTGTGCTTGCTATGAAGTGGGTCCTTGAAGAAGGGGATTGGACCAGGTGAATCATGGAATGGAGTGTATTACTTGAAGCTAAGTGCAGGAGGCACCGTTTTTGCACCCATACATACTAAAGATGCAATATTGTGGCATCAGCGTCCAAGTCATTCATCCTTTGGTAGTTTGTTTTCGCTTTCAGTTAGTTGTGGTTTTCATTTGGCTAAAGAACAATTGGAATGTTGTGATGTATGCCTTAGGGTCAAAAACCAAGGAGTCCATTTACTATTTGCACTAACAAAGCCAAAAGGCCTTTTTCTCTAATACATTATAACTTATGGGGTGGATATCATACTCCTTCACTTAGGGGTTACTATTATTTCCTTTGTATTGTGGATGACTTTAGTAGGGCTATATGGGTATTTCTCCATAAAGACAAAATTGAGACTTATAATCAATTGGTGGATTTTTGTTCCATAAGTAAAACCCAATTTGGGAGGTGTTATTAGCGGGAGTCACACTGGGAGGTGGTGGTATTATTGTTATTATAGTAAAACATAATTTGGGGGTGCATGTTTAAAGAATACGTAGTGATCACGGGAAGAAGTTTACCGATAAGCCTCTATAGGCCTATTTTCGAGAAAACAAAATCTTGCATGAAACATCTTATGTAGACACCCCACAACAAAATGGAATGATAGAACGAAAAAATTGCTATATCTTGAATCTCATGAGAGCCCTTAGATTTCAAGGATCCTTACCTTTAAGATTTTAGGGTGAATGTGTGCATGTTACACATATCTTATTAATAGGACTCCTAAAAAAATTCTCAATTTTAAAAGTCCTTTTGAGATTTTATATGGCATGAAGCTGAGTTATGACCACGATAAGGTTTTTGGGTGTCTGTGTTATACCCACAATCATAAGGCTAACTGAGATAAGTTTGATGCTCATGTCATTACATGTGTTTTTTTTGGGTTATCTGTATAGGCAAAAGGTTAGCGATTACATCACGAGATGTAACTTTTTATGAAAATATTTTTCCATTTGGTGAGAGCCCACAAAGTACGGTGGATCAAGCTAATGGAGAGGATTTACAAAGATCAATATATGGGTTCTTATCAAATAATCTGGGGCATGAGGTGCACGTTTTTGCTGACCTTGATAATGGGCTAGTTTGGGATGGAGTTATTAATTTGCAGAGAGAAGAGGTTCTAGATGGAGAGGCATATGAATCATTACAAACGAGCTCAATTCATTCACTTGGGCCTGAACGCCCAAATGCAACCCAGTGCAGGCACTAATGCCTCAAGTTAGAGACATACATCCAGCACAGGTGATCTTGGGCTTGAGCTTACCAATGATAGGCCACACGGTTAAAGTCCGGGGGAGGCTACTGAACCCATAAGTGGTGCTTCAGAATTTCCATAGCAACAACGAAGGGCACCTGCACATCTATAAAACTACGTGTGTTCTACTATTAAAATCCCTCCTCATCATCTACTCAATTAGCTCCTTCATGTATATTCCATCTTTTAGAGCATTGTATTGCTTATGACAATTCTCCCCACAATATCGTGCATTACTTGCAATCGTCACATCACATAATGAGCCACAATATTATATTGAAGCAGTTCTAGACTCAAATTGACGTGAAGCTATGGCAAGGGAAATATCTGCTCTGGATGAGGATACATAGAAGTATGTTGTCTTACCGCCAGAGAATGGAGCACTTGGTTCCAAGTGGATTTATAAAATTAAATATCATGCTGATGGGACCATTGAGCATTATAAGGCTCGTTTAGTCATGCTTGGTAATACACAAATACAGGGGGAGGATTTCCAAGAGACATTTGCTCCTGCAGAAAAAATGGCTACTACTCGATGCCTATTATCTCTGGCTATTTCCAAGGGCTGGAAGCTCACGAAATGGATGTGCATAATGCATTTTTGCATGACAATCTTGATGAAAAAATTTACATGAGACCGCCACGGTTTTCAGCCTCCTTGGTATGACCTTTTGTGCAAACCAAGGAAGTCGTTATATGGGCTTCATCAAGCACCCAGACAATGGTTCTTTAAGCTCGCATTCGCTGCTGCAAGATTATTGATTTTTCCAATCACCGTTAGATCATTCTTCATTTGTTTATAGTAATGGTGATCACCTTTTCGCCCTTCTTATCTATGTTGACAATCTTGTCTTGACAAGTAGTAGTCCAGTTCACTGCCAAGCCTTTACATAATTTTTATATCAATGCTTCAAGTTGAAGGATCTTGGGCCATAGAAATATTTTTTGGGAATTCAAGTGGCCCACTCAACCCAAGGCCTGTTCGTTTGTCAACGTAAATATGCGTTGGACATTTTATCTGACAGTGCGATGTTAGGCTCCTGATTGAGTCAGGGTCTCCCATTGCTGATCTGTTAACGTATAGACACCTCGTTGGATGTTTCCTCCACCTTTCTATTACTAGACCAGATCTTGCATACTCAGTCTATATCTTGTGGTAATTCATGCAGGACCATCTCCAAGGGCATTGGGAGGCTGTTATACATTTGTTGCTTTACTTGAGTCTTGTCTGGGGTAAGATATTATTTTACCAGTAAACAACTCACTTCATCTTCAAGCTTATTGTGAGTCTGATAGGGCTAGTTGCCAGATGACATGCCTCTCAATCACGGGTTACTTGGTCAAGCTATGCCCAGCACCAATATCATGGAAGACTAAGAAACAAGCTTCAGCATCACATTCCTCTGCGGAAGTACAATACTGAGCCATAGCCAATGCCCCCAGGGAAGTGATTTGGACAAGAAATCTCTTGAAGTTTCTTGGTGTTTCAGTGCCACCTGCGCATCTTTATTGTGATAACGAGACAGTTGTTCACATAGCAAATAATTATGTTTTTCATGAGCGCACAAAACACATCGAAGTTGACTGTCATTTTGTACGTGAACGTATTGTTTCTAGTGGCATTAAGTCACGTTATGCTCATTTGATGGAACAATTGCCCAATTTTTTTACGAATGCTCTAGGGCGACGCTAGTTTCATCATCTTTAGGCAAGCTAGGCATTCTTAACCCTCATGCACGAACTTGAGGGGGAAAACTAGGAGAAGATATGCTCAGACATATTTTCTACATATTGTGTTCTATATTTTTTTGCAGTCATTTAGATGTAATCTCCTAGAATATTTTTGGCTTTCCTATTCTTGTAACTTCCTTGCTGTACAATTGATATATTTAAGCAATACAAGCCATGGCTGGGGTGAGCAGCCAAGAGAATTATTCTCATGCAAGTTACTCGGTTTTCACTATTGAAAGGTGAACTTTGTGAACAAATCTCATATGTTTTATTTCCGGCTCTTCTATCTTAGCTCAAAGTGTCTGGTTTACTTTCAGTGTCTTTGATATGCACTTTTACATTATGTCCAATGTCAAAGTTTTGGTTTCTATTTTTCTCTCTCACCCTGTTCACCCTCACTCTGGGGTTAGTATCAGCAAAAGAACATTGTAAACATAACATACTGAGTTATCTTGCAGATGTTTACCATACTTATGCAATCTCTCCTGGATAATTTGAATCTTCACAGCATTCATTGCAAATTTATTTCGCTTTGAAAAATCATAATATCCAACTTAAGGTGACAAGCATCAAATATAGTCTTTAACTACAGTTACTGTTATATACATAAATGAGTACAGAATTTGATTAGTATACGGGTATTTGACCTACTTCTTTCGATGTTGAATAAAAAGTTTGACCAAACGGGGCAGAGTAGAATTTCGTCAAGCGTGTTCTGAACTTGCTAAGCATTGGAGCCAAGCAAAGCTCCAAAGCTAGAGGTGGAGTTTGACCTACTCAAGTGTGAGGGATGTCACTATTCACCATGTTACGCATGCATAAATCATAATGTAGTTTTCCTTACAAGAATATATTCTTATATTCTTATATTTTATATTATATTTTATGATTATTAGGTAAATTACTTTGGGTCACAAGGTAATCTTTTTAGTTTTGAATCTTATAGTGATATATCCCCTTTGATAAATTTACCGAACTTTAATTTTAACAAGTATCAAGGAGAAGAACGAGATAAGTTACTTATATAATGTGGTTCCTTTTTAGTTAATTAATGATTAAAATACTCTACTAAATGCTAAAAAAAGGAGCGCTTGAGCTTGAGTATCTCAATTTTGATGCGAAATGTTTTCTTTTCATACAGTACAATTCTCTAATACTGCCATGTGTCATATAAGAAGATGAAGAAGAGAGAATTATGCTATATCACTATAGTGAGTTAAAACAATTATATATCTGGAATTGGAAAGGTAAAAATTATATTAAATTCTAACTGTGTATTGATTTATCGTTATTACTTTGGAAATTAATCATGCAAGGAAACAAGCTTGCAGCTATTTTAATCATTGCATTCATATTAGCCACTCATTTCAAAAATTTGGATGCAAAACGTTTTCAATACCAGGAAAATGCTGGAAATGCTACTGCTGCTGGTGGTGTCCCAAAAGAGCTTGAACCAGTTAGAGGATGCTTGACAAAATGCAAACCTGATGATACAACATGCCTTTCGGATTGTGTAGAGAAAGAACTCAAAGGAGTAGATCCAAACATAGTTAAAGAGTTCCTTGAAAGTGGGTTAAATGTAGTACAAGCAGTGTTTTGCATGTTGGGATGTGGAGCTTCAGAAGTGTGTCCGGCAGTTGATGACGTGGGTGAGTCTTCAATGCTATACTTGATACAGAGTCATATAGAATCAAGTTATCTTCATGAATGAATGTTTTCTAATGTGACTTGTGCCTTCACTATTTTGTCATCTCGCACCCGTTTTTCGCATAATATATTATCCTCTTAGGAATATATGCTTTACGCTCTAAGCAAACATGTGACAACTTTTATCCACTTGTAATTGTTATGAGAAAAAATTTTCAAAATATCATGGAAGTACATCTTTTCATAAATCACATGATAATTGTATATACCTGTCATATAGGAAGTAGAGCTGGGCAATGTATCGTGTCAGGTTAGTTTCGTGTTCGTGTTGAAGTTAAATAGGTTGAAAGTCCCCGAACATGAACTCGACCTGTTTAATAAACGGGTTGAAAAAGTTCAGCTCAAACTGCTTAACATTTAAACGGGTTGATGTGAACCTAACCCGTTTACATGAACAAGTAAAATGGGTTAGGTTCGAGTTACACATTTACCAACCAACCCGTTTAATTGCAATACAAATTTCAACCCAAAGATAATTTATCAAACAAATTACATATTTTTCAGCCTCATAAGGCATATATGCTTTGAAAAGTAGACCAAAATAGCAATTAACTTATAGGCTCCAGCATATTCAAAGCTTATTCTAGTAAAACAGTCAGTAGCAGTATAATTTTACAGCTTAAAAAGTTCATATAAGAACCAACTACTTAAGTTACAAACCATGTCCAAATCAAATCTTAAACAACAATAAATAAAGTCAAATTGTCAGAGATTCTTAATAACATAACTAGAAAGTCAACAACTAACAAGGCCCTAAAAGAGACTATAAAGCCTAATTTCCATTAAAAAAATGTAAACAATATACGGTAAACGGTAAATAAACAATAAACGGGTTAGCCTATTTAACCCGTTAGGTACCTTTCATGTTGAGATTCTCAACCTGAATTTAACCCAATTAATTAAGTGGGTTTACTGTGTCAATCCATTTAACTAAACGGGTTCAAACTTCATGTCTAAACCTATTTAACTTCGTGTCGGGTTCACATGGTAATCGTGTCAGGTCAGCTTTTCCCACCTCTAATAGGAACTGCTTTATTCTACGCATATTTACCTGACTTCTAGGAGTGCATATTTTGAAGAGTACATATGTACATATATAAGAATTACCTGTTTCTCATTGACTGATATAATAATTTCACCATGTCTTAACATTTAGCAATCATAAATATTATTAATTGCTGTTAAATTCTTCTGCTCCATCGATCCTAATTAAATAAAAAATAATACATCAAATGATAATTTCTTAAGTTTAAAATTTCTGAACTTGCTGTCTTTTAGGATGTATGTAGCATTCTAACAATTTTATATTGTTTTTGAATTTTGATCTAATACTACAGAAAAAGTCAAGAACTGCGCTGAAGGTTGCTTAATGTTTTGCCCCATATAATGCGTGGAATGAGAAGATTTGGAACAAAAGGATCATTGAGCAGGACCGTTGGGTTGAATTATCTGATACAACTTAGGCATGAGATTAGCTTTATATAGCTTAATATTCTATCGTTGATGTAGTCAATCCAGAAGTTTAAAATGCTTTGGAGGTTTCTAATTGTTGGGTATCGTGGCCGAAAATTCAAGAATCGACACGGTGGGACTGTGCTAGATGACACGGACGTGTCAGGCCAAAGGAGCAAAACGTCGAAGGAGGGCAGAAAAACGGCATGGCCTGGCCGTGCCACGTGGCACGGTCGTGCCGTGCGTTATTCTAGCGTGGATTTTCTCTGACAGCTAGGGTTTTCTTTGGCGTGCAGTATACTTGGTGGCTAGGGATCTTCTCTAGAGGTAAAACCTTGGACTTCTAGACCCTATATAAAGGGGCCTTGCCTAGGATCTCAAATCACTCATGAATTCCTGAATCCCGAAATACATTGAGAGGTAGAGAGATTTTGAGAGATTACAAGAGAGATTGTAATTCTGCTGTGGGATCGAATCACTTATTGTGAGTGTGATCGTTTGTACTCTCTCTGCTCATATAGTGGATTGATTGTGCTCGTCACCGTTCGTGGTTTTTTCCCGCATTGGGTTTCCACGTAAATCTTGTGTGTCGTTGTTTTTGTTTTTGTTATAGCTCTTTAACTATTTCTGAATATCTGTTTCATCCTATTGCTTCCGCTATTACTTGCTCTAATTTCCTAACACTAATTAATAACATTTTGTGTGTGTTTCATCCCTCCGAAAAAAAAAAATTCATCAACCCTGAGGTCTATTTTCTTTTTTGTTTCTTTCATAACCATAGTTTCACCATTGGCAAAAACATGCAATTTGTAATTAAGAAATAAGTGCCAACAATATGCTAGAGACATGTTACTGATTATAATGGCGTGATAATGCCATTGGAAAGTTGAATTTTGCTGCCATTATAAGTATTAAATCCAACAGACCATATTTCCAAAACAATGTGTTACCATTGCATTAGTGCAAATAGTTACTTTAGCAGTTGAACACTATGTTTACATAGATGTTTGCTAACAGAAATAAATAAACAGAAAACCAATTCTTAGTAAGTGTAAAGGACTATACAATAAGTTTGCCAACAAATATGTCCCAATTAACAAATTTGTATAAATCCCATCAATATTCCATTGGCAATTAAAAATTTAAACTAATAAAACAATATGTGCTTACTGTATTCTATGTTTTCTATGTGCTTATCTTTCCATTTTGTTATCAATAATCTGCATAGTGATAAAAATTGAACAGAATCGTTATATGAGAACAACTTACTGAGAAAAGTATTTGATCAATTTTGCTCGTAGGCATAATCATGCAAAAACCCAAAAAAGATGAGATCAAAATTTGGAAGATTGATATTGGAAATCATACTAAGAAATCAGTTGTTATTCTTAAGAGGATTGGATTCTAAGAAACTCTACAGTGATGCATGCTTAATGTACAATACTATTAAGAACGGTGATCTCTCAGGAAAGTTATTGACCCGTTTTGAACCAAGCCCTGAAAGATTGAAACCAAGACAAGTAATTCTTTTCCCAACATTTTTTTTTTTTGGATGGAGAAGAAAATAAGTGACAATCAGTGAAAAGGGATATCCTAACTTGAAAGGAAACTCACCACTTCGACTAACATATAACCATTGAATCTAGTAAAGGCTTAGCAACCAATGATCAAGACAAGGCGATATTCTGATCACCACTATTAGGCCAAGAGACAAAGAGCAGAGATTCCAGGGAAGGAAAAAAGCAGAAAACATCATTAATTTCAAGGTTCAAATTAAATATTCAAAATCTACAAATCACAATCTCCCCCCCGCCCCCCAATTGAAGCACAATGTGCAATACTAGAATGGTACCCTCCTCTCCTAACCTCTAGCCAATCAAAGGGGATTACAAAGAGCAATAACCCATGAGATTAGAATATTACAATTGCCCAATGAAAGCTAGAATTAATGTACAAACAATTTAAAATAGAAGGAACCACTAGCAAAACTGCAAGGAGCAGATTTCTACACTTGCCCTACCTTGAAGCCATTCTTAACCACCCAAAATGGAGGAAATTATTGGGAATCTAGAAGGGGGGACAAGTGTACCATGTATACCTATCACCTAAAAGAGCTTAATGATAAATTCTTACATTAAATTGATAAATAAATCTCATAATCAAAACCGTGCATAATCATATCTGTAGTGGCCACCTTTGGGATTTTTTTACCCTCATAACATTTAGCATATTTTGAATTTTAGGATGGTTCCTTTTTTTTTTTTTTTTTTGAAATTAGAGATCTAGAGCTTTCAATATATACCTAACTCATTAATTTTGAAGTTTATTTGATTATCCAAAAAGCAGCTCAAAATTGACATATGAATTTGGAAATCTACAACCTAATTATCACCAACATCTGTGGTTTCAACCACTAAACATGTTCATGCAACTGCATCATGTCAAGTTGTTAGTAAAAGAGGAAATGCAAAAAGGCCTAAAGAATATCCATCAGGACCCCCCCAAAAAAAAAATAAAATCCTACTTTAAGGATAGATAGCTAGGTACAATGTTAAACAATAAAATTATTAATGAGGTTAATATAGTTATAGGATCTTCACTCCACTTGAAATGAAACCCTCCAAAGCCCTGAAAAGAGTTAAAAGTCAAGGACTCCTCAAGCCATTGGGCCCATGCCCGATGTACCAGAGGAGAAAAGGGATGACAGATATGATATCAACACTTATTGCAACTATTTGGGAAAAAGCAAACAATCCATATAAGATCTAACAAATGATGGGACTCTACCTATCCCAAATGTGGCAAAGCCCAATAATTGGGCTACCCCATTGAGCTTTGTGAATGCAATTTTTACCATAGTAGAAGAAATTAACCAGTTATCACACATTAGGGGCAAAGTTAATCAAATGTGGGGAGATGGCCAAGAAGGTATGGTGATTCCCCATATTCCTATTCAAAGCACTCAGGTGAAATGGAATAAATAGGAAGAAGTCCAATATCTTATCCATGATGGGAGACGCTATAAACCCCTATACTTGATTCAAGAAGGGGAATGGTTGAGCCTAGTCGTAACACAAGAATTATAAGAGGACCCCATCTTCTCCATATTAAAAAACACTAAGGCTGAACATTGTCATATGAAAGCTCCTAGATTCCTCTATTAACCACCAAGAGGCACTCTTGAAGGCCCTCATGTTGATGAAAGTCCTAGTACAAACTACTCCTGAGGAGATGGTAGGATTCTTTATCAATGAAAGGTCCCCTTCGGCCATAACTTTTAAACATATAGACCCTCCTCTAAGGAGATAAAGAACAACACAGCTCTATGTCCTGCTATAACTTGTAGAAACGAGTTCATACATATGACCTTAATGGATAATGGGCCATTGATTAACATATGTCCATTAAGAGCAACTAGCAAGTTGGTCATAACCAAGGTAGACATGACCCCTTTAACCCAAAGCTTATAAGCTTGTGACCATACTCATAGAATCATTTTGGGGAGTGTCACCTTGGACACAAAAGTAGGAGGAATAGAAAGGATAGCAGCCATCTAGGTAATAGACATTTATGGTACTTTCAGCTTCCTATTTGGCCACCCACAACTGCATGACTCAGAAGGCAATATCCTTGATCTTTCATCAGAAAGTCAAGATGATAGTCAAAGGGGTTGTGATAACTATAATTGTCAATCTAATGACTGTTGAAAAGAAAGCCGTTGTCCTAGAGGTGGAGGGTGGTAATGATGATGATGACGTAGTGATTTAGGGCTTTCTAGCCAATGAATGTGCCATCATAACTCAAAATATGAAGACCCATTCCACTTTGATCCTTTCTCGATGATGAGGGAAACGGGCTACCTACCCATAACCCTACTAGGGAAAAGGTAAGGAATGATTACTCCTCTTCCTAAGGTTAACACACCTACTAACCTTTTGGCCCAGGCTATAAGCCCACTACTCAAGATGTCACTAATTTGAGATGGAAAGCGTAAAAAAGCATCTATAAACAAGAGGGCCTATTCATACAATATGCCCCCTTACCATCAAAGCCTTAATGGAACTTCCACAAAGGAAGGAGAAGATACAGCTTACGATAGGTTTCCCGAACCAAAGTATATCCCACCTCTTGGGGAAGTCATTTTTGGATTTGAAATCTTTCATAATTGTACTATCCCAGAAGAAGCAGTGTACTTTACTGAAAACACGTAATCCAAGACTGTTTTGGGCTATAAGGCCTGCCAAGATCACTTTGATTTGCTATTTGAGAGAAATAAAAGAAAGCATGAACATTCAGGAAGGGTGCTAAGAGTGTAGGGAAAGGGTTCGATACTATAGAGCACGATACTGAAGAAGGGAGGTGCACTGAAACAATAAAGACCATGAATGACGAGAAGACGTGGGTCAACTTGACCATTGAAAAGGGCAAGGGCCTTATTTCCGAGCCTCATAAAGACATTAATTTTAAGGCAAAAGTCCTTTTCTATGTATGGAGGAAAGTCTTCGATATTTCTTAATCCATTGTCTGCTAGAGCTGGGTAATGGGTCGGTTCGGGTTGACACTTAATAAATGGGTCAATTTTGAGTAAGTCTTGCAAATAGTTTAAATCTACTAAAAATTAAAAATAACATGTTTTTGGGCTAAATGGTCAAATTGTGTCGACCTTAGGTCGAAATTAGTTTAGTTCATACCGTGTTCAGATTTCTCTCAATAACTTTAGGTCCGGTTTGGGTCGGGTTATTGCATCTGGTCAGGTTTTCCTAGCTCTAATGTCTGCTGGAACTAATGTACTCATTCAAAATTTAAATAAAACAAATCTTTTTGAGTGTAGTTCTTGTGCCTGCACTAATGAAGAATTTATACCCCCCAAAACACTTAATGAATAATGAACAAAATCATGGTAAAATTGTTATCATTTAAGAAACAAAAATGATGAATGTTGGAACTGAAGAAGAACGAAAGGATCTAAACTTAGGTTCAGTATTGACTACTAAGGAGGAAGAGAACCCATTTACTCACCACTTAGAAGAATTTAGCGATGTTTTCGCTATGTACAATCCAGCAATATCTATATACGATAACTAGAAACATCGCTGAATGAAACCGGAATAGAACATAAAGATAAAAGAGGAGGTACAAAAATAATTAGATGCCAACTTCCAAAGGTATCCAGTTATCCCAAATGGATTAAAGTGCCTAAGAAAGATAAGCAAGTATGCATATGTGTGGGCTTCCGAGATTTAAACAAACCAAGTCCAAAAGATAACTTCCCTTTGCCTCTTATGTATTTGCTAGTAGACAACATGGATAAACATCGATCATTATCATTCATGGATGTTTATGACGGGTATAACCAAATTAAAATGGACAAGGAAGATTAAGTAATGGAGCACTTTTTGTTACAATGTGATGCCTTTTAGCCTAATAACACTGAGGCCACTTATCCAAAGATGACCCAAACATTGTTGCATGACAAGATGCATAAAGAGGTGCAGCCTTATGTAGATGACATGATCATCAAATCGAGGATCTGAGAGGGGCATATCGTTGCACTCAGGAAGTTCTCTAAAGGACTATGAAAGCACAACATGTGGTTAAACCCCTAAAAGTGTACCTTTAGAGTCAGTTCGGAAAAGATTTTAGGGTACATAATCAACTTGAGAGGAATGGAGGCTGATCTATCTAAGATTAAGGTCATCACCAAAATATAACCTCCTAAGATAGAGAAACATATATAAGGTTTCCTCGAGCATGTGCAATTCATCAATCATTTTATTTCAAAACTAGTAATAACCTGCGAACCATTCCTCAAGAAATTAAGGAACACTTTGCAGATAGAATGGGATAAGCCTTGTCAAAAAGGCTTTCGACACAATAGAAGAATATCTAGTAAACCCAGCAGTTCGGCAATTACCAAAGGAGGATCTGTCGTTTTTACTTTATTTAACAATGACAAAAACTGCAATGGGTGTGATGCCAACCTAAGAAAATAAAAAGGAAAATAAAATGCCATATAGTACTTTAGCTCCTTGATTACGAGGTTCGATATATACAGATTGAAAAAATGTGCCTAGTCCTTGCATGTGTAACCAAACAATAAAGCCACTACATGCTCAATAACAAAGTCAAGGTCGTAACCAAAATGGATCCGCTAAAACATCTTATGTTTCAATCTATTCTACATAAATGATTTCACGGTGGATAGTACTGCTTTCTGAATTCCATGTGAATTTCCAACACAAAAATCCACAAAATAAAAAGTGATATCAGATTTCTTAGTTGATCATCCTGTAAGCTAAGGTGAATGAAATTATGATCTTCCCAATGAAGATATCCTCTTAGTTGAAGATGAAACTTGGCAAAGATTTTTTGACGATGCATTTAACCATAGGGGCTATGGGGTTGGCAGCATAGTAATATCACACGAGAGGCTCATTTTGCATTCTCTACCAAATTGAACTTTGGGCTAACAAATAACACAATCGAGAATGAAGCTTGTATTATAGGAATGTAGGTGGCCCGATCTCTTTAAATCAAAAGTATAAATATTTTTAGGGACTCGACTTGATTATAAATTGAATCACTGGATGGTGGAAACTGTACTCGTGCCACGCAGGTGTACTAAATTACACTAGAAAGGGAGTATGTTCCTTGTTCTTTAAAATGAGTTGAAAGAGCTATTGGCCATTTAGCCTCACAATTTATAGTGGATAATGGCATACTCTACAAAAAGACTACTTATGGAACCTTGATGCCTAGAAGCAAAGGAGGTGTAGCTCCTAACAGATGGACTCCATGTGAGAAACTATGGAAGCCACATGAATGGACATCTCTTGTCCAAAAAGGTATAAAGATGGGGTTATTACTGGGCCACATTGGAGTGGGACTGTTTCCAGTTCATTGGAGAATATGAAAAATGTCAAAATACACCCCAATTGAGCACATACCTCCATCACAATTATACACACTTACATTGGTCATTCCCTATATGGGGAATTAATATAATAGGTAAAACCACTGCTAAGGAAACCAATAATCATGAAACCATCCTACTAGCTATTAACCATTTCACCAAGTACGTGGAAGTGAGGTCTTATGGCACCCTTACTTCTAAACAGATTACACATTTTGTAACAACCAATAAGCGATCACGTGTCTTATTTCAAAGAGGAGACCATGAAATTGCTTGAGAAGTACAAAGTACAACATACGCAGCCCATTACCTACATACAACAAACATATGGAACTACAAAAGCGGCTAATAAAAATATTAAGAACATCTTTAACAAGATGATAGAAGATTGCAAGGATTGGCCAAATTAAATCCCATTTGCTTTGTAAGTATACTAGACAACTATGAGGTTGTCCACAAGAGCAACAATATTCTCTCCTGTTATACGAATAATAATAGTACTCTCAGTAGAAATAAGGATTCCATCATTGCTGGTTGTCCTCGATGGGAAAGTGTTTGAAAATGATCTGATACAAGCCCGACACCAAGAATTTGAAAGCGCCATGAAGAGCAACAAAAGTCCACGATAGGCATTGATGAAAAAAGGTTGTAATCCTTGCGTCATTTTTGAAAGTGCCCAAGAAGGGATGGAAAGAGCTTTCTACTCAAGAGCGCTTCCCTGAAATATCAGTAGTAAAGGCCATTCAAATATCTATCATGGACCCATAAGGAATATTTAGGCCTCATTGGACTGGTCCCTATTACATAAAAGAGATTCTTTTGGGAGGGGTTGCCAAATTAATGGATATGCACGGGGGTGAATTTTCTCAAGTCAGTAACTTAGAGCAGCTGAAGAAGTTCTCTTTTTGAAGGACTCAAAAGAAATGGGTTAATCCGTAGATGACATAAAAACTATTGTTGCTGGAGCCGAGCGACATAAAATTAATTGCTATAGAATCTAGCAGCATAAAAAACACTGCTGCTAGACGTAGCAACATCATCAACCTGCCACTAATGCAGTTCTTCGAAAAGAGGCAAAAAATTAAGAGTTCATGCATGCATGCATTAAAAAAAATATAGCATGACTCCTTAATCCCAATTAAGGTTCATCTAATCCAATATTGCAAAACAAAGAGAAAAAAAATTCGCAATAGCAACAAAAAAAAAAAAGAAAACAACAATGAACAAATAAAGAAAAGATACACAAAAGTAAACTTTCATGAAGCATTAGTCCTTGGGAGATAAATGAAAAAAACATGATGTCTAAAACTTAGGGGTTTCATACATCACATAAGAATTAAGGGGATGCTCACTCTCCTATCTCCTGAGGGGTGGAACTAGATGTCTCTTGTCATCTACCCTCTTTCGCACTATGCTCTTCAGGTAGGTGACTCTTTTTCTTTTGGCATGTTGCTTTCTCTTCTCTCTCCTAGCTACTTGCAGAGTACTTATGATGGTATTGGCCCAGCCCAAGTAAGTCTTATCCACTTCTTTAGTGGTTGGCTTCCTATGAATGGGAAGCTGAAAGTCTTATCCCTGCATCACCTCACCTGATAGGATGACCTTGAGAGAAAAGTACATGAAAGGGGGAGTGGGGGCATCAAAGTGAGGTGCCCAAAGTCTCTGCCTGAATTCTGAACAATCTAGGTAGTGAAGATGAAGATCACATCATCAAAACCAAAAAGGGTCAAATACTAAACTCCCTTCTGTGAAACACTGAAAGCCTATGGTCTTCCTCCAAGAAACATTCTAATGAATCTCAAGATTCTTCAAGAACTCACTCCACTTAGGTTTTGCACTCAGGGACAACTTGGGTAAGTGCTATGATCTATGTCTGTATATTGACAAATGAAACCACACACTTTAGATGCTCTATGAGACATATCTGTAAAAAAATGAAAATGTTCAAAATGTTGCCAAAAAAAGAGAAAAAAAGGAAGTGGAAAAAATGAGTGTAGTACTTGAAGTAGGAATGGGTTGCCCCTACCAAGACTGCATTGGTGATCATCTTCCATGTCATCCAAATGCGCAATGCTCTTTGTCAATACCGTAGGAATAGGAGACTTTTTGAATAGCAAGTGTCTGAGTAAGGAAGCTAAGTATGCTAAGCCTTACTTGGTATAATGAGGAACTTATGTAACAAGCAAAAAATATGGGCTTGTTGGGTATCCACACCAAAATACTCCCATCAGTAGCCCATCAAGACACAATTCGCCACCCACAAGGCGTTGATTATTTCACCATCAAAGACTCTGTCAACCTCTTTAGCAGACAACCTAAAGAGGGATTGCTGGACTTTCTTATAGGAGTCTTTCAGCTTAGGGATAATCGCTTATACCTTTTCTTCGCAAGAGCCCAAGATGGCTTCAAACTCCTCAACCATGGGACATGTGTCCCCGATCAAGAAGTAAAAGACTTGAAGATTGCTTAAATATTTACATTGTGCCACCCTTAATAACCGATAATCTATTTTCACCAACCTGATAGAAAACGCTCAGTCTATAAGGCTCTAACATGCTAATATAAGCCTTGACCAAGTTGTGGCTCCAACGGTCAAAGAGAGTATCAATGAAGGCATATGGAATTGGAATGGAAGCTTAAGGGGTATTTAGTGCTCTAAGAAGTTGGAAAACAATATAGAAAACACCCTAAATTGCTCAAAATTTAAAAAGTGTCAAACTGAAAACAATGTAGATCCTAGTTAACATAAATTTTCCTATCGCTGGGTACCAGCTGCATAACTCAGGTTCCAACAGCTATATTTGGGCCCCAAATCATGCCACTGAATCAATAGATTCCTAACTATTAGGGTCCTTTTTCCTTCTAACTATAATGTTTTGGGATATTCACTTCTAAATCCAAATTGCCACCCAAATTTTATAAAAATTCTTATCCAAGTAATAAAGATTTTATCCCTCCCTTTCCTTTTAATTTTTTCTTCATTTTGAATGTCCCTCTTAAATCACCTTCATTTTATAAAATTCCTACATTAAAAAAGAAACCTAAGGGGAGAAGGTATTTCAAAATTGAATTGATTTTTTTAAATTTTATCTTCATCTTGTTTAATTTTTCTTTTGAAATTTTTTTTGAAACTTTTAGATTCTCCTGTTGGTCTACTTGACCTCACATTTAGTACCCATGCTCTAATATCGAGCATAGTTTTAGTAATAAGTGGAAACACTTGAAGTATCAACACTCTAACATCAAGCTTAATCATAATAATGTGAACAGTGCAACAAGTAAAAAAAGAGTGGAATCATAATCACCAAATGTGCAAACCCAAAAAAAAAAAGAAAAGACACATTGTCTAGAGGCAAAACACAAGTTGTCTCGAATGTCCAAACAAGACATCCATAAAAAGGGGTCATTCTCTGCTAATCCTAATCATCTCCTTATTCTCGGGAAGTTCTTCTATGATTTGAACATGAGCAGTACAAGAAAGTTAGAGGAGTAAAAGCCTAGCCAATGAGAATCCACTGAATCTCGTGGACGACGAAATTTGAACATAGGATGCTAGGGAACAAATTCATACAAGTGCTGTGAGATATGGAAATGATCAAGAAATGGAAGATAGATAGGTCCCTAACTCAGTAGATCTCGGGTAGATGCCATGGCTTGGTGGTGGAGGTTGAGAAGATTATCCTTCCTTACTTAACATCCCCAAAGGGAAAATAATTATTTCCCCAATGAGGAAGTGGTCCCTGTTGACAGCTCACAAGGGAAGCCTAACTTTGTTGCTTTGTCATATGAGCTATAGGTACCACCCATAAGGATGTTGGTATCCCAGAAGAAGTCCTTGTAGTCTTAGAAGTAGAAGCTAACACTATGCCTTGCCTTGAAGAGTAGGAAGGAATTTCTAACCCCCGAGTAAGGGAAGCCTCTGAGTGACAGCGTCAAGACACTCCTTATAGCATACATTGAATTAGAAAAAGATCGAGAGACCTTAACAAATGTGAAGAAAAAGGTAAGCCACCTCAACCACTTCATCTCCCCGATGACAGATGCACTATTGCTTGACTCTACACATAGTGGCTTTTGGTCTAGCCACTACTCAAATCATCACTGTCCTCTTGATTGAACCTATAAAGGAAACAAGAAATGGTAGGCAATGAAATAAGTGAAAAGAAAAAAGCTAAAGGTCATGGAAAATGGCCTCAACCTTGCCAATCTAAGGGAATATTTTACAGCTCAAGGATGGCAGCATCCTTGGCCTCTTCAATACTTTCGGATTGCTGCACCCCGAAGGTGTCAGTGTATCTCACGTTAGTGCTTAACATTGGACCTCCATCAGGATACTATAAAATGCAGCCCATCACAAAATGATAATAGTGAAATGAAAGTAAGACAAATGAAACCGAGAAAATTAAGGCTTATGTTGGGGAAAATAAGGGCATTATGTGCCTCAAACTAACTCGGCATGGTCTTCATCTTTCAGATGAAACATAATCCTCCTTGCCAAAGAACTTAGCAATTAGCTCTCTAGGGTAAAACAAGACATGAACATGGTTCATAGGTAAAAAGGCTTTAGCATCTGAGGTGACATTATGCGAGGGATGAATTGGTGGTTCACCCACCCTCTTAGATAGCAAACATACCTAAAAAGCCCTTTAATGACGACTCTCTAGTGAGAGAGAGCACGGGCATTACCAATGTAAGTCGAGGCAACTGTAGCATCCGCCTAAGGATCCCAAGTCACCTAAAGTACAACAAAAAGTCAACACTTCAAATATTCAAAATTAAAGACATTCAAAAAACAAAGCAATTGAAATATAGTTATATCGGCGACCCTAAAACTATTGATGTCCTTAAAAGTAGAATCCTCCCTTGTACGATTGCTTCGAGTCCACCGCATCATGAAAGGCACCTGTCTAGTGCCTTTTGTACCAGGAGAGTCATGGAAAAGTGCTCTAGAGACCAAGGCCAAAAAAAAAAAAAAAACAACAAGAATCATAATCATACTAAAGCACTTCAATGCATAAACAAAATATGCAAACAACGCTTACCTCAAGCACCTTCTAAAACCCCTAGGGTCACCATGTGAAAGTTCTCCTCATCCCACCTACATGCGATCTTTATATACTTCAGGATGATGGTAAAGACCGTGATCCTCCAATTAAGATTGCCCATTGTAGAATTGTCCTCAAGGTTTTCTAACCAACATAGATGGCATCGATCGCCTTTATTCCTAAAAAAAGGTACAATTGAGCAAATATGCCCTAAAAAGTCGAAATGTATACTCATAGGAAGCCATCCAAAGAACATTCAAGAACCTCTTTCATTATGGAATATCGGATGAAGTTGGACTTAAAAGCCCATGTTTCGGCCGAGAACTCAAACAACTGCTCATACCTGTACTTCTCTAACTTGAAGTCTAGGTAGTCTTTTAGAGGGTTTGACCCAAAAGAAACCTTGGTTAGTCTGTAGAAATATGTGGAGATGATCATCAACTCACCTATAGGGAAGTTAAGCATGTTGTGGTTTCTCAAGATCTCTCTGTCAAACCCTTGAGGAGGCAATAATAAGTTGCCTCCTAGGCACCACATACCTTGTTAAGGTTCTTACAGTCGATGCACATTATTATTGTCTTGACGATGTTGGGAAGCCTTATACCTAGATGCTCAATGTCTTACAAATTCCCATACGCTTTTACGAACTTCTAGTTCTGTAAAAAAATAAAATAAAAATAGGAAGCACCAACCCATAAGAAAAAGAGGTCACCATGCCCTCATTGCTGCTACCACTTCCTATAATAGCGCTTAGAGTCTTTGATAAAGCACGAATTATTTTACCCTCTAGATAGCAAACTTGTACATGAGATGTTTTGAGGACCGCTTTAATTAGTAAAATTCGATAAATAGGTTACCGAATGGGATCAAAACAAATATTTGAGTATGTTTATCTAAGTATAATACTTCTAGATGATTTCAAAGTTATCTTTTGTGAAAAGGGCAGTTTGTGACATTCTCTATGTCGAATGCTCGCTTATAAGCTACACTCGCTACTCTAAGGTTCATTTTAATGGATATGATCTTTTCTTACGTGATGAAAATGAGATTTCACTTGAGATGCTTTGGGTTAGAAGGATAGTGCTAATTGTATGGACACAGTTCAGGGAGCAGAACAGGAATACAGAAACTCTAATTCCTAGAAAGTAGACCCAGAAGTGGGAATCCTAGTAGACCCTGACGAGGGTAAAAATCTAGTGACCATAACAGGCACCGGGAATACCATGAGTCATGAATTATGAGACTCACTTAAGAAGAGCACTAACATTTAATTCGACCCATAAAAAGGTGACCGCTTACCTACTAAGAGTTGAAAACGGCTTCTTTCTGAATTATGTTAGTGCAAGAATTGGAAAAGTGAAGGCACTTTTTGAAAGAACTTTCATTAAATTCTAAATGGCTTCTTTTTACACGGAATGAGTTTTATAACAGTCCAACATCATTCAAGTAAGATGTTTTACTCCTTTTCGTGATGTTATTTTTACTTTCATGCAAAAGAGCTTGCATCGGTTTCCTAAATTAACCCTTTTGATGTTAAGTGTCCAATTAAGAATTGAATGGACTACCCTTCCTCACTGTTGGGTTGTACTGAAGATTATCTAGTTGTTATTTAGTCATGAATGCTCAATATGCTATATTAACTAAGAATTCATTGTGATTGCTACTTATTGCATTGTACGTAATTATTTTCGTTTTTTAGGATGCAAGTTATCCACTGAGCTTGTGGTAGTCACCTCCTCTCTCATTTTCTATTTTCCCCAAGCCTAACTACTCTTAAAAGATAGGTAGAGGTCAATGATTCATGTAAACATAGTCGGGGTCTCCCATTTGCTTTATAGAAGGGGTCTTGTGTAAAAATATGCTTGATGATGAGTTTATAATGTGATTGTTCATAGATACTTCAGCATCTGTAATTTAAATACCCCAAGTCAGTATTACACAATAAAGTGGTCATTCTAAATGGCCATATAGGCCAGCCATATGGGTAGTTAGTTGTCCCTATTTGGTTGGAGTTTAGTTATTCGAGATGTAAGCCCCGTTGCTCTGGCATGTAATCCATTGAGTTGTATCTTTTTCCTAGCTCTTTCTTTTAATTAGCTTTTTAGTTTGAGAACTTCAAGCGCGTGGCTCGTAGACTTGAATACTCCAATGTATAGCTATAGAGTTTAACTAGAGTTGCCTTGGTATTTTGATCATTTATTGACGTATATGTATAAGTGTAAGGCTATAAGCCTAGGACCTCAGTCAATTTTTGGTCAGAACTGTGTTCGTTTCATGTCAAAATTTGAGGTAATCACTAGTACCTCTAGCTCAAATGGGTAGGGGTGTTATAGATAGTATCAGAGCAGGGTCTTATGACCATAGGTCATGGCCTGGGTATTGCATTTCATACAACCATCTAGGAAAGTCTTGGTTGATGATATGACATATGGCATAGCTTTGAGTGTAAATGTTTTCTGGTGTGTGTTACATTTAAAATCTTACCACAAGTGCATGGTGTAGTTGTAGCTAGCAACTCGGTAAGTACAGGTTGTATCCACAGGAACTTACTTTCAACTATCAGAACTAATCAATCTACTCAACCTAGACAAATCAAGGTTATAGGTTCATATGTAAACTAAGAGAATGATAATAACTAAAGAATTGAATAAGATAACAGAATAGAAAAACACCTAGGTTGAAATTAACAGCACGATTATGCTAGCGAATCATTACTAACCCCATCAGACAAACTCAAGCATGCATTATGAGTGGATGGATTGTCAATTAAGTCCATCTCCTCTTCTCTTAAGGGTAAAAGACTAACCCTAGAACTACAGTCACATATTCTCATGGGACTAAAAATTAGAGGATTACAAGGTCTACAATCTCGGATTCCAATTAGAACTTTAATTATTTTCATATTGAAATCCTTATTGTCTACTAAGTCATGCTACATAAAGCTTTCATCTTTCAACACTCCCCTAAATCCTAATTAATGACAATGGATGAAAGCTCCCTCAAGCAATTCATGGAACATGTGGTGTGCATAGTAGAAATCATAAACAAGTAAGAGGAAAGTAAGGGTTTGGGCTAAATCATGGCTCAACTACACCTAATCGGCATTAATCCCTACCTAAGTTGGGACATTTAGCCTAGAATCATATTTATAATAACAATCACAAAACCCAATTCTATAAACATGATAAACATAAAACCCTAGAGTAACAAAGATGAGAGAAGAGAGAATTAAGAGAGCAAGCTTGAATTAATTGTGCGAGGAGAAGTAGAATATTCTTCAATGCTAGCAATTCAATCCAAAATTGTTAAGAAACTCTCCTAACAAAAACGTAGAATTCACCTAAGAAAAGTGCTCTCCAAGGAAAACCAAAGATGTCCTCAAAACAGCCCTTAAAAAACAACAAGTCGCAGAAATTAGAGGGTGGCACGCCATGCCACCTGCCACGAGGTGCCTGTGCCAGATCCCTAGCTATGACCTGTTAGAATCTTGGCGTGGCATGGCCATGCCGCATGGCATGGGATACCCGTGCTGGATCTCCGATCAAGCTGGATGGGTCTAGTCATGGTATGGCCATGCCATCTGGCATAAGTTATCCGTGCCAAATCACTGAGATTCCCTTAAAACTTCAACTGGCCTCTTCTCTCACTTGAAATGCATCTCCTTAGCCCTCCTTTCTACCAACATTAAAACATTTTCTCATTTTCCCAACAAAAACTTCTGAAAATACGAGAAACGCCTCTATATGAGCATAATTTAAACCAAACGAGGCTAATTCGACCCTTTCTCAAAAAGATCAAGCATGAAAACAATAGAAAAAGGGGTTAATTAGGGGCTACAACGAGGTTAAGATAGAGGTTTATCAACTCCCTCATACTTATCTCTTGCTTGTCCTGAAGCAAGACTATTCTTGAATGATCAGAAAGGAAGATGAACCTCTAAACATGTCCTCCTTAAGAAAGGGATGAAAAATTAACAAAATCAAGCTAAATAATGCATTAGAGGTGACCAAGCTAAGGTGTGAAAAACATTCTCGATAAAACACATCCAGTACCATCCATAAATTACCCTATCCAAATACAACGCATCAAACACCCCAACATTGAAGCACATAGCAGGACAAGATCTTCCTCAATAAATGGTGTGTGAGCAAGACCGATAGGACCTCACTTCAAAACAAAGTGGAATACTCCTCTCAATGTGTTTGAAACACATAACTTGGATGCACTCAATCCTCCATCCAATCAAGCAGACAACCATAAGCTTGGTAGAGTTCTCATTTCTCCACACTTGATGCAAAATACAATATGTCAATCATGAAGACTTGTAAAGAGGATGTAATGGGGCTAAGGTTAAGGGCGAGAAGTGCAATAATTTAGGAGAAGTTGAGTTATTAGTCAAAAGACTACTGAGTAAGAACCCTTTCACAACTAATGTCAAGATAACAACTTCACACATAATTGTAAATTGAGCAATAAACCCCACAAAATCTCAAGGGAGGAATCCAACAAGCTTATTGCAATAGTCCCATGCTAACCACTTTATTCACAACTTCTCTATTTCTTTGCTTTTGCTTCTTTTTATGCCCTTTTTATTATTTTTTTCTTTTCCTTGAGAAAGAAAAATAGATACATGTGAATAGCATTGGAAACACAAAATTAATTTGCAATTCCTCCAAAATAAGCCACCAATATAGTACCCAAGGTGGGTTAACTCCCCAATCACACTCAACTAAAATATGGAAGTGTTACTCCTCTAGACCTTGACAAGGGTATAGAGAGTATACATATGCCAAGTGTGCAGTGGATAGGATGCAATGATAAAACTAAGAAGAAGGCACAAAGGGCTAGCAAAAGGGGTAGCACACATTAACGCATAGCTTTTGGCTTATGTGACTATATGAAACAAAGATTGCCTCAATTATATCAACATATGCAAATGCTAAATGCGATTTCAAAGAGAACAAGACCAAGTTCTAGAGATGCATTATAAAGGACTCACACATGACAGAGAGTATGACACTATACGCAATGAATAATCATTAGGCTCAAAGAACTCACAGATAGACCTACCACAGTCAAGCAACTTAGTCCAATATATGTCCTACTTATCAAAGCCAATCAAGTCAAACCACATGAGTCTCAAGGGAAATTTGCATGCAACATAGGGCAGAGGAACTACAGATGGCAATGTCAAATACAGTTTTACAAAACTCACACCAGAACAGGCTACACTTCAACACACAATCAACATGATTGATCACTCATCACCCCTTGCATTCTCGTCATAAGAGGGTTTTCACAAACTCTTACTCATTTTTTTTCAGAAGTAATAAAACTAACTAAGAAAGCAATAAAATATATAAAGGATAATGAAGAGAAACGTAAGAAGTAGTACCTGGAAAATTTATAAATGCCTAACTTGATCACTACTACTTTTGTGATGTGAAATCTACCCTATATGCTCTAAGTTACATGCTTTAGTCAACGAAGAATGCAAAAACAATCTAGTGAAACTATATGAAGTCATATCTATATGACGCGAATGCAAGTGATGTCAATCGACCCAACCCTTCGATATATAATTTCACCGAAAGAGCTACCAACTCACCCCCTGTGCTTGAGACATTCATTAACCTCGATAACAAGGACACATGAAAGGAATAAGGGAAGGAGAAAACTCATGGTGCAAAGGCAGGAAGAATGGGAGAGACAAGGGGGAAAGAAATGACATACCTTCTCTCTTTTTTTAAGCAAATACCTTAGATTGCATCCTAAAAAGCGCTTGTTTTAGGTCCCGAGCTTGACCTTTGCCTTCGGTAAAAAATGATGGCAAGATGAAGGGAGGTGGAGTAGCTGAAGTAGTGGATGGTGATGCATCTAGCACCTCCCCAAGGTGGAAAGTAATTCCTCCCAAACTAGTAGTGATCAGCGGAGGTAGATAAAGCAAGACTATCAATCTCATATAAGGTCCTTCATCTGCATCGTTCACCCCGACTACGAATACAATTGCCGAAGGGGCGGAGGATATAGGGGTTGCAGGATTTGGGTGGACACTAGGAATTGAAGATGGTGGGGGTGAAGGGGAACGGAAATCGACCCGTTCTCCATACAACTGTAAGGACATGGTGCTGGCCTACACATCGATCACAACTTACACAGCAGTAAGGAATGGCCTCCTCAAGATGAGGGGAACCTGGAAGTTCTCATCCATTTTGAGAATGATGAAGTCGCAGGGGATAGCAAACTTAAACACCTAAACTAGAACATCCTCTAGAATACCTACAGGTCACCTGGTGGAGTAATCTACTAGCTGAATAGATAGGGTGATGGGTGTTAAGTCCAGTAATTTTAGCTTCTTGGGGGGGGAGAGAGAGAGAGAGAGAGAGAGAGAGAGAGAGAGAGGCATTAAGCTCATACTAGCTTTCAAATTATAGAGGGCTCTCTCAATCTGTACATCCCATATGCAGCATAGGATCGAGAAGCTACCAGGATCCTACAGCTTGGATGGTGACCATCTCTATAAAATCGCACTGCAGGCTTCTCCAATGGCAGCCACTGAAACTTCCCTAAGCTCTCCTTTCTTGGAAAGAAGCTCTCTCAAAAACTCCAGATGAAAGGGTGCTTCTTGAGAGCTTCTGAAAAAGAAACACTGACGTATATCCTCCTCAGAATATACAGAAATGGCCTGAATCTGGGCTCAAGCTTAGATAGTTTGGACCATGCCACCCTCTGAGGGAAAGGAACAGGTGGCTGATAGGGGCAAACTGGAGGTAACGACTAATCTTCCTATTAGAGCTCGAATGCCCTTCTTCCTTCCTCCCCTTTATTCCTACAGAATTAGGAATTGAAACTATCTCTTGGAGAACGATCATGAGGTTCTCCTCTAACCCCTTTCCCACTACATAAATGGCATTGATATGACCCGTGGGGTTGGTCTCAGGCTGACCTGGTAGATAGCCCTGAAGCCGTGACTAACTTGTTGGGCTATTTGAGTGATCTGGGTATCTATTACCTTCTAGTAAGAGGCCATAGCATCAAACTTGGAGGTCAGTTGGTTGATTAACTCACCAAGAGTTTCATTAGTCTTAGTTTGGGTCGCTATAAAACGCTCTATGAGACTCTCCAAATTAGACTTGGGTTGAGAAGGTGGATGGGGTGGGTTGTAGGGAGCTCTATATTGGAAACTGGGTGGCTGCCTAGAACTCTAGGGTCGAGGGTTGGTATTCTTATAGAGAGGATTGTGGTGACTCTTCTAACCTTGATCACATGTAGTGGAGTGGGAATTATTCTATGGTAGGGGCTTAGAGCTTATGTAGAGTGTTAGCATGCTCAATGGTAGAGGAAACACTATAGCGCTCGATTGATGTATGATCCTGCATATCATAAGTCTCACAAAAAGCATAAACTTCTATAGGTAACCCTGAAGAACTGCCTAGAATGGGGGAGTACCCACTCTGTCAAGTCACTGTGCCAAGGCATCCATCCTGCTGCCTAAAAGTGTCATAGCATCAACCTCTTACCTACCATTAGTCCTCTTTGCGGTGGCTCTCTCACTCGACCAATGGTAATTATTGGAAGCTATCTCTTCTAAAAGAATCTTTGCTGCTTCTATGGACTTCCCTATGAGAGCGCCTCCCGTTGTATCATATATTGATATCATCATTGACTACTCTAGCCCATTGTAGAATGTTGGAACTAAGAGCCAGTCACGAATGCTGGGATGGCAGCCCTGCCGCTGAAGGTCCTTGAACCTCTCCCAAGCCTTGCATAGGGATTTCCCATCCTGCTGAGCAAAGGAGGTGATATATGTCCTTAGCTTTGCAGTCTTGCCAGGTGGGAAGTGTTTGCTGAGGAACGCCTTAGAGAGAACTTTCCAAGTAGTGAATGAGCTGGGCTCCTCATTCTGCAACTAGTCACGAGCTCTATCCTTTAGTGAGAAAGGAAAGAGCCGTAGTCGAATAGCATCGGTGGACACCCCATTAAGCTTGATAGTATTGCACTTCGTAAGGAATTTGTGAACATGCACACTAGGATTGTCTGAGGGGTGTCTGCCGAACTAATCCCTCTCTATGAAAGTTACATAGGCGAGGCTGAGCTCGAAGTTGTTAGACTCAATCGTGGGGCTAAGAATGGATGAAGTAATACCCGACGCTTGCAATAAGGCATAGTCCAGCAGCACTCTTTTATCTTACTCAGCCATCACGCCTTCCGCCTTCTTCTCTCTTCTCACTTCTCCACGTCACTGTCGTACGGTTGCTTCAATCTCAGGATTAAATGGGACAAGGTTTTGATTCCCTTTGCTCCTCCTATCCATACAGAACAAACACTACCCCAGCGTAAATAGTGTCTAGCAAGAATAAAAAAGAGCTACAAACTATAAAAACAAAATAAAAGCCTAGTCTAGAGTATTCTAGTTGATTTTAAAATTAAAAGGAACAAGTTCAATGACAACGGCGCCAAAAACTTGTTACGTTTAAAATCTTACCACAAGTACAGGGTGTAGTTGTAGCTAGCAACCAGCAAGTGCAGGTCGTATTCATAGGGAACTTACTTTCAACTACAAGAACTAATCAATCTACTCAATCTAAACAAATCAAAGTTGTAGGTTCGGATATAAACTAAGAGAATGGTAACAACTAAAGAATTGAATAAGATAGCATAATAGTAAAACACCTAGGTTCAAATTAACAGTACGATTATGCTAGCGAATCATTTACTAACCCTATCAGACAAACTCAAGCATGCATTATGAGTGGATACATTGTCAATTAGGTCTATCTCCTCCCTCTCTCAAGGGTCGAGGACTAATCGTAGAACTATAGTTACCTATTCTCTTAGGACTAAAAATTAGAGGATTACAAAGGTCTACAATCTTGGATCCCAGTTAGAACCTTAATTATTTTCATATTAAAATTCTAATTGTATACTATGTCACGTTAGGTACGGGTTTCATCTTTTAATGTGCTCCTAAACCCTAATGATAATGAATGAATGCTCTCATGATCAATTCATCAAACTTATGGTGTGCATAGTAGAAATCATAAACACAACAATGGGAAAAGTAAGGGTTTGGGGCTAAATCATGATTCAACTACACCTAATCGGCGTTAATCCTAACCTAATTTGGTAGATTTAGCCTAAAATCATATTTATAACAACAATCGCGCAAAAACAATTCAATAAACATGATGAATGCAAAACCCCAGAATAACAAAGATGAGAGAAGAGAGAATTGCGAGAACAAACTTGAATTAATCGTGCGGGGAGAAGTAGAATAATATTCAATGATAGCAACTCAATCCAAAAGTTTTGAGAAACTCTCCTAACAAAAACATAGAATTTGCCAAAGAAAAGGGCTCTCAAAGGAAAACCAAAGATGCCCTCAAAATAGCCCCAAAAAACAACTGGGTCGTGGAAATTAGAGGGTGGCATGGCCATCCCACCTAGCATGGGTTGCCTATGCCAGATCTCCGACTATGACCTGCTGGAATCTTGGCGTGATACGATTGTGCCGTATGGCATAGAATTCCCGTACTGGGTCTCTGCTCATGCTAGCTGGGTCTGGTCATGTCACGGCTATGCCATCTAGCATAGGGTACCTGTCCCAAATTATTGGGATTCCCCTAAAACTTCGACCGGCCTCTTATCTGACCTGAAACTCGTCTTCTTAACCCTCCTTTCTACCAATATTAATAGATTTTCTCGTTTTCCCGACAAAAACTCCTAAAAATATGAAACACCTCTATGTGAGCGTAATTTAAACCAAATGAGACCAATTTAACCCTTTCTCATCAAGATTAAACATGAAAACAATGGAGAAAGGGGTCAATTAAGGACTAAAATAAGGTCAAGATAGATGTTTTTTAGTGTGTTGGTTGATGTTTTTGATTAATTGTTGTGTGAATTGAGTAGTCCGATTGATTCAACGTGAGCTATATGTTGGAATATGAGGTAAATGAGTTGTGCTCTCATGTGTACGGTAGCTCTATTAGTGGAAGTTTTAAGCATGCATCTTTGACAACGTAGTTAATGGTATACTTGGTTTTGACCTCAAAGGTTGGAAATAGTTAACTCCGAGCCTATTCTTTGCCCTTAAGTATAATTTGGTCCTCGAGCCCTATAATATAGAGCGTAGACGTGCTCAAATGTGGATAGAAACAAGGCTAGAAGTAGTTAGCTATCTTACATTATTAAAACCCAAATATTTTGTAATGTTGGTCTTTTCCAATTATAGGGTCAGGTTTTACTCTCGTATTTGAAGATTTGTATCAATTTTATGATAATGTGTGGGTTCTGACATATGAATTTGTGTTCCTATGTGTGATTGGATGATACTAGTAGGTGTGCGCACACTGAGATATGTACAACACAAGGTCTATTATTGATAAACTATTGAGAAATGGATTAGAGCTTACTTTCTATATTTGGAAACCTATTAAATTATAATAGCCCAACTCTAAATCATGTTTATTTATTTAACTAATCCATGATATTAATTTTTCATAGTTATTTATCTCATTTAATTATCCTGGTTGGAAGAATTCATTTTGAGCTCCACTTTGCAATTCGAGTTTCATTTAGTATAACAATTTCGGGTGAATTGATATTAGGCCCTAGTAAATATGATTAGATGATAAATCATTTTTCATAATATCACAAAAATTTAATGGCTAACCATGCAAAAATTTGGGCCCAAATTCCTTAAGTTTGGCTCAATTCATTTGGGCACGAATTACGGCTCGATTTATTTTGGGCTCAAATTTTGGCCTAAAAATTTTAGTGCAATTAAATTGAGTTGATCACCATCATTAACCTAATTTTAATTAGCAAAAAGCCCCTTTTCAAGCTTAAATATTAGCAAAGCATCAAAGATAGACATCCAAGTCATTTTCCACCAAGCAAAGGCTAGTCTTCTTCTTACTCTCCTCCACCTATTCCCCCCTCCCACATGGCTGCTGTGCTGCTGTCCCAGGGCTATTTTAGCTAGTTCGACCACTCTCTAGCCACTAGACATCCACTAATAACCCCCTAGTAACCACCCATACTCCTATAAACAACCAACCTCACTTATATCTCCTTTCACAAGCATCAAAGTGAGTAAGACCCTAGCCGTATCTTATTGATTTTGATTTGTGCTTTGGTTTTGAATCTTATTTTTGTTGTTTTTGATTGTTGATCATGTTGTTTGGATAGAAACAAGAGCTAGTTTGATGTTTTAATTTAATCTTGAAAGCATGTAAAGACTGAGGTTTTTCATGATCACGCAAGCTTAAGTTAAGATGATGTTTATGGATTGTTTTGTATTGGATTTGGTAATGTTTAGCATTATAAATGCTTATGGTGTTGTTGGAATGGTTTTGTACGAGTTAAAGGTAAATCTAAGTTGGTCATAAGCTAAGGTTTTAATGATTATGCATGGTTTAGCTTACTCTTGTCATCAAGCAAGTTATTTGTGTGTACTTGAATGACAAATGAATCATTGATGTGTCATTTAACTTGAAAAATAACTTGGTGTGATTCTTGTAAAAAGGGTGGATTGTAAAAATTCCCTAATTGATTATAAGAGGTCATTTTACACACTTATGCAAATAAGTAAGCCTATGGATGTGTTTTGAATGATTTTAAAAAGAGTAGAATTAAAAATTAGATGAAGATGGTTACGGAGAAAATTTGAGCAATTTGGCTTTGTCAAGTGATGAGAAGGAACAAGGCTTTGTTAAATGATTTTAAGGGGTGATTTTAGAGGGAAGTTATGTGAAGAAAAGGGTGAAAGCAAGAACATTAGGGTTGTGGGCAGACCTAAAATAGGGGTCTCGTTGAGATTAAACTGGCCCTGTTTGGCCGATTAAAAATTATAATCTTTGGTGGATAGATAGATTCATGAGTTATCTTTCAAATGCCTTTTGAATCACCTTGCTCTGAGTTGTTTGGAAATGTTATGGCTGTTTTGATAAGACTACGCAGGATAAACTCGAGCTATGCACAGTTGTCTCTGAGTTAAATTTTAGGGTCCATGTTGTGGTAATTGGGTTGTGTACTATGAATGAAAGTGTTGTATGAGTTCTTAAGCTTTTCATATTGGGGTGTTATAGCTCAATTAGAGGTAGGGGATGAAAGATATGGATTTTGTAAAGGAGACTTCAAACGGTAATATCAAGGAAGAAAGAAATCATGACATGTGGAAACATTATTAGGAGCTTCTACATAATTATGGACATTGCAAAGAAATTATAAAGTTTAGTGAGTTTAATAACTTTTATTATATATAGAAGCTCACATGGGTTGGAAAACCAAGCTACATGGGCACGAGAATGAAATTTGACTAGCCGGGAGAGTAATGACTCAAGATCGATGTCTATCGGGTCAAACTAGGGTTATATAAGCTTTCATGAACCTCACAACACCCCTCTTGGCATTAAACTTTTTATTGTTCATTTCAAAAACATCAAAAACTCATATTCCATTTATAGTAAAGCTGGAAAACGGCTCGGATTGGATTGACCCATTTAATAAACGGGTCAATTTCGTATCAGTGTTCAAATAGCCTAGATTTGCTAAAAATTGAAAAATAAGATGTTTTCATGCTAAACGATCTAATCATGTCAATTTCGGGTCGAAATCAGTTTGGTTCTGATCGGGCTCGGGTTTCTCCCAATAACTTCGGGTCGGGTTCGTGCCGTCTAATGGTGTTGGGTCAGACATTCCCAGCTCTAATTTATGTCCATTAAAGTGCTTTCATTATCATCTTTACTATTTCATTTTGGCCTATTTTGCTTCAGTTTGTTTTACTTCGAGTTCAATGACCCCAACTTATTTATTTTTTTCAAAATTATTTTAGTATAACTTATCTTATATTGAATTGTTTGAATTATGGATGCCCTTTTTATTGATCAATTTCTATAAAATTACAAGTTATTAAGTGAAAGTTGTTTACTAACTGCATTTACCTATGATTGCATTTCTTAAGAAAAAACGGGCTTAGTCTGTCGTTTCCTATTGTAATGAGTACTATCAACTGAGATTGAATTTTAAAGACTTCATGTACGTTCATTGCCTGTATCTTTAGAAATCAACACCTATTTATCGAACTTATAATGTTTTGGTAAGTACATCAATGAATCAGTTTAATCAGTGATTTGTTATATAATTAGTAACCCCATCAGTTACCAGTTACAAAGCAGTGCCCTTCAGTTATCCGCGCGGCTTTAGGCCAAGTCCCCTTATCTGCTTAGCAGGTGTGCACCTATCCATAGATTGTAACAACATCAAGGGGGTTCACTATTAGATAATAACTAGCAATTATGGCTTACATTCATCTTATTCACTGTTTTAACTTAAAATGAATTGCAAAACAGGTGCATAACCAATTTATGTAGAGATTATTTAATAATACAGGAATGCATGTACTGAGTTTCGTCTCACAATTTGAAATGTTTTTCATGCTTTGTTTTAGGAAAATGCTCAGTGAATCACTGTTCATGCTAACAAACCAACTAAAGAAAATAGGTTGAGCAAGGGAATCTGATGGATCAACAGTTACATAGTTCATGTATATTTTGAAGCTGTATTTTAAAATTTTCGGTGGATGAAGGTGTAGATTATATGGTGAATTATTTTACTATGGTGTATAAACTTCATGATGGTTAACAATTGACTGTAAATGGTTTGATCATGTATTAACGTGTGTGGTTGAAGCTATGCCTAACTAAGTTATTTCTAGTACACATGCTTCAAGCCTTGTCCTTTTGGAGAACTGTAATGCCCTGATCATTAGGTTTATCAGTTGTAATTGAGAGAATCAGAATAGTGACTGCAAACAGTAAAACATGCTTAATTAGGATCCGTTAAAGTTTTTATATCAGAGTCAGGTTTGATCTTCCTTGATGGAATATGGAGTACGGAGAGTGGAGTTAGAAGAGTGAGAAAGTTGATTAATGAGGGTTATTGTGATATCGTTGGAGATTTATGACATTAGAGACTTATAACAGTAGAAATTCCTGTTTATCTCTGCCATGTTCTTCACTTATGTTCCTCCTCATTAGATGGATCCATATGTAGTGAATATGATGTCAAGAACTTCTGTGGCCATTCACATCTCTTTACTATATGCTAGTGTCATAGCCCACATGCAGACCCTTTTTCTGAGTTTTATATATGGTCCACACACGTAGGTTGTTGTGAACCTTATCTATAGTTAGCCCTTGGGTTGAGTTTAGGACCCGATATCATGACTTGATGATAACTCGAGCCTTGGGATGGCACGAACCTAGATTCTAATTTCACGGGGCTTGGGTTAACATTATCACTAGGATGTTGTTAATGGAGGAGTTTGAGCTAAGAAGGAATAACATGAACATTCTGCAGTATCTATTTTCATTACACTTTATATCTCCTCCACCATCACCATTTGCACCAAGCACTCCTCAGCCTCCTGAGAACCCAAAGCCATCAGGACCTAGAGAGGAGAGCCTTGTATCTAATGGATCAAATGAGGCCCTTATTATTATAGATCTTTCTGATACACCACAGCTTAGGTCTGATGGTGACCTCATGGAAAACTCAGTGTAGGACCCAGAATTGGAGAAGCATTAGCTTGATCATGGTGATGAGAATGCAGAGATTGGTGCTTCTGACAATAGTTTTGACTCGGGCAGGGAGCCTAAGAATGAGTCTAACCTAGACTATGATGCATCTAGGGATCATTATATTGATTTATACTATATGTAGACATCTTAGATAGATTACTTTTTGAGCTCACATGTATATAGATTACTTTTTGAGCTCGCATGTATATAGTATAGCCAGTTGGATAGATACATTTTGTGTAGGTTATGACATTGTATATAGTTAGGCAGGCCCTTTCGGTTGTGTTGACTAGTCCCGCCTACTTCTGGGCATGTGGCAGTTTGTCTATTGGGGCTAAATAATGTTTTACTTAGGAGGTAGGCGTAACATTTAACCTTGGGTGGCTAGTTAAATGTGATATTCTTTATGGAATCATATATATGTATGTATGCAAGCAATTATGACAATAATGTAATGAAGCTTTATATCATGTTTTAATAATACTAGGGCCATGCTAGTTGTATCTATTGTGCATATGTATCTTATATGTTGGTTGTAGTCGATTGACTGGATTACTCAACTAGATAGATAGTCAGAATATCATAATATATGTAAAATAATATAGAACCCCACATAGAAGAAAATTCAGATCATAGTCAGGGGTCAGGTGACCAAGTTTTATGTAATGTGCCAATAACCCTTAGTCGAATGCCCTCAATTCCCCCTGAGTTGGTTAGAATATGGGAACTCTAATTATTAACAGACTTTGGTGTCTAAGCTTATGAAACAAATAGCCCCAGCACCTTCTGAAATCCATCATACAGTCAATACATTAGCAGATAGGGTGGGCAATGCAACCCTAAAGTATATGATGGAAAGTATGACCCAGTGGAGCTAGAAGCATGGATTAGAGCGATAGAAAAGATTTTCACAATAATGGAGGTTCTAGAGGATAAAAAGGTTAACATTAGAACAAAAGTAGACTTTTAGTAGAACACTATTAAAAGGCTCTTATGGCCTGATCTCACTTGGAGTAAATTTCTGGAAGAACAGAAGATGAGTGGTAATATGATTGTGATGCGGTATGCTAGCAAATTTAGAGCTATCCAGGTTTGTTCCACAGTTTGTATGACCTGAAAGACTGAAGGTGAGGAGATTTGAAGAGGGATTAGTTTTCTATATTCGCAACTAGCTAACTGGTCAACCAATCCTTTACCTATCAAGAGTTATATGAGCAAGCAGCTGAAGTGGAATGAGTGAAGACTAGTTGAGGCCTTGAACTCGATTAATCAGAAGAGGAAGTGGACCGAACAGGGAGCTCTGAGCGAGAGTGTAAACTAAAATAAATCTGCTCCCACTCCTCCCAAGAGTCATCCTACAGGCTTACTAGAGCCCTGTGAGAAATGTGGAAGAACTAACCACACCACTCCTGAGTGCCGAGTGAGAACTAACAAATTCATGTGGTGTGCTAGCCTGGAGCACCTCATTGTTGCATGTCCTCGAAGATTGAAGGCTGTAGACAAGGGCTCCCACCTCCAAGGCCTATAGTTATAGGAAGGGTATATGTGTTGAGTAAGAAAGAAAGCTACCGCCTCTAGGACGGTAGTTATTAGAACTCTCTTTTAATTTCAAATCTATTTTGGGTATTAATTGATTTAGTTACCACTCATTGATTTATATCCACTCGATATGCTGTGCAACTGAACCTTAAAAATAAGGAGACGGAAATCAATTATAGAATCAAGTTACCCAATGAATCTAGAGTTTAGTGTCCTATCTCATGTAAACTTGTTCCAATTACTATTTGTGGGGTATTATTATAGTATTCCCTGAAGTCTTGATTTAATTTGACTCGATAGACTTTGACATCATTATGGAAATGAGCAGGTTGTGTACTTATGGGGTCAAGATAGATTGTAAAGACCTTAAGGTTATTTTAAGGAATGAATGAGGGAGAAAAATATCTTTTATGGGCAACAAGAGGAAAAACATGTCCTCTAAATTCTGCTATGAAAGCAAGTGAGCTGCTATGTCAAGAATATATTGAGTATTCATGTTATGCTATTGACATCAACTGAAGGAATAAAAAGTAGAAGATATCTCTATACTTTGTGAATTTAGAGATGTTTTCCTAAAGAGTTATTGGGATTGCCCGTAAAGAGATATTGACTCTGAGATCGAACTAATCCCTGGTGCCCAACCTATCTCTAAAGCCCCATAATGCATGGCCCCAACGAAGCCTAGAAAATTGAAGATTTGATTAGATGAACTATTACATAAGGGATTTATGAGACCAAGTGTGGCACCAAGAAGTTCCCCAGTTCTATTTATAGAGAAGAAGGATGGAACCATAAGATTAGGTGTCGATTACAAAGAGTTGAACAAGATCACCATCAATAACAAATATCCATTGCCCCGAATAGATGGTTTATTTGATCGACCGTAAGGAGCAAGAGTAGTTTCCAAGATTTATTTGAGACCAGGATACCATCAACTTAGGATTTACTTGAAGACATTCCCAAACCACACATAGGACCTGGGTTGTACACTATGAATGCACCGTGATGTCTTTTGACCTGACCAATGCCCCTGCGACCTTTTTAGATATTATAAGCAGAGTTTGCACACCCTATTTGGGAAAGTTGTGGCCGTTTTTATAGATAATAACTTGATTTACTCCAAAGACAGAGACGAACACATTACTCATTTGAGAATGTGGTTGCAAACCTTGAGGAAGCATCAATTACATAGCAAATACGAGAAATGTGAGTTCTGGTTAGAAGAATGGTATTTTTGGGACAAGTGATTTGAAAGGAAGGGATTAAGGTCGATTTGCCAAAGGTGAAAGCAGTTACAAAGTGCCCAAGGCTCACCAATGTTACTGAGACCAAAAATTTTTTGGGTTTAACCGGGTATTTTGGGAATGATTTTTCAAAGATAACATCTTCCCTAACCAATTTGTTGAAGGAAGCTATAAAGTTAGTAAGAATATAAAGTGATAGCTTATACCTCCTGATAGTTTAAGCCTTATGAGAGAAATCACCCTGCCCATGCCCCAGGACTTGTGGTTGTGGTTTTTGCACTGTAAATTTGAAAACATTACTTGTGTACAGTACCTTATGAGAACTATACTGATCATGAAAGCTTGAAGTACATTTTCACTTATAAGAAGCTCAATCTGATACAAAGGTGTTGACCAAAATTGCTTAAAGATTATGAATTACAGATCTAATATCACCCAAGAAAGGCAAATAATGCAGCAGATGCCCTGATAAGGAAGGCACAACATACCCTAACACGATAGTCATTACTCAGTTGAGCCTCTTGAGAGGCCTTAAGAACTTGGATGTTCAATTGGTGTCATATGGGCAAGCATCTAAAAATATCAATGGATCTAACTCTTTTAAATTAGAGCCTGTAGTATTTTGCAACCTAGGACCAACATTTGTATTTAAGGAAAGCATGAAACTCCCAACAGTTGATGTTGTGAAAAAACTAGCAGAGAAATTTACATGAAACATCAGGGGTGGAATGGCGCAGATATTGACGACAAAATCATCTTTTGGGTTATGAAGATCTTCTACAACAGTCAATGAGGTGACATACATTAGAAGACGCTTGAAAATAGACTATTGGAACTGACAGAAAAGCTATGCTAATAAAAGAAGGAGATCCCTGGAGTTTCAGGTTCTTTTTTTTTGAAGGTTTTGCCAACTAAGGGTATAAGGAGGTTGAACTGCGAGCTAAATAGAGGCCAAGACCTATTGGACTATACAAGTTTATTAAAAGATTGAATTCCATAGCTTGTTGACTAGGTCAGCCTATATAACTCAAATATGCACATAACGTGTTCCTTACCTCATAACTCAAGCAGTACATTTCAGATCCTGACCATGATCTCTTAACCAAACCCATTGCAGTCATTGAGGGTCTCGCATTTGAAGAGCACCCAATTCATATATTAGATCACAAGATTAAGCAGCTATGCATCAAGTAGATAACTTTAATCACAGTACATTGGCCAAATCATACCTCCTCAGAAGCCACTTGAGGAAACTGAGGAAGAAGTGAAAGCTAAGTACCCATACCTATTGTAGACAACCTTGCATGTTTTGACAAAGTTCATAAGTTTCGAGGACTAAACACTTTAAGGGGAGAAGGCTATAGTAGCCAACCCTAAATTATATTCATTTATTTAATTAATCTATGTTATTAATTTTTCATATTTATTTATCTCATTTAATCACCCCAATTGAGAGAATTCATTTTGGGCCCCACTTTGCAATTCGAGTTTCATTTACTATCATAATTTCGGGTGAATCAATATTAGGCCCCAGTAAATATGACTAGGTCATAAATTATTTTTCATAATGTCACAAAATTTTAATTTTTAACTATGTGAAAATTTGGGCCAAATTTCATTAAGTTTGGCCCAATTCATTCGGACACAAATTACGGCCCAATCACTTCGGGCTTAAATTGTGGCCCGAAAATTTTTATGCAATTAAATTATTTTGGGCTCAAATTGTGGCCCGAAAATTTTTGTGTAATTAAATTAAGTTGATCACCATCATTTATACCTAATTTTAATTAGTAAAAAGCCCCCTTTTCAAGCTTAAACATCATCTAAGTATCGAAGATAGACATCTAACTCATTTTCCACCAAGTAAGGGCTAGTTTTCTTCTTACTCTCCTCCACCTATTCCACCTTCCCACATGACTGTTGTACTGCTATCCCAAGGCTGCTTCAGTCAGTTCTGCCACCCTCTAGCCACTAGACATCCATCAATAGCTCCTCTAGCCACCACCCACACTTCCTCAAACATCCAACCTCACTTATATCTCCTTTCTCAAGCATCAAATTGAGTAAAACCCTAACCATATCTTGTTGATTTTGATTTGTGTTTTGGTTTTGAATTTTATTTTTGTTATTTTTGATTGTTGATCATGTCGTTTGGATAGAAACAAGAGTTAGTTTGATGTTTTAATTGATTGGTTAATCTTGAAAGCAAGTAAAGATTGAGGTTGTTCATGATCGTGCAAGCTTAAGTTAAGATGATGTTTATGGATTATTTTATATTTGATTTGGTAATCTTTAGCATTATAAATGATTATGGTGATGCTGGTATGGTTTTGGATGAGTTAAAGGTGAATCTAAGTATAACACCCCGAGTGTGGCTTAAAAGGATCAAAGTGACTACTTATATCAACAAAGGTGCACCTTTCCTTTCGATAAGCCCACTCTTAAGAACTGCACATTTAAGCGTGCCTGCTGGGGAGCAATTTTAGGATCAGTGACCTCCTGCAAAGTTTCCCAGGTAGCATGTGAGCGAGGACGAAGTACGCCGAAAAGGCTTGTGATGATGTGTAGGGCCAGTCGACGATCCTTGAAGCTATTCATGGTAACTGTCCACGACCTAGGAAGGGGTCAGGGCATTACACTAAGTTGGTCATAAGCTAGGGCTTTAATGATTATGCATGGTTCAGCTTACTCTTGTCATAAACCATGTTATTTGTGTGTAGTTGGATGAGAAATGAATCTTTAATGTGTCATTTAACTTGAAAAATGACTTGGTGCGATTCTTGTAAAAAACGTGGATCATGGAAATTCACCAATTAGTTATAAGAGGTCATCTTGCCCACTTATGCAAATAAGTAAGCTTATAGATGTATTTTGAGTTATTTTAAAAAGAGAAGAATTGAAAATTAGATGAAGATGATTATGGAGCACATTTGAGTAATATGGCTTTGTAAGGTGTTGAAAAGGAACAAGGCATTGTTAAAAGATTTTAAAGGTAAAAGGGTGAAAGCAAGAGCATTAGGGTTATGAGCAGACCCGAACAGGGGTCTTTTTGAGATTAAACTCGCACTGTTTGGCCCATCGAAAAATTAAAATTTTTGATGGGTAGATATATCAGTGAGTTATCTTTCAAATGCTTTTTGAATCACTTTATAGATATTACAAAGAAATTACAAAGTTTAGTAAGTTCAACAACTCAACAACTTTTATTATGTATAGAAGCTCACATGGGTTGGAAAAACGAGTTACATGGGCACGAGAATGAAATGTGAGAAGTGGGAAGAGTAACGACTCAAGATCGATGTCTATCGAACCAAACTAGGATTATTTGAGCTTTCATGAACCTCACAACACCCCTCTTGGCATTAAACCTTTTATTATTCATTTCAGAAACATCAAAAACTCATATTCCATTTATATCCATTAAAGTCCTTTCATTGTCAGCTCAATTATTTCATTTTGGCCTATTTTGCTTCAATTTGTTTTACTTTGAGTTCAATGACCCTAACGTATTTATTTTTTTCAAAATCGCTTTAGTATAACTTATCTTATATTGAATTGTTTGAATTGTGGATGCCCTTTTTATTAATCAATTTTCATAAAGTTATAAATTATGGGAGTGAAAGTTGTTTACTAATTGCATTTACCTATAACTACAGTTCTTAAGCAGACACAGGGCCTAGTCTATTGTTTTCCATTGTTAATAAGTATGATCAAGTGAGATTGCATTTTAAAGACTTCAAGTACATTTATTGCTTGTATCTTCATAAATCAGCATGTATTTTTCAACATTATAATGTTTTAGTAATTACATCAATGTATCAGTTTAATCAGTGATTCATCACATAACTAGTGACCTCATTAGTTATCAGTTATAGGGCATTACCCTTCAGTTGCCCACGCGGCTTCAGGCAAGGTCCCCCAATCTGCTTGGCCGGTGTACAACTATCCATAGATCGTGACAACATTAAGGGAGTTCACTATCAGATAATAACTAGCAATTGCAGTTTACATTCATCTTATTCACTGTTTTAACTTAAAATAATTTGCAAAGCGAGCACCCAACCAATTTATGCAGAGATCTTTTAACAATGCAGGAATGCATGTACTGGCTTTGGCTTACAGTTTGAAATGTTTTTCATGTTTTGTTTTAAGCAAATGCTTAGTGAATCGCCCTTATGCTAGCAAACTAGCGGAAGAAAATAAGTTAAGCAAGGGAATCTGGATTGATCAACATTGACATAGTACATGCATATTTTGAAGTTGTATTTTGAAATCTTCAGTGGATGGAGGTGTAGATTATATAATGAATTGTTTTTGGTGAATTGTTTTACTATGCTATATAAACTTTATGTTGGCTAACAGTTGACTGTATATGATTTGATCATGTATGAAAGTGTACGGTTAAAGCTATGCCTAACCAAGTTATTTCTAGTACACATGCTTCAAACCTTATCCTTTTGGATGGCGGTAATGTCCCGATCATTTGGTTTATCAGTTATAATTGAGGGAATCAGAATAGTAATTGCAAACAATGAAAGATGCTTAATTGGGGTCGTTACATAAATGGTACCTCCCTTCTATAAACCTTAGATTGCTTAAGAAGGTTAAGTGAGATTCTCCTACGGATGCATGCAACTTTGAATGATAATTATATTAGAGTCTTCCTAACCATTACATAAGTGTTATATTTGTCGTTCCCATATGATTGTTGTTAATTGTGCACTATCATTGCTATTTTATGCGTGGATAGTGCTTGTTTACATGATGTATTCTGTGCTCCTTCTTATGCAACCATTATCATCATTGGGTTGATGATATGTTGTGCTTGTGCCATTTAGGCTTCTATTCTTATTGTGGGGGTAACAGCTTGCGCACCTTAGTTAGATTAAACCTAAACACACATAGAAGGAAAAGAGAGAGAATCTAGCAGACTTTGGAATTGTTGCGCACATATGTGACATACTAGGTGAATGGTCTATACATTGTTTGTGTTTTGCTAAGCTTCAATACAAGTCCCAAACCAAGAACCCTCTTTTAGGTGGTTGAACCCCCCTCCATACTTTGAGTCCTTGAATTTTCCATGAGCCCTGATAGGACTGATGTGTTATGTATATCATCTAGGCATACCCGCAAGGCTCAAAGTAATTACCTGCTTGTTGGAGGCCTACCTTCTCAACGAGTTGGGTATCAACGTAACAAGTTGGCAAGCAAACCTTAGTTTTGGTACCCTTGTCATTACTCAAGGGCCCCTTTTCAAACTTATAATTATTTTGCATAGGAAATAAACTGCAAGCTACCTTACAGGCATTCAGAGTCATTATTAGCAACTAGCTTCTAGTCCTTCTAGGGGAGATAGAAGACTTACCTTTTGGTCGTAGGTTTCCTAGGTTGCATTTACGTATGGATGCCTAGGGATCTTTATATGTAATAATGTCATGATATTTTTTTTGTGCTCCAAAGTGTTAATGTAGCATCAATGTGCAATGTGAGGCACATAGAAACCTATATGACCATTTAGATTTGCTATGAAGGATCATAGATGTTCTCGTTGATAAATTACTAAATGAATGAAATTTTGTTGTTGCTTTCTTAGCCTGGGAATGGGTGAGTGCATCAAATTAGTTGAGTTATATAGTTGGTTGCACTTAGATCTAATAACATAATCTTGTGGCCATAGGGGCTTGTCTTCTTGTGTTTACCTTTGTAGTTTTTATGTTTAATAAGATGGCATGCTAATGCACTCATTATTACAATTGGATTCTTGGCCCTATGCTCATTGAAGAAGTTCAATTAGTCAAGGGTTGGAATGGTTCATATGAGCGCAATGGCATAAAATGATTAAGTTGCCTTATGTTATATTTTACACGATACGTTCTAGTATTACTTAGTAACTTATGAGCATTTCAACAGATATGATAATGCGCTCGATGTGCACATGGTCATAACAAAGTCTATGTTGATAATTGAGCTCCGAAATATGATTGTCAACATGATTTATCGAACCATACGATATGATGTGACTTAGTTGTGTTGGGTACATACTTTTGATATTCTAATAGAGTTTCACAGAGCTTTTTATAATGTCTCTGAGCATGTCATTCTATTCATATGTTCCATTATTTAGAGACAATAAGTTTCATATAGAGATCCTAGAATAGAACCTTTCATTGGCTAAGCTAATTATCTGGTCTATTCAATGGTCCTTTTAACTATACACCCTCACCATTGGTTTTCTAATTTATTAATTACAAGCATAGGTATAATGTTACGTATTGGCCTAGAAACTACGAGTAACTACCCTACTAATCCTATGCTACTTACTGTGCCGTATTCCGTAAACCTCCAGAACTAGAAGTCTCCTCAATGACAACCTCCATCTGGAATAACTATCCCGAGTAGCTGAATTTGTAGTCACGCTATAAGTGGATGGTTTAATATAAGAACCTTATGCTAAGCGAACCTCTATCTCGAAGCAATCTTACCAACTACTTTTGGTAAGTCACGTGCAAAAGATGCATGAAACCTCCATTACCCATTGGTTTGTGCTCTTATTAGATCACTTTTCACAAGTTGTTTCTTCATTTACTAAATTAATAATTCTATGTATTTTCCTTAGTAGTTTACATACCATATATCTATGACATTGGTTGATGCTGCTTATTCTTCTTACCTTGGGGATGCTGCGTTGTTGATTTTCTTTGATGTTATTGCAGATTTGGATCTTGTTTGGAGTGTCTCTATCGTTAATGTGATGTTATATGATGCTATATAATGTCTCAATTACTCTGCTGTGAAATGAGATTGATTTAGTTGATTCAACTGCCATGTCTTTGACCACTCCATTGATTATGTAAATGTGGAAAGTCGTTAGATATGGGCTTATGTTTCTTAGATAAAAGACTGAAAGTATGTGTTTGTTTTAAAATAAGTTTGGATATGGTTATCCAAGTCAGCTCAGTTGTGCTCTTCTACACAATTTGCCCTCGGTGCCTTAATAAAGTGAGTAGAGACTTAAAGGAGATTAGCAAGGAGGAGACTGGATACTATAAACTACATTTGCTCTTTTGCAATATTTATCTATTTCTACCCTGAGGGTTGAATTCTTTTGTTTATCTAGGTAGCTTCTATGATATGTGCCATGGGTAAATAAGTCTTAAATTTTACCGTTACCTTAGGCATGGAATTTTGAGGACAAAATTCTTTTAAAAGGGGTGTAGTAGTCCAAAAATTTAGGTTATAGTTAATTGCCGAGAATACTAATCTTATTATTTACGCTATAGATATTAGTTATATGAGACTAAATTTTATGCGTTAGTTGAATTTATTAATTTATGTGGATTGTTTTGGTTACTTCTCAATTTATTTTGTGATTTTATGGAATTCACAGGTTTAATTAAAATTTGGTCGAAGGCATCATGCGATATTAGCAAAGTGGGCTTGGTTTTTAGACCCCAGATTAGCTTTAAGTTAAATTAGTTACCCGAAAAAAACCAAAAAAAATTATAGAAAGGGGGGTTAAAACCCCTATCTCTTCACAAAGGGAGTAGGCTGCTTCTCCGTTCCTCCTTCGATCCTCAAAAAACAGAGAAGGCTTAGCAGGAGCGGGTATGACGGTAGCTGTGGGGGTTGGCGCAAGTGACGGTCACTCAGTAGTCCACCCAGCTGCGGTGAGCAGTTTGAGCGTACCCCAGGTAAAGCACGAGAGAGAGAGAGAGAGAGAGAGAGAGAGGGGGGGAAAGAGAGAAAAAGAGAGAGAGAGACGTAGTGGACACTGGAGGTCGCACAGGCTGTTTTGGCGATGGCTTCTGATAGATGTCAGCTGCAATTCGGTGGTAAAGCAATACTAGGAAAGAGATGACGCTCGAGACAGTCACAAAGGAGGGGCTTACAGACTTGAGGTTTGACTCCTATCCACTGTAATCCAACCCTAAATTGGCTTTATTAAACTTAAAATTTAGGTGGGTAACTTGTAATCCTTCAAATTAGTGTTCATTTCCAAATTTTTCTTAGTTTCTGCCATGAATGAGTTTTAGAATTATTCAATACATTTATGTGATTTGTGGTGTTTTGGAGAAGAAAGTGGATTATACAAGTTTTGGGTTAAAACTAATATGAATCCGAGTTGCAATTTGCGGAGGTGTTATGATGAGGGAGATTAGCCTATGAGTACTAAGATTGATATGATGAATTTCAAAATGCTCCTGGAGTGTTTTTTTTATGCTCTAATTATCTAGCAAGACTGTTCTGTCACTATCTGATGGATGTCATATTTGCATAGGATTTTATGAGTGTTTAGGAGTCATGTTAGGGGATTAGTATGGTTAATTCTATTATTTATGCCCTTATTTCTACTATTACGCTTGGTTTCGCTTGTTTGGATAGATTTTGCAGATTTTGACCTTGTAAGCCAAATTATGTGAGTAGAATAAGGATTTTTGAGGCCATAATGATCCAAGCAGATAGCAAAAGAGACCCAAAGACACCCAACACAGTCAAACCATGGTCAGAACCACTGTTTAGGGAGATCCAAGTGAAATAGCAAGTCAAATAAGGGAGAGCCACTAGGATAGAGGGCCTCATGGTCTGTTCATGATGAGGGCCATAGTCCATGGTGGTCTCCACAGATTAACTGTGGCCAGCCCTGTTACCCCAATCTTGATAATTTTCTTCGTGGATGTTCATGTTTCATGCTTGTGGTGATTTTGCAGACTTCATTTCTGCCATAAAAAGCCATCTTACTGGTTTATTCATCATCATTCCATTCCACTCTTCAACATCCATCATATATGTTAACATTTAGATTAGATTAGAGGAAGAGAGAGTAAATTGAAGTGAAGATTTGCAATGATTTCATCCTGGGTTTGTAATAATGGTTCAAGCGCAATCCTGGCTGAGCATTTCTTTTCACTTCTCTTCTCTTTTCTCATTTTAGATTTATATTTTGCAACTTTTATTATTATTTTGTTGTTTTGATTTTGGATTTACACAAATAACAGTTAATTTCTCGATTTACTATTCATATCTTTGAGTGTTTTGGAATTATTCGATTGTTTTATCGAATCTTAGATGTTTATTGCCCTGTAAGAAATTTGATCACTTTCTTGCGTGTATTTGGCATTGGATGAAGAATTGAAAAGTGAAATTCAATACTAGAACTCGAGGATTTTGATTTGATTGTGTGGAGCTTTGAGAAAGTCACACCAATTGAGAGACCACAAATTTGATAATCGTATGCTAAATCAATCTAAACAAATCAAGAGCCCTTGAGAAATGGTAATTGGTTAGATTTAGGCATTTCACTTCACTTTGAATGAGGGTTGTGATATTTCGATTGTCGGTTTTAAAATAATCAATTGAGGAAGAAGTACTTGATTAATGCGTAGATCGGGTAATTGCTTGTTTTGCTTAATTCCAGGATTATTTATTCGTTAGATTAGATAGTTAACTAGTTTAATTTGAATAACAAATATTGATCTGCTTAGCCTATCTTAAAGGGATAAAGCCTAATAGATCAAGTGAGTCTTTGTGGGAAATGACCCTGATTTGCTACAACTCTACCATATGTTTGCGGCCCTGTCAAGTTTTTTGGCGCCGTTGTCGGGGACTTGTTTAATTTTTTATTTTTTTATTTTCAATAGGTTTGACTAAGCATTTTGTTTTTCTTAAAAAAATACCAAAAAATGAAAATAAAAAAATAAAAAAATTGAGGGAAAAAAAATGGTAATTTTCCATTTCCCGCAATTCGAGCATGAATTATTTTCGAGGTATTTTAAGTGATTAAATGTCTTTCTTGTTCAATATGGTTAATGTGTTGGTAAATAGGAAATTGTAGACATTGTTGATAAGGGTGTGAATAGTAAAACCTGAACTTTTTTAGAGTTTTGGGTTTTTCTTGCTAAAAATGTTAATAGGACAAGGTATTTGCTTAAGTGGATTGCTTCGGATTCATTTGAATTTGAGAAGGCTAGTCTTATTTCTGTATATTCAATTCCTAATCCTTATGCATTCTATACTAGATCTTATGATGCCCCTTTTTAGTGTGATTTGTATAATTCTGTTAATTATGATATGCATTCGTGTCCTTATTGTGCATGCTGTGCTCAACCTGACTTTACATCACCCAGGGATAACACTGATGTCGTTCTAACCTTACTTGATTCATCCTCCCCTTTAGCTCAATGCATGGGGCTCAAGACAGGTGAGCCTTTTGGGGTAGTTATAAGTTTAGTGTTGTTGATGCATGTTTTGAGTCAGATGATACTTTGGATGAGGTGTATGATCTAGATAAGACTCCTTTGGAGGGGTCACATGATGTGTTTATGCATGAGGAGTCTCCTAGCCGTGGTTGTGCTAATGTTCTCGCTAATCCCCTTGACCACTCCCATGCTTCACCTATTTGTTCATTACCCTCTCTATCCCTCGAGTATTACATTGATGTGCCCATTAGTAATCTTATGATTTATGATGCTAATGTTGATTTGGGCTATGAGGATAATGTGTTTGATATGCTTGATGGGAATGTTGATGATTATGTATCCTCAAGTTACTTTAGAGGGTATGATCCCTCAATTGACCCGTATTGTGCATGCCTAGAGGACTTGCCTGGGAAAGTCATGTGGACTACATTTTTTAATGCTTTCTATAATTTTTCTATGGGCATTGATAAGGTTAAGAGGACACTGATTATCTTTAGTGTGATTCTGGTTATTACCTCTTACCTTGTGTTTTCTAAGTTATGGTCCCAGGAGTTTGATAAGCTCTTGTGTGTTTTGACTATGTCTGATTTGGTGGGTTGTGTCTTGAAGTTATAATGGAATGGCTGATGCTCCATTTGGCCTACTTTCAAGGAGGCCTTAGCTTAGGTGTACTAAGCACCTAATCTAGTGAGATCGTTATGTTTTGTTTCATTTCCCTTCTCTTACTTTCTTTACTTTGAATAATATTGATTTATCTCATTATGGGGGAAGGGTAGTTTCATATTTTCTATTTTGGTTTTTAGTTTGCATACTAGTTAGAGCATATAGCTTTAGGTTTCCTTTCGTTTGCAATTGTATGTTCCATTTTAGATTTGTATATAGGATTGCATGTAGGGATAGTGAGAATCGGTTTGAAATGCCCTTCAATGATACTTGTACTAGGCAAAATAGTTTTCATGAGCTTGATCAACTTTTGATGCGTGATCCCTTTTGGCACTAAAATTTATGAAGGTTTTATGAATATTTCTTGTTTGGACCCTTGTCTTGTTTGAGAATTTTGCTACCCCTTAGAGTCTTTCCCACTAGGTTGGTATATGATAGTCATTTTGTGAGTTAATTGAGACTTTGGTAGATGTCCCGTAAGACTTTGAGTCTTCTTTGGGCTAATCATTACATTTAGTCTCATATTCTTTCGTGTGTGTCACTTTTTCATGTTGCATTTCTAGACCTTGCCTAGGCTCTTGTTCGAAACCACATTAGCATGTGCATAGTTGATGATATGATACAGGCATTCTTTCTTTGGAACTTTTAACCACACAGCCAAATAGCCTACCCTTGTGTTACATGTTTTTCCCTTTTGCTAGCCCTCTTGAGCTTATATCCGTCTTTGCTGAGAACACTTCATACTAGCCCTTAGCCAAACACATGTTTCTAATCTTTAAGCCAAATCTATGGAGCATCAATTCCTCTATGTATTAGGTGGTTTAGAGATAATTGAGTTCAAGGTGGCTTTGGTATCTTGGTCTATTGAGGGATTGATGATATTGAACATTGAGTTGTGTTTCCCTCTTATTTGGGTTGTGCATATATATATTAGACTATGATTTGATAATTCCAGTTCCTATGCCTTTCACTAATTGAATTTTTCATTTCATTTCCTAAAGAAAAAAATAAGAGGAAAAAAAAGAGAAAAATCATGTTAAAAAAAGAGAAAATAAAGAAAAAAAGAAAGACAAGCAAAAAGAACCCTAAGTGAATGGCAATGGATGTGTAAATAGCTTGAGTTTTTTTCTTTGTCAACTCATATCCTATTTCATTCATAGGGTATGTTCATTAAATTGTTAGGGATTAGAGAGTTGCTTTGCTAAATAGCTCCATATTGCCTAAATTTATTTGCCCACTTCCTTTCCCTTAAACCTTTTTAGCTAACATTATAATGTAAGTGAAGTCCTCTTGATTGTTATATGCACATTGCATTCTTAATGGTGGAGAATTTGAGAATGCTTGTAAGCCTATGGTAAGTTGTATCTTTGGAATGAGTTTTGAGTGAACCTATGCTATATTTTAAACACATGAGTTGGAGTGCTTCACATTTCCCAAAAGTGAGGTTTTACTAGTCTACTTAGCTCTACACAATTTCATGTACTTGCATGATGTGCTTTGTGATTCTTTAGGGGTGATCAAGCCTATTTTTGAGGCCTTAAGGATCAAAGAAGATAGCAAAAGAGGCTCAAAGACACTCAACATGGTCAAACCATGGCCAACGCCACAGTCCTGGGAGATCCAAAAGAAGTAGCAAGTCAAATGAGGGAGAGTCACCAGGACAGAGGGCCCCACGGTCTGACCGTGGTGGGGCCACGATTCGTGGTGCCCCACGGACTGACCGTGGTCAGCCTTGCTCACCCGAGCTCGCTGGTTTTCTTTGTGGTTATTTGTGTTCCATGCTTGCGGTGGTTTTGCAGACTTCATTTCCACCATAAAATGCCATTTTACGGCTTCATTCATCATCATCATTCCATTCCACTCTTCAACATCCATCATCTAGATTAGGACTTAGATTAGGTTAGAGGAAGAGAGAGTGAATTGAAGTGAAGATTTACAAGGATTCCATCCGGGGTTTGCAACGACGGTTCAAGCGCGATCTTGGCTGATCATTTCTTTTCTCTTCTATTCTCTTCTCTTTTCTCATTTTTGATTGACTTTTTGAAATTTTGATTATGATTTTGTTGCTTTGATTTTGGATTTATGCACATAAGAGTTAATTTCTCGATTTGTTGTTCATCTCTTTGATTATTTTGAAATTGTTGGATTGTTTTCTCGAATCTTAGATATTTATTGTCTTGTAAGAAATTTGATCACTTTCTTGCATGTATTATATTGGATTAAGAACTGTGAATTGATTGTGTGGAGTATTGAGAAAGTCACGTGAATTGAGAAACCACAAATTTGATAATCGCATGCTTAATAGACCTAAATAAATTAAGAGCCCTCGAGAAATGATAATTGGTTAGATTTAGGTATTTCACTTTACTTTGAAAAAGGGTTGTGATACTTCAATTGTTGGTTCTAAAATAATTAATTGAGGAAAAAGTGCTTGATTGATGCATAGATCTGGCGATTGCTTATGTTGCTTAATTCCATGATTCTTTGTTCATTAGATTAGGTAGTTGATTAGTTTAATTTCAATATCAACTATTGTTCTGCTTAGCCATCCGAAGGGGATAAAGTCCAATAGATCAATATTGTCCCTGTAAGAGACGACCTTGATTTGCTACAACAGCGCCGTGTGTTTGGGGCCCTATACTATCATGTTTAATGGTGTTGTCAATTTGTTAGTCTGTCTTTAGGATTTTTGTAAGATGCATGCCTTGTTCTTAATTGGCCCATGTGTGTGTGTGTGCTAGCTGGAAGCAGGATTGAAAACATGGAGTGGGCTAACCGGTTCAGCGGAACGATTCACTGGTTGAATCGAGTATGTGAATGGGGCAGTGCCTGCCAAAGTTTAGCCTTTTTTCCTGTTGTTAGCTTGTATAGGTGATGTGTGCACTATGTCTATTATTCCAGGTGATTAAGACCTTGGGGTGGCTCAGGACTGTCAAGTTGTTTTACAAACCTCAAGGGATATGACTTCGTGATTCATGAGTTTAAATAGATAAAACTTACCTAATTCGCCTTGAATTGACCCAAGCAGCCCTAAATGAATATTTGTTGTTTTGATTGTTCTGAAACTGTTGGTAAGAGCCATTTTTCTACTTAAGTTGGCCCAAGTTTATCAGCATAGAGTTATTTGGGTGTTATGTAGGCCATCAAAGTAATTTTGGGAACTAAGGCCCTGTTTGGCAATGAGCTTTTTGAAGAGCTTTTTGGCCAAAAAGAGCTTACTTGACCAAAATTAGCTTTTTGACTAAGTAAAAAAGCTAATTTGGGTATTTGCTGAAAGAGCTTTTTAAAAGAACTTTTTGGGTCCAAAAAACTAATTTGAAAAAGCGAATTACATGAGCTTTTTGGAAGAGCTTTTTGAAGAATTAGCTTTTTATCTTACAACTTTATCAGAAACAGCTAATTTTACCAAACAGTTTTTCAACAAACAGCTAATTCAAATAGCTAATACAAACAGCTAACTTAAACAGCTAACAGCTAACTGCTATTACAAACAGCTAATAGCTAACAGCTGTTTGCCAAACAGGGCCTAAGTTTAGGAGAACCTTTGACCAAGAGACTAGTGTAAGCTCCTTAGCATTTCAATTTAAGGTCAAAGTCCTTTACATACCTTGGGTTAGAGTTTTGAAAGCATGGTTTTGATAAGCTATGCTTGTGTCTGCTTTGCTAATTTATATGAGTACAAGATGCTTTGTAAACCCTTTGGTTTACAGCCAAAGTATTATAAATTCTTGCTATAATCAAAGCTCAAGAGTGATAAGATGGTTTTAGTATAATTTGAGCTACTCATATATTTGAAAGTGAATTATATTTCAACTGCGTGAACCTTGTATGATTTTAATACCGCTACCGCTTCTTCTAATAGCGCTTAGAGTGTTTGATAAGACGCGAACTGTTTACCCTTTGAACAGCAAACTTATATGTGAGATGTTTTGAGGATCGGTTTAATAACAAACTTCGGTAAACTAGATATTGAATGGGATCGAAAAAATATTTGAGCTTGTCTGTCTCTAAGTATAATACTTGTTGATGATTTCAAGATTGTCTTGTGTGAAAAGTGCAGTTTGTGACATTCTCTGAGTCAAATGCTAGATTATAAGGTGTATTTGCTATTTCAAGGTTCATTTTAATGAATATGACCTTTTCTTGCGTCATGAACATGAGATTTCATGATCACTTGGGATGTTTTGGGCTAGAAAGATAGTGCTAATTGTATGGACATAGTTTAGGGAGCAGGCTCGGTATGTGAAAATTCTAATTTCTAAGGAGTAGGCCCAGAAATGGGAATCCTAGTAGACCTTCATAAGGGTAAAAGTCCTATGACCATGAGAGGCCTTAATATGCCACAAGTCATGAGTTATGAGACTCACTTTAAGAGAGCAGTAACATGTGAATTCGATGCCCAAAAAGGTGATTTCTTACCTTTTGTGAGTTGGAAACAACTTATTTCTAAACTGTGTCAATGCAAGAATTTGAAAAGTGAAGGCACTCTTTGAAAGAAGTTTCATTAAATTCTAAATGGCTTCTTTTTATGCAGAATGAGATTTATTAGAGTCCAACCTCATTCAAATGTTTTACTCCTTTTCATGATGTTATTTTTACTTTCATACAAAAAGAGCTCGAATCAATTCCCCAAATTAACCCGTTCGATGTTAAACGTCCACTTAAAGAGTCGAATGGACTACCCCCTCCTCACTCTTGTGTCACATTGAAGATTATCTAGTTGTTATTTGGTTATGAATACTTAACACGCTATATTAAGTAAGAATTTAGTGTGATTGCTACTTGTTATATTTGGTTTTTCAGGGTGCAGGTTATCCACTAAGCCTGCGACAGCTCACCCCTTATCATTTCCCTTTTCCTTAGGTCTAACTATTCTTGAAAGACATGTAAGTCCTCCATTCACATAAATAGAGTAGGAATCTTCCATTTGCTTTGTACAAGGGGCCTTGTGTACAAATACGTTAGATGATGAGTTTATAATGTGATTGTTCATATGTACTTAAGCATATGTAATTTAAATACCCTAAATCATGTATTGCACGGTCTAGCGATCATTCTGAATGGCCGTTTAGGCTAGCCATGTAGTTAGGTAGTTGTCCTTGTTTAGTCAGAGTTTAGTTGTTTGGGATATAAACCCCATTGCTCTGGGCATGTGAATCATTGATTTGTATCTTTTGTCTCTTTCTTTTAATTAGCTTCGTAGCTTGTGCACTTCGGGTGTGTGACCTATAGAGTTGAATACTCTGGCATGTAGTCATTGAGTTTAATTAGAGTTTCCTTCTTATTTTAATTATTTATTGATTTACTAGTGTAAGTCTAAGGCTATAAGCCTAGGATCTCAGTCAATTTTTAGGCAGAACTCTGCTCATTTTGTTTCAAAATTTTAGGTAATCACTAATATCCCTAGCCCTAAGGGGTAGGGGTGTTACATGCACAATTTCAACTATGATGACTTATAGCTCCCAAATAACCACTAAATTAGCAAGACTAACCTATTTAATTGTCTACCTAGAGTTCACTATTGTGGTTATATATAGTTTGATCGATAGTATAATCAAAAGGAGGGCCTAAAGCATGAAGCTTTTTAAAATTGATGAGCAAACATAATTGTTGCTATATTATGGCACTTATAGCTCACTTCATGACAAAACATCCAAATTTAAACCCATATGTAGGGCTATTTATTTAATGACATATTAGATTGGCCTTAGATTAGCGTAGTTGAGTAGTTACGATTGTTTAGTTGCCGCTATAGAGAGGAACTTTGATGTTATATTGTACATCATTAAACAACATATTACATCTCTTTGATCATGACAAGCGAGAATTTTGCTAGTGCTTCCTAACGTTGAAATAACTTGCACCCTAAGTTGGACTTAGCCATAATTTATAGAAATCGTATGTTTTCAGGCCTAACATGAAGGGGTAAGTATTAATGTTTTTGTGGTTTTTAGGTGAAACGAAGTTCTAGTTAACATTTCCAGTGATGTGAATTACTAATGGTGAAGGGGAAGAAACATGATCTCAAGCTGGTAAGTCTTACTTTCTCCAAGCCATGAGGCATCGAGAATTTCTCTCTCTTAAGTACTTGGGGACAAGTTTAAAGTTGGGATTAATTGAATTTGTAAATTCTTTGTGCTCTTCCATTGGTCTTAAGCAAGATATTGAAATTATGTGTTATAGAAATTCAGTGGCGTGATCTTTATGTAGATTCAATTCATTTTTTCTCTCGTTTGAAAAATGTGCCTTTTTTATCCAGAATTTCTTCTAAAAATTAGGTGATAACACAACACCGATCGTAGGTGAGCTCATATCGACGGATTCCCACATCTTATTGCACAAGACAATGAAAGGTAAGAAGATAAAGAGACAATGCATTTGACAAGTCTAAGTTATCCTACAATGTTTATCATATATGTCAATGAAGAAAGTTTATCATTTAGATTTCAGATCCCCCGGTGCAAAGTTTTTGCTTTAAGAAAAATCTTTAAATAGTAAGTTGGACACAAATTGGATGTACTATGTGTATGTATTGTGGACTAGACTCATACGTTAATTGCTCCCTTTTTTCTCCTTAATTTTGGTTGAAGTTGTAAGGCGTTGGCTCCAATAAGCTACTAAAGAAATGTGCTCAAATGTAATAATTGAGACACTTGGATGAGCTATTGCATCTTTCCTAGCTTGCATATGAATGAGGCCCCACATTAGTAAGTCAAATCCTCTCTTTTGTTGATATTATGTTTCTTAGTTCTCTTTGGATTGTATGTTCCAATTCTATTTATATATGACAAAGGTACTCTTTCGCTTTAACTTGCATTACCTATTGTTGCCATAGTTGTTAGTTTGGAGCATGTTCTGGTCAGAAATGTAGACCATAAGAGCTACATTGGTGTTCTATTTAGGAACTCTATTTTAGACATTGGATTATGTCCTAAATTTAGTTCCCAACTTTTTTTAGTAACCTTCAGCATAATACTAGTACTAGCCTTTTACTCATTAGAGGAGCTTTTGTTTGGCTGAGGATTCGTTGGAATTCCTTATTGATGTTGCCTTTTGGTCTTCTCAATGGACTTGTCTATTCAATTCTTTCATATACGTGTGAATCTACGTTTTTGTTGGGATTTGAATACACATCCTTCTTACTAGAATGCCAAAAAGCCTAGTTCAGAATAGGAATTAGCTTTTGTTGGCTATGCTCATTATGTTAACGAATTTGAAATTGCATGTTGCCTTTCAAATTTATTTTTAGAAGTATGAAGTCGGACACATGTCTTTTCAAGGGATAAAACCTTGAAGAAGTTGGAAGCAAGACTCGCATCCTTTATGCGCTTCCCCAAACTGTTTATATGTTAGATTTGTTATAGTACTTGTCCAATTAACTCTTTGATTTTTTATTTATTTTGGAAGTCTAGTGCCTACTTGGTTCTATATATGGTGTAGGTATTTTGGCTATCCATGTCTTTCACAAGCAAGAAGACTTGTTATGAAGGATTATTTTGAAGATATTTTTTTTTTCCTTTTGTCATTTGGAAAAACATATTATACTTTTGGATTTTCATATATGTATGTAGGTAATTTGAGGGATTTAGTTGATATGCAATGAAAATTTTATTATTGGTAGATTATGTATTAGTGAAGTTTGATCAAATATAATGCAAAAATTTTATTTATAAATTAGAAACTTAGAGGTGTGACGAATACATGTAACTTTGATGAATTGCATGTTGTAACTAATTATGTTGCTCTCAATTGAAAGCCAATTTGACCTGGTATTAACCTAAAGCATTGAAATAGCTAAAAGATGTATTGCTTTAGAAGTTATTAAAACCTGTTGTAATTGCCAGATCTATAGCAACACTTTTTATGCCTTTCTACAGTAGTTATGAAAAACAGTTGCCTTAGAATTGAAAAGTGTTGCAATAGCTCTAATCCAATGCCCCTCAAAGGCAATTGCTAAAAAAGACATATGACAACAAATATGCTCTTGTGGCAATAGTTTCGCCCAGCGCCAAAAACTAATTTTGTTGTAGTAGCAAAGTTCGGGCTTGATATAGCTCGACTGCAGCCCTACTTAAATCATATATATACATCTAAAAGAAAAATAAAAATCAGAACACGTATTAATATTATAGGTACCTTCTCTTTTAAATAGCCCCTTGATGTCCAAGTTCCAAAATGTTGAATAACAACATACTTTTAAAAAATAAACACATGCATGACAACAAATACTTTTGATGAATGACAAATAAATTTTATCATAGGATGAATGATCTATAGAAGGAAGCATCAATTTTTTAAAATGAAAATTAAAATGATTATAACAAAAAAAGGGCACATCGTAGGTATTTTATTTATATAAGTGTATAAACTTTACGATAGTTTCGAGCATACAGACCCAAGATACTATATATGGTAATTTTTCTACAACCCACCCCTATTCATACAAAAAATTTACAGCCAGATACCCTACTTTGTATAAAAATCATAATTAGAGGACTATGTTATTAGAATATACGTAAAAGGTCTAATATTTTGTGGAACTATTTTGAGGGGACAGTTTACTATTTTTATTTTCATCTTATACCCTAAACTTTTCATATTTGCTTATTTTACCCCAGTACTTAAAAACTTACTTTCGAAAATTTTATTTTTGTACATGTGATAATGTGCTCACAACTACTACTTGAAGTCCTCTTTCATTTAGTATTAGAGCCATGTGGCCAAAAATAATCAAGATAATTAAGCTAATTAATAATTAATTAACCTAATTAACTATGTTTAATGCTTGAATCATCACCTAGTTGCCTTGCTCCTAATTATTCATATATTATTTACTCAACAGAAGGAACCACTTTCGTAGCACCTCAATTAAACTATATCACTGATATAGTTTTAGAATTAAAAGCCGAATTAGCAAAAATAAAGGCTAAAGTTAAAGAGATTAAGGAGCAGTTGTTTGTAATCCATCTTTCTTTAATTATAAGATTAGACATATTGAAAAATCTACTTTGAGTATTAATACTCCATTTCAACATAAATATCCTTTCCAAAACCCACAAAACAAAAATTCATTTCCTTTGTATGATATAAAAATCCAAAAAGAAGTAGGAGAAAAATATCTGAAAAGGCAGAGAAAGAAGAGGATGAAGTATAAGCAGTATAATTTTCAAGAATTGTGGATATTTTTAATAAAGAACACAATCTGAAAGAATTAAATAAAATTGTAGGCGCAATAGTTGATAAATAAGATGTGTTGTCTGATGATAATGAAGAAACAAATAATGTCTAGTTAAATGCAGAAATATATTAACAAATGAACTTAATTAAACTACAGGATCTTAATATTGCACCTTTAAAACAAGTTAGAAGAAAACTGGATAAAAAAAATGGTAAAATGGTATTTGGTGATGAAACTGAACATAGATGAAATTGCGTCCAATCTAGTTAGCAATGTTATTCCTAAACCTGAAAAAACTGGTGAACCTTCTGGAAGTAATACCCATTTTATGAGACATAGGTACATTCTAATAGGGCGTACAACTAATTTTTCCTTTAGATTTATCCCAGGAAAAACCACGACCTTTGAAGAGACTGACCTTACCCCAATTACCCTAACAAGATACATTTTAAAAATCGATGGAGCTCGAAAAAGAGAAGAAATATTTAAGCATTAGAAAAGAAACATGAATGGTGTCCTGAACTTCAATACTACATAGGCTATTGTAAATTTCCTAAACTATATTGAACGTAGTTTTTCTAGCACTGTAGCTAACTAATAGGACTCATTGGATAAGGAAGGTAAAAATGTATTAAGAAAGATGGACACACCAATTGCTATACTCAAAAAATTATGTAAGAAAATTGAAACTGAATTTATCAATGCTAAACTTGATTTGGAAGAAAAAGCCAGAGAATTGCAAAGAAAGATTAATAACATAGAGATTTGGGACATGAGATATTTGAAAAATTATATTGCTGAATTTAGTCAATATTATTATGAAATTGGCCATAATGATAACAATGTTAGTATGTTTTATGACAAATTACCGTATCCGATTAATTTTATAATCAATAAATAGTACATTGCATGGCTTGAAAAGTAGATATCATTGACATCCTTGGTACAAGAATCTCTTATCTAAGTAAATGGGTCAATAATCAATATCTTGATCTTTAAAAATAAAAGAAAATGAACAAATAATGTCTAACCTGTTGGGATAATGCTCACAAAAGGGGAAAAGAACCTAAGAGGAGAAGAAAAAAATTTATAAGAAAAAGCACTTTAACAAGCAAAGAGGAGAAAAGTATAAAAGAAAATATCATAACAAACCAAGCCCTAAAAAACGAAGATTTTTTTGAAAAATCGCTTATTGTCTTGCTAAAAAAAATAGTTGTAAGTGTTGGGCATGTGGAGAAGTAGGTCATTATGCAAACGAATGCAAAAATAGGAATAATGGCAAGCTTATTGAAACTTTGGATAATCTAGATTATTTTGACCTTAGTGAGGAAGAAGCACTAGATCTACCATTGAAAAACAACAAGGGTATTATGAGATTGTACTAGAAGATGAATATGAAGAAAGTGATTATGAAGAAACTATCATATGATGGAAAGTAACTCAATTAGTCTTGGTAATCTTCAAGGAAAAGAATTTATTATAGATCATGAGAATGAAGATGTCAAAGGAGATTAGGTCCTTCCTACAATTTAGAAAAATATGATTTATAAAAAATCCATCTTTCAATTAAGGACTAAGTACGTATGCTAAATGATGGAAGGAAATCTAGAGATAAAAGGCTATGAATAGAAGAAGTCAATCTCATTAATTAGGGAAAAATCCTTAAATATAACAAAGGTGGAAAGTACAGGTACATCTATGTTGGAAGTGTCGAAATGCAAAATACTCCATTATAGTATTATGGCAACAAAGATATTGATCGTTATACTTTACTCTGTGATATTAGGCATACCAAATTTAATACTTAAATTATCCTAGGGATTAAGACAAAATTATGTAATAGATCAGTAGGATTCAATTATTGAACTGGATATTATTTGAGTCTAAAAGATGAGTTTGCCAAAAACTTCTTATCCCTTAAGATAAAAAGAGTTGGGATAGATATGAAAAGAGGAGGATAACCACTAAACATATTTTGGAAAATAATATATAGATTAGATAATAATATGGATCCAAAGGCTAATGTAAGAATGATAGAGGTAGAAAATTTTGAAAGTCCTACTCTAATGCAAAAAATTCAAAGGGCAAAGTCCAACTCGTATGAGATAAAAATTGATAGGTCTTAGATATCTAGCTTCTTAATCCCACAAAAATCAGTAAATGCAATAAAAATTGATGAAAATTGTAAAATTATCATTAAACCAAATAATTAATAAATGTGAGTGCAAGATCAGAATGGGAAGAAGGGTCTTCATCAGCTAAAGAAAAGCTTAAAGAAGATGATACGATTAGTATGACCAGTGAAATGAGCAGAATGAGTTTTGAATATGCAAGACATAATGCAGACCAAAGTATGAGTCTAGATATAAAAGTCATTGGGTACAAAACAAAAATTGTTAGTGAGCCCATTTATGAGGCAGAATTAGTCAAAAATATTACTATTGGGTTGCCAACACAAATCCTAATAGCATCTACATCCTAATAAATATATGTTTAGAGGGATATAATAGATATGAATTATGTCCCTACATAGACAGTGGTTCTTCTGTCTGTTCTGGAAAAAATCATTATCTGCAGAATTTATGTGGAAAAAAGCCAAGAATCTTTTACAAGTAAGGATAGCTGATAATAGCATGATGATTCATAATGAAGCCATAGAAGAGTTATCTATAGAGGTAGGAGGACTCCAATGAATTATACAAGTTTTATAACCTATTAATCAACCCTAACATGAAATGATTATTGGAAATAATTGTTAAAAACTATATTCTCCATGCACACAAACCATAAACCAAATAATATTTACAATTAATGGTCATTCAGTTCCTATTGAAAAATTAAGTAAGGCTTACACTCATAAAAGGATTAAGTTCACACGCAGCCAGCGTGGTGAAAAGATAATGCTTGCACAATGTAAGAAAGTACTAACAATCTCACTACTTAAGTTATCTATTGCAGAGCAGAGTGCTTAATAACAAGACCAATTATGCAAAGAACTGTACGTGATAATCCTCTCAATTTTAGAAGAAAGATAAGACTTTTGCAAACATTATTTTGTTAAATCTCAACACTATTATCCGAGTCAAATAAATGGTGCATACAGACCAGGATATCTAAGAATTTGATAAGAAAATCAAAGAGCTACTAGATGAAGGATTCATCAGAAACAGTAAGAGTCTCACAATAGTCCAGCTTTTATTGTAAGAAATCATTCCAAAAAAAAAAAAGAGGAAAAGAAAGAATGCTTATCAATTATAAAAAGCTTATGATAAACTGTCTTTGATGGTTATGATATTCCGAAAAAAAAATATATATCCTTTTCAATAGAATTCAAGGAGCCTTTCGATTCTCAAAAATGGATTGCAAAAGTAGATACTGGCAGATAAAAATGGATGAGAAAAGCAGTCCTTTAACTGCGTTTAGCATCCCTCAAGGACATTATGAGTAGATAGTAATGCCATTTGGTCTAAAAATGTGCCTCAAATATTCCAAACAAAAATGGATAACATGTTCAAAGATCTTGATCACTATGTCTAATTGACATTGCTAATACCCAAGTTTTTTTCCAAGACCATAGAACAATACAAAGATGATGTTCTGGCTATCATCCAAAGATGCATTAACCATGGCATTATTCTTGTTTAGAACAAGTGCATTTACGGTGAACAAGAAATCAAATTTTTAGGTCTGGAAATAATAGGTGGACAAATCATTTTACAAAAACATATTCTAGACAAAAATAGAAAATTTTTCTAAAAAGATTGAAGATAGGAAGCAATTAGAAAGGTTACTTCGATGCCTTACCTATGCTTCAGATTTCATTGAAGATCTAGCTAAATTAAGAAAACTATTGCAATAGAAACTCAAGAAAGAAGTAAGTTCATCATGGACCACTAGTGATTTAAAGATTGTTCAAAACTTCAAAAAGATATGTAAAAATCTTCATGTTCTTAATTTGTCTAATGAAGAAGATAATTTAATTCTTGAGACAGATGCTAGCAATGAGCACTAGAGTGCAGTATTCAAAATCAAAGAATAAGAAAAATTCTGCAAATATTACAGTAACAGTTTTAATAAAGAAGAATCCAACTATCCCACGATAGAAAAAGAAATCCTTATAGTCATAAGGGAAATTGAAAATTTCTTAACCTTTTTAGCCCCAAAATGTTTTCTTATTCGAATTGATTACAAAGGCATGCTCGGTTTTATAAAAAAGAATTTATCAAACATGCAAGCGTAAGGGAGACTTCTATATTGGCAATTATAACTAAACCAGTTTCATTTCTCTATTGAACATATATAAGGGATCGAAGAATTCTCTGGCAAATAGTTTAACTCATGAACTCGCCAATAGTGATCATCAAAGTAGAACTTCTACCAGAAAAGGAGGAGATTCAAAATGAAATGTTATTGCTGCTAGAACGGGTTTCTCCTTCTAGTAGAATCCTTATGAATATTTTGGAATTCCATACAAAAAGTAAATCACGCTTTGGTCTGTCGTCTTTTACCTATCTGGTAGTACAAAGATTCAGCATTTTAAAATTACAAATGAATTACCTAAGGTGTCCTTTTGATATTCAAGAAAAAATAAGTCCTTATGTTCAAGAAAAATGCTTCAACACCTGGTATGCAGCATGCATAGACTACTATTATAATTATTCTTTTGATATTTTAGAGTTATGGAGTGCTGCGATCTTCTTTCCAAATAGATTTGGAGTTGGAAGTATTATTATGTTCTTAGCTAATTTAATCTCTCCAGATAACCCCATCATGAAAGTCTGGAAATATGAAATGGTAGCTCATCTCATAGAAATCCTAGATCCAAAGTACCCATTCTTCTTGAGATTAACTAAGTTTCAACAGTATATGTTTAAAAGGATCCATTAGATTCTCATATCTCTTGATGGACCAACAAAAATTTCATACATTAGAAACCTGTATGTGGAGGCACATTGTGCAGTAATCGAGTATGAAAATGGAAAAGCCACACTAACCTATTATCTTGTTCAATCAGTTGATTTAGACGATCCCAATAATTAATGACAAGAATGGTTTACAGAACGATAAAAGTTGTTAGTGATCCTGCTTTAACAAGAGCCATTAGTTTTTATAATATTTATCATCAAATGTGGTGATTAATTGAACAAGGAAACACACTAATGGATTACGGGAACACTACTTTTATCTATCATAATGATCTCAGCAAATATATGAAGGTAGAAGGAGCTACTTCAGAAGATGCCTTTAATCATCTCTCTGATGTTGGATGTATAAAATTTTTTATCAGAAGAAGAAAAGAAATATCTGCATAAATTATTTGAAAGATGAGATATAGAGCATCTTCAACTTGATGAAGATTTCTATGATTATCTAGATAATGATAGACTGGAAAATATTACTGGAGATAAAGGCATGTTGAATCTCAATATGGATGACTACTCTTGTTAGCATTAAGTACTCTAAAAAGTTGTTACACCAAATTGTATTTTTGTCAAGTGCCAAGTTAGTAAAATAATGTAGTCTACTGTAGCCATGTGAGGGGAACTGTAGTCATATGAAAATATAAGTGTGTACTGTAGCCATAGGCGCATCTTATGTAGTCCATTTCCTCTATAAAAGGACAGAATCAGTACTGAGAAGGGACACAGTCATTTGAGCATACTTGAGCAAAAGAGAAGCAGAGATTCTCGATTTCTCTATGAGCAAGCATCTTTGATGATCTTAGTAGCATAAGTCCCTCTTCAATCTTTCCATTGTAATATTTCAACTTTCAAGCTTTGAATAAAAGAAGTTTCTAGTAGGGAACATTATTCAATCAAACCTTATGTCTTAAATATTATGATTTCTTAATTAAAGTCTCACTATCCTTAAAAATATAGAAAAAAAAAAACTTGATTAGTGACTATGGCCCAAGGTAGAAAATGAAACGGATATGTATTGTGCTTGATCTAAGGAAGTTGTAGTTGAGATTAGCAATCTCTGTAAACTGGAAGCTAGGGGGAACGCTAAAACCCAACACCGACTAAATTCAGGTAATGGTCGAAACTCTCTAACTAAAGTTTTAATTATTCGTTAAACATGGTGGGCCCCTAATCATAAAAAATATAATATTTATGATATAAATATTAGATTGTGATAATTAGTACTGGTCAAGTCATTATAAGAAGTCCAAATATTAATATAAGCTTAGTTTTCTTAAAAAAGCCCAAAAGCTTGAGTATTTGTATTTTGAACCTCATTTGGATCAAAAATAAAAGTTTCAAAAAGTTCTAGGTCATATTTGAAAGAAAAAACTTCTAAAAATAACAGTTTTATAGAATATTAACCCCTGTAAATAGTTTATTTAAAATAGTAAGTACTTGGAAATACATTCCAAAAAAGTTGTTCCTTAAAAATTATTTTATAAAATATAGGATACCCCATCGCAAATTACCTATTTATATGGTCCCTTTTTTATAAAAAAAGTTTTATTCATCCAAATTGCATCACATTATCGAGTCAGTAAACCCAAATCTATGGTATAAATGTTAAAGGGAGGGGACGTGGCATTTTATGTATATTCGATTACTAGATCTGTAGAGCCAAATCTATGGTACAAGCATCGGGGGGGAGGTGCTCTGACATTTTATGTTAATCCAATTGAAATTTGAGTTATTGCAATAAAATAAATAAATAAAGTCAGATTAAATAAAATATTTAAGGAAAATTCAAGGAACAAATCGTTTATTGAACAATTCTATGAAATATGCAGAGTTGCATCCACGAATGATTAAATCAAATAATTTTAAACAAAATGTGCAATCATCATTAATGATACAATATAATAAAAATAATTCACAAAGACAACATCATATATTTATTACAAATTGTACGTGAACAGAGATTTTTCAAAAAAAAAAAAAACAGAAGACAACATGAGTTGCTAAGGAAACTTCGACAAATCAGAACTTTGATTTACTCAGACTTAATTCATCGAAAAGCCAAATAGCATTATTAACATTAATTTAATTAACAGCTTCTCTACATGAGTTACTCTTCAGAGAAATGGGGGATGATGAATCTAACCATTGGACAATGTTGGAGTATGAAAGTGGGCATTGTCCTATATTGATAAAATTCAAAGAATATGTTAGTGGGTGTTGTCCTACATTGATGAAATCAAAGGGCTTGAGTATGTATATAAGCTTGTGGGTGACTCCACCCATTGCCAATTGATTTTGGGATGAAATCTCATTTGGGCTCATGTGCATGACTCGTTGTTGAAGGCCTAGTTGATATAAAATCTAACATGGCATCAGAGCAGGTTGCTCGATCTTGAGTTGCCACCGTCCCCATTTGATTAAAATTGTGTGCACGTGTTGGGCCTTGTTAGTAACCCGCACGTGAGGGGATGTGTTGGAGTATGAAAGTAGGCATTGTCCCATATTGACAAAATTCAAAGAATATGATAGTGGGTGTTGTCCCACATTGATGAAATCGAAGGGCTTGAGCATGTATATAAACTTGTGGGTAACTCCACCCATTGCCAATTGATTTTGGGATGAAACCTCATTTAAGCTCATGTGCATGACTCATTGTTGAAGGCCTAATTGATATAAAATTTAACAGACAACAACCGAAGAGCACCACAATAGCATTAGATGAAGCAACAGTAAGGGTTGATTTACATTGAACCTATTGTGATGGTTCCTGAAAGCAAATTAAGATCATAGTTACAAATAACAATGAAAGAAAAAAGAGATATATCATCAAGCGAAGAACATTTAGCCTTTGAGGAATTGAGTTGGTTCCTAAAATACATATGAAGCTCGTAATAACAAATCAAAACTAATACCAAATCAAAAATTAAAATAATAACACACACACACACACACACACACACACACACACACACACACACACACACACACACACACACATATATAAAACCTGAATCAAAGATTGGAGGTTTTAGAGAAAGGAGATAGAAAAACCATAGAAAGCAAGGCATGAGTTTAAGTACATAGTTAGTGTACATAAATAAGTTTTGAAAGTATGTTTGAACGTTAAAATAGCAACAAAAGGTTATATTTTTTTCACATGTGTTCTAAATTAAAGACCAAAATAATTGCACAAATGAAATTTAATTAACAAAAGTTGTGTATAGTCTTATCAAAAAAATAAAAATTCTTGGTAGAAAATACATTTGGGGGTGACAAAAGGAAGACAATACTTGTTACTTCTATGGACGGAAGTCAAATGAGGAAAATTGGCAAAAGAATAATCATTAAAAAACCTAGCTATAAGAAAAGTGAATTGGAAAAATTAAAAAAAGAAATAAATCACTGCAATGTTTTCTAGCGAAAAGGGCCATTAGACCATTAGTTCCATTCTTCGATCCTCCCCAGTGTCTCTGTCTCTCTGTCCAATCTCCTCTCACCCATTAAATGTGAAATATTTGAGATCATTAACATGACCTTGTAATTAAACAATTTGAGAACTTATTCATGTTTTTCATCTCCAATCCTTATATCATTTTATTCCTTGTTCGAAGAATTTCACATCTACAATTTGCATTGCCAACAACGAAAAGTAGAGGAAGGCTTTTTGGCAATTCGAACCTAAAATGAACCCAAAATATCACCACATCGAAAAAAACCAAAACCAAACCCAAAACAAAATGAATGGTAAAAACTCCAAAAAAAATTAACATGGAAAATAAACTAGCATACTTTGTTTGGAAGAAAGCACATGAAAATTGAAGACATTGAATCATGTAAACAACATGAAATTAAAACCGAAGATATTGAAACTTATAAACAACATGAAAATACAACATTTGGAATTAGAATACATGAAGACCCATTGAATGCTTAGAAAAAATGAAATTGAGAAGAAAAAATGGCACAACATTTGGGATTAGAATACATGAAGACCCATTTAATGCTGAAAAAATGAAATTGAGAAGAATAATGGCATAGAAGGAGAAAACCTTGTGCCATGGGTTGATAATTTCACTCAAACTCAAACTCAAACTCATGCGACGCTAGCAAAATCACTCGAAACCCTACCTAATTTGTTGGTAAGCCTTGATAGTTGCTTAAAGTAGACTTGAGAAGCTAAGTAAGCACATACGCACACTCAAGAGAACTTAAAGAGAGAGAAAGAGACAGAGAGAGAGAGAGGGAGTTTGAGACAATGCTTTGTATTGCACTTAGAATGCTTTCAATGGCTTGATGTACAAATGAGTCCCCCTAGGGGTATATATACACATCCACTTTCCCAATGAATGGTGGAGATCTATTCGATCCTACAGTTATTATTATTCATCCAGAATATTTTGTACAAATATCCTAGTTACTATACAAGTGCAGAACTATGTGGAACATTCTAAAGAGTATTCTAGAATATTCTAGTACAATCAAGGTCCAAGAATAGTCCACAAGGTCCTAGATACTCTAAAAGATTGTAGAACAGTCTAGAAGTGTCTAGAATACTCCATAAGGTTTTAGAACATTCTTGAATGTTCTAGCATATTCTAGAAGGTTCCAAAGTATTCTGGAATATTCTAAAATAATCTAGAAGCCTCCAAAAACTCAGCTCATGACGTTCTCCCCCACCCAATTTGACAACATCCTTGTTGCCTTTGGGTCTTCATATGCTTGTCCATTGAGTTACCTCATCTCTAGGAGGTGTCCCTTTTACTTGGTTGGGTTGATATCTCGCGGTTAACCACTCAGCATATCGATCCTTTGCGTGCTATTCTCATTCTAGCCCATTTCCTCCTTGCCAACTTCCCAAGCGATATCGGAGGCATGACACCCTCAAATCCCTCATCCCTCTTGAAGGCAAATAAGTGACCTACCTCCTTACTCTCTATGAATTGAAGGGGAGGTAGCATCACTTTCTCTAAGCTTCGCGTCTCGTGGCATTGCATGAGCTTGCCCAATATTTGTGATGAACAGGGTGCTAGTATAAGGACTTATGATGGCTTTTACCTTATCAAGGAAGTCCATCCCTAGATAGAACTTTCGATCCCCAAGAGGTGCGATGGATATATCGACCTCACCTCTCCATGGTCCAACTTGGATGTCTGTACCTCAGGTAACTTCATGGATTGGAAGACTCTTCACATTAGCTCCCTTCACATGGCCTTTCTCTTTTTTGTAAGGTAGGCTGTTCTCATCGGTGAGTTATTTCGCCACATACACGGTGTTCGCTGCCGTTTCCACCATAGCCTACAGTTTCTTACCCTCAACGTCGGTCTTTGCATACATGTGGCCACTGGCTTGTTCCCCCACCTTTCTCTGGATGGCACTTAGGAGCAATATTGAGGTAATATTTATTTCGCCTTCATGCCTCTCCTCTTCTTTGATAAGAATGGCAAGCTTGCCCCGTTTTGGACACTTGAAGACTTGGTGAGGTCCATTATATAAGAAGCATGAGTCCTTCCTTGGACTCTTATCCTTCTTATTGGCTTGTCCCTAGATATTATTGGCTTGCCCCGCCTAGGAAACTTATCTCGGTCTTCGTTAATGTTACTGTCTTCCTGGGTCTTCTTACCTTGTGACTTCAATGACTCCCTCTTGAACTCAATGAGTGACTCAGTGGCGGAGATCGCCAATGTGAGGTCTTGCGCTGCTCACCTCTTCAGCTCCATCTTAGCATATCCCTAAAAGCCATCTAGGAAGCAAAAAAGTGCATCATGCTCTCCCATACTTGGAATTTCCAAGAGTAGCTCTTGGAACTCCTTAGCATACTCGTAAATATGACCATCTTTATGCTGAAGCCATCGAAGCTTGGCCCTAGCCTCATATTCAGCCCGAATAGAACTGCTTCTTGAATTCCCTCTTAAACTCGCTCCCTGTGTTGATGGGATTAAATCCTCTCCTAATGTCATCACACCTGCGACGCCACCAAACAAGGGCTATATTCTTAAGGAAGAAAGAGGTATTGCTTACCTTTTGCCGTCATCCTCAATTCCCATTGCCCCGAAATAGGCTTCGAATCCTCAAAGAAAGTTATCTGTCTCCCTTGCACTCTTGGCCCTGTGGAAGGTAGGAGGTCTTTATGCATTCCCCTTTGGAGCAGTAGATACTTGGACGGACCACTGTTGGCTACCACGGCTACTTACATGTTGATTTGTGCCTCCAAAGGCTCAATGCTTTCCTTGTATGCCTCAACCTCGACCTTGCAGGCCTCAGCCTTGTAAGCTTGGAGTTCGCCATTGTTGGCTGCCTCCGATGCTCGAAGGGATTGAATCTCCCTCTTGAAACCAACCAACATAGAGCTTATAGCATCTTGCATCTAACCACGAAGCTCATCTATGTCTCCTGTAGACTTAAGCTCCTCTTCATTTGTCCATATCCTCAACCCTCCCTGTTAGGGCGGACATGGAGTCGGTGAAGTTCACAAGCCTATCCTCCATAAGGACCATCACATCCCTAGTCTTGTCCTTCCCCTTCCTGGCACCTTGTTGAAGGTTGGTATCGATCACTCTTGAAGCCATGATCTCTTAAACAAGTAGGCTCTGACACCAACAGTCACAGGTTGATAATTTCACTCAAACTCAAACCCATGCGGTGCTAGTAAACTCACTCAAAACCCTTCCTAGTTTGCTAGTAATCCTTAATGATTACTCAATTTAGACTTGAGAAGCTAAGTATGCACACACATACACACTCAAGAGAATTCAGAGAGAGAGAGAGAGAGAGAGAGAAAGAGAGAGGGAGTTTAGCAGAATGCTTTGTACTGCACTTGGAATGCTTTCAATGGCATATGTACAAATGAATACCGCTTGAAGTATATATACACATCCACCTCCTTAATGGACGGTGGAGATCTATTTGATCCTATAACTATTATTACTCATCCAGAATATTTGATACAAATATCCTAGATACTACACAATTGTAGAACTATGTTGAACACTCTATTGAGTATTCTACAATATTCTAGTATAACCTAGAAGGTCCTAGCGGACTCCACAAGATCCTAGATACTTTAGAAGGCTCTAGAATAGTCTATAAGTATCTAGAGTGCTTTAGAAGGTTCTAGAACATTCTCGAATATTTTAGCATATTTTAGAAGGTTCAAGAGCATTTTGGAAGATTCTGGAACATACTAGAAGTCTTTGGAAACTTGGCCTGTGACACTTGGCACGTTAAGTATTGATTGATCACCACTGTAATGGCATGGTTTTGAGAAAGGGGTTTTGGGTGGGGAAATGTGGGCAATGGGTGATCACGTGGAGCCATTGTCGAGTCTTTTAAGGATTTAAGAGGGAAGTTATTGTATAATTATGAGATTGTCTAATTTACCCCTATAAATTAGAGAAGGATAAGGATAAATTTGACAAACCAAAAATTATGAGCCATAAATCCCACTTTCTTTCACGTATAATGTAGATATGCCTCTTGTATGAGTAGGGATGGGCACGGGGTGGGTGGAATTATACCCGCACCCATATCCATTTTCAAAAGTCATCCCCATACCCATGCTCATACCCATCGGGTTTTCAAAATCTATCCCCATACACATACCCATTGGGTATTTTGGGTTTTTTTCGGGTAGATACATATATTACAATACAATAGCCATTGGGTACGATAGTTTTTTTTACCTAAAGAAATTCATAAAACTAAATTCAACTAACTAGGCAAAATGTTCAAAAGAAATACAATACACATTGGATTCAATAGTTCATACTCAGCTGATAAATTAAAAACTGCATTCTAAAAATGATTGAAATGAGAGAGTGAGGGATGCTACAAATGAGCTAGAATTTTACGTTTATGAGTCATGAGCCACGTGACTATATCTATTAGCATAGTAAATGAGCGACACAAATGGGTGTATTGTATAGTTAGGGATGGGTTACGGTATCTTTTATTAGTTCTGGAGAACTCTTCCCCTTTGATCTTTCATACTACTGCTTGAAGCTCAATTATTAACAATGAACCCTTGGCTCTGCTTCCATAAATTACATAATCTAATTTATAGTTCAAGTCATATCCTCCCCTTAATTTTGTGGCAATCTAAAAATTTTTGATTGAATATCTTGTCAAGTTAGATGCATTAATTTACTCTGCATTTCTATGGATTCCACTATGCAACCCCTTCTCCCTTCCCTATTTGAATGTGATTGCAGTGATGTTTGAATTCAATTTAGGTCATGAATTGGTATTTTGAAGAGCAATTTTAATAACAATAGAAGCAATAGTAATCCTAATAATAAGAGGAGGAGAAGGAAGAGGAAGATGAAGTAGAAGAAGAGGACGAAAAAAATTCAAAAAATTATGATGATGGTAACAGCAAGAAATAAAATTTAGGTCCTTTGGCATCATTTCATTTTCATCCAGTGATTATAGCAGCTAAATGAACCGAACAAATTTTATCAAATAGTTAGTTAAACAGCTATCCACTAACACTTAAAGTTGAACTATTAGCTATGTGAGCACCTATATGCTACTTAGGTTGTGTTTGGCAAAAATGTTTTAAGTAGCGTTTAACATTTTGACTAAATGAATACAATAAATTTTTAGTGTTCAATAACCTAGTGTTTGGACTAGCATTTAGCATTTCAATAAGCATTTCTAAAAAGCTAATATTACATTACTTTTTAGCATTTGAAACTAGCGTTTTATATTTTTTTGCCAAAAGATACCCTCTAAAAATTTTACCTTTGGAAATTATCTATTTCCTTTTATGCCAATTTACATTAATAAACTAATTCGATAGCTAAATTTACACAAAACATTTGCTTAAATCACTCATCTAAATAATTATCCACTAATAACTAAATTCGAAATGTTGTTCACTATGTAAATTGCTATCTGCTACTTAAATTGCTATCCGTTATCTAAATAGCTACTTTTTCTTAATAGACTTTTAATCCACTATTTGCTTTTCAAACAACTGATTTTACCAAATAGGGCCTTAGCTGTTAGTAGGTAGCAGTTCAAAATAGCGGTTGAAAAAATATGTTTGGTTATTTTAGCTATTATGCTAGTTGATTGATATAAATTAGCATAAAAATATGAATAATTTCCACACATAAATTTTTTAAACATTATTTATTGACCAAAAATATAAAGAACTTAACTTCTTAAAAAAGCTGAGACTATTAACTTTTCAAAATAGCTTTTTGAAACACAAAGATCATATTTAATGACAACATTTTTTGTATCGTTTAGTGTTTTGGTCGGGTCAAAACTTTATGACTTTTGGATTTAAATAATCCTTATTATTGATAGTTTGTTGGAGATAATATATACTTGCGAAATACACAGAAGTGACCTTTACTTTGCACTTATTTAATTTTTGTATAGCACCACCGAGTTCAGGTCATTTAAATTCGGTAGTAGGATGACGTGGTAGCGGACTTAGTTGACGTGGCGAGAGCTTTGTTCGCAAGTTTTGACTGAAGACACACTTCATGGGCCACATCGTCAGCTTACTTTCTCTCTTTGTCAACCAGCTCCTTAACTCCCTCCCGCCTTTAAATTAAATTCCCTAAAAAAAGAAAGTTGATTCCTAACAAAGATAGTCACTTCCCACTCGTCCCCCTTATTGACCCAACTCTTAAATCTTTCACTCTAGTTTATCTGTGTAAAGAATATTGAAGCAAACCCTAGATTGTTACCACAAGAAACATTGTCATTAACGAAAGTCAAAGGAAGAATTTGGTTGCTCCACTTGTTGAGGAGAAGGTATACTGGGGAAGTGGAAGTTAAAGATTTTGATCTTTATTGTTCTTGTCTTGTAGAAGGTAAGTTATTATCTTATAATCAGTAGCTTGAAAGTTGTAGATTGCAATTGTTTGGGTTAAATATGTGGAATTTGAGGGGTGTATGGGGTGGGGTGTACTCTGCAAGCTGTTAATTTGTTGATTATATGGTGAGTTCGTGTTAGGGTTAGTGGCTTTACTAAATTGTTTTTGCTAATTGTGTGACTAGGTAGTTGATTTTTTTTCTTTTTTTTTTTTTGGCTACTAGTGTGACTACGTTGACTCAATTGCTTTGAGGAAATGGCTGAAGAGGAAGTTAAGCCAGAAATCTACTATGGGAGAAATTTGTAATTGAACTCGAGTTTAAATATGAAGGGGGTGATGTTATACACAAGTAATTTAGATGTTGAGGAATTGTCTTTCTTTGAGTTGAAAGGGTATGTTGAAGAGCTTGGGTTTGATAATGTGGTTGACTTGTATTATGCAATACTTGGGTTGGACCTGAAATCTCGTTTGACGAAGGGTAAGAGTGATATAGAATCAATTGACATGGTTGCCTGTGCAAGAGCATTGTGTTCATAATTGATGGGATAGATGAACCTAGTTTGATTCCTCCTACTCTCCTTGTCCCAAATATGCCTATGCCTAATAGCCCAAAAAGCATGGCCTCTGGTTCCACCCATTCAATTAGCTTAAAACCCAGTGGCCGTAGAGTGAAGCATGCTCCTACCTAGTCCTCATTGTCAAGAGTAAAGAGAAAACAAAAGTCCCTAAAAACGTTTGTTTTAGTGGCCCAAAAACCAACCCAGCTAGGGGCCCAACACAACACCAATGTCAGAGCCAAAATAACATAAATGCCAGAGGCCCTAAAAAACCCCGTCCAAGAGGCTTAAAACCCATAATTCCTAAAGGCCTAAAAACACACCAATGCTAGAGGTAAAAACTACACCAGTGCAACCCACTAAGATAGAGGATGTCCGATATACAAAAAACTCTAGAGCACTAAGCCTTCAGAAATGAAATGATAAAGGGAACGATCATGCAGTTGAGTAGGCTTGGGAGGACCATCGCCCTGATTCACTTATTCCATGGCATGAACTTGTTAAGGGGGATGAAGATATCCTCTCATTAGGGGATGACAGTAATATGAACATGAGGGAGAAAACCAAGATGAACCTGCATTAAAGAAAGCATCATCAAGTAAATATAAAGCAAAAAATAGAGTTGATGACACTAAGGTGGAAGACATGGAGGGAAGTGATGCTAATGATGAGATGGACACCGATATACACTATTAAAAAAGTGCGAAATAATGACAGATATTAGCAAATGATTCATATCTGCATCAGATAGCAATGAAATTGGCGATGAATGGTGTGACATCTAAAATATATCATGTTTGGCAATGGATGCAGCCACCGATGTTATCCCTACATGTGAACGTGTGAATAATGTTATCTCTACTCATTGCTTACCAACAAATGGGCATGACGACACTCATTGAACATGTGAATGATATTATCCCTAGGTCATTAGTGGATGAAAGCGCTCCATCGGAAGAAGTTAATAATGATATGGGGTTTTCATTTATTTAGGTAAATGATGATGTAGATGAGGCAGAAGAGGATGGGATGATGAAGGAATGATGACGAGGTCGAGGGTAGGGAAGATGATGCAGACAATTAAATGCTTATGAATTGTTATATATTTCAGTGGTTACCATCATTGTAATGCAAATGTGTATGAATGTACTTTTATTATATGTGTCAATTTTAAAACTTGATGCTCTAAGTATTGTGCTGTATGACTAAATTATTGATATGTATAATCGTTATTTGTACTTGTAGTTGTTGTCAACTATTTCAGGTATGGATTCCACCCCCTGTCAAGGTAAGTCCTCTACTTGAGGTGGAGGAAGAGGGAGGAGGGGCTTCAGTGCCTAGGCCAGTGCAATGGACATTGATTCACCTTCCTTCATAACATCGCACACAACAAGTGTTGTAGGAACAATCCCTACTTAATTTGGGGCAATTCTTACAAGGTCTTTCACTTCTCATGCCCCATACATCCCTCACCAGACTTTCATTTGCCAACAATATGCATATATCACTGTAACCATCACTTCTGTTCCCAACCAAACTAACCCTACTCTCCTACTTATTGACCCTAACTATAACCAGTCCCAACAAAACATTGAAATTGGAGATTGTGAAGCACATTTTAGTTATTAAAGCAGTCGACCAAAGACATATATTATGCCAGATGGTGATGGATAAGTGATAAAACTGTTATGTGCTTGCTATTGAAAGTATTTTTGTGTAATGGTGCATTAATTAGATGTTTTCTGTTGAAATAGGTTTCTCCCCAAGGAAGACACTGTTGGAAGGATTTTTCAAATCTTCCAAAGCAAATATGATGCCCCTTGGCCTTCTTGTGGTAAACTACTCAAACAAGTTAGAGATTTGTGGTTCGAAGAGTTCAAGGTAACTACAATTATTACATATTAACACTTTGTATGTACTTGATTCATTATTATGATATTGTTTAAAGTATTTGTTGTTTTCTTATGTACAAAAATGGTTTACTTGGGATTCTATCCATGAGGATCACATAAGAAAAACTTTTGAAAACATAGGCAATGCATGTTTGAGAGACTTCCTTGGCAAGGCAAGGAAATACAACAAGCAGCCCGCATGGCTTGGTGATGAGCAATAAAGAGTCTAACAATATTAGACAAACGATTCATATAAGAAATTACGTGAAAAGGCCCCAAAAAAGGGGCTTGGTGACCAAGCTAGTCTTGGGCCATCTCTTCGCACCTGTGATTCAATCCCTATGCATAAGCATAGGAGGCGTCTGGTAACTAGTTGTACATCTTACAACTTCTTCTAGTTATTTGGTTGATTGTGGTGGTTAATGTGGTTTTCTGAATTTGTTTGACATGTAAAGGGAGCAACTTGGGTTAGAGCCAACAATTGTTGAGTTATTCGCCTGCACTCCCAAACCGCATGGCAAAGAGGATGGACCTTCGGTTGATAAGAAATCACATCAAATATACATAAGTTATTCTCACTAGTCAAAATTAATTAGTGGTTCATACAATTTTATTAAGTATGACATATTTGAATTTTTGCAAATATACTGATATCTTAGGAATCCTTTGAGAAAGAATTTCAAAATATCATCAACTCTCAAGGGACCGCAAACGCCAGTTCTCTAGATCCATCTCAATCTCTTCCAAATGCAAACGAGTTGTGGGTGAAGGCCTATACAAACAAAAAGGGTCGTATTTTCGACATTGGAGAAAAGCCCATCAACATTAGGGAGTCCTCCTACTTCAATCCCTCTCAGTGAGATGGCATAGTAAATGTAAATACTATTTGTATTTCATTCATTAATAGAAAAGTTGTTACTAATATATACTTCACATATATATATATATATATATATATATATATATATATATATATATACACACACACATATTAATATATAATATATACACACACACACACACACACACACACACACACACACACACCACACACACATATATATATATATATATATATATATATATTATATATATATATATATATACATGGTTTTCTACAGGTACAGGTCAGGTGTCATTCCAACAGGAGTTGAATGATTTAAGGGGCATGGTGACCAACTTGGGTTGGTGAGCTTACTACGCAAGTTAAATGTATTGGCTGCTTAAGGAGAGATACAAGCGATTAGAGGAGTCTAACCAAAGGATGAGCCAGCAAATGTTGAGTATGAATCAGCAAATGGTGACCTTTTTCCAAATGCAACAAGCTTCCGGTTCGAGCTCCCAACCACCATTCATTAACCTGCCACAACATGATGAAGAGAACGAGGATGACGATGACAATGGCAATGAAGAGTATGATGACACTTACCTCGATGATTAAACCCTCATGACTTACTTGTTTCTTTCCTCTCTATTCCTTGCTTTTATATACATATATATGCATTTTTATCTCTGTTTACTCTCTTAACCATGGTTTGTTAAGTAAATGTATGTTTTCAAGCATATATTGTATGAATTTGTGATGAGACATTTGAAAATGTTTGATTTGTATGTGATAGTTGGCTTTGTTGTTGGTTGACATTTGTTAAAAGCGCTTCCAATAAAGCATTGGCATCGAAGGGGTTGTCCTTGATGTATTTTCTTATAGGAAATGAATTGTAATTTGAGGCAATTATGTAAACAAAAATTTTATTTAAAAAAAGGTAAAACTAATGACGGATAGGCAACGGATTGGCCGTTGTGGGCCAATTTCTTTTTTATAAAAAGACCAACTGAGCGAAGAAAATTCCATCGCGAAGTTGCACGTCTTCCCTTTCCGCCATCCCAAGCTATTCGTTGCCCGTTCCGTCGCTAACTGGCAACGGAATTACAAAATTCGATCACTAACTGAACAGCGACGACCAAATATACAAAAACAGTATTCCGTCGTTAATTCCGTCATCGGGTTCAAAATTTTGTCACTAACAGGTATTTTTCCATCACTGCTACTGTCGTTAAACAGCCTTTTTTTTATAGTATAAATGAGATAGAAACTAGTGATGAAGAGTATGAAACAACTAAGGATGTTGGAAGCTTCAAAAACCAAAGGGTACTTGAACATGAGCAAGAACGAGTTGAAGTTAGTGATGTTTCCCAAATGTTTGGGGAATGTCATAGTGATATGAAGATTCTAAAGATGAAATGGACATAGGGGGTGAGAGACATGCCTAGGTTGTTGAGAAAGAAGGCATGAAGATTGATGAGAACACTAACTTCAAACCATTAAAGTGGTAGTTTGGTATGACATTTGAGACGGTAGCAAAATTCAAAGATGTTATTACTATATTTAGTGTTTTCAAGGATATGACCTGAGAATTGCAGTATCAGACTCTACAAGGAAAAAAAATTGGTGTTGTGTGTAAAGAGTCTTGCAATTTATAGGTTTATGCTTCATGGGACAGGCAAAGGGCAACTTATGTTGTGAGAATAGTGAGCAACCATCATAACTGCATAAGGAACATGTTGAGAAATAGGTAATTGAAAGCTCAATGGGTTGCAAGGTACTATCTTTAAGATTAAGATGCAAACCTCACTAGCCATCCATGCAGTTACATGCAGAAGTTAAGGACTTTGAAGTTGTGATTATAGCTAGTTTGTATATAATGTGAAGAGGAGCGCATACAAACTATTATATGGATCTATGAAAGAGCACTACTACAAAGCGGGAAGGTACATTGAGGCATTGAAAGCATCAAACAATGAAAGTAAAGTTATAATTACAATAGACCTCACAATTACCAAGGAGATTCCAGTTTTTTAGAGGCTTTTTGTATACTTTGAGGGTCTAAAGCAGGGTTTACTATCAGGGTCTAGACCTATTCTTCATATAGATGTTGTATTTTTGAAGACTTTTTGGGTGGTTGCCTATTAACAGCTATTGGGATGGATGGGAACAATCAAATGTCCCTAGTTACTTGGGCAATTGCCGAAGGAGAAAACAATGACGATTGGGAATGGTTTCCTCACAATTTACAAGCTAGTTTAGAAGGTACACATGGATTTTGGGGGATAATAATTTTAGATGAACACACGGTAAGAAGCATACCAAACTTTAGCGGTCAATGGTTCATGCTTCGAATGTTTGAAGTTAGATCTTGTTTTTGACCACTTGAATGCCTTCTATTACAATCAATGTTCATGCTGTCTCCATAGTGCTACCTAACTGTGAGCATAGGCATTATAGAAGACACATTTACGCCAACTAGAAGAAACAACGTAAAGGTGAAGAATTGAAGATCTTATTCTAGAATATAGCAAAGGCCTATAATCAAGCTGATTTCAAATATGCTTTAAAGGCCTTGAAGCTTGCATCCAAACAGACACATGAGGATTTCTAAAAGAGAATCCAACGTTATTTTGCAGGGCATTCATGAGAGTTGACTTCAAATGTAATTTTGTAGTTAACAACATGATTGAGATATTCAATGCTTATATTATACATGCTAGAGCCAAGCATCACATAGATATGTTAGAAGAAATCAGAGCTTCATTGATGAAGAGGATGTATGTTAAAAAGAGAATGATGGAGGCTACTGAAGATGAATTTTGTCTAAGACTTAGATTAAAACTAGAGAAAGAAAAAAAGGAAGCCAGAAATTACCATCCAATTCCTTTCGAAAATAAAGTTTTCTAAGTAACCCACAGACTCGACGATCTCATGGTGGACATGGGCACTGCAAGCTGGACTTACAGGAGATGGGATTTGACAGGGATCCCATATTGTCATACCATAGCATGTGCTACTTAGCTTAAACAAGATGCTAAGGTATATGACCACTCATACTTCAAGAAGGAAAAGTATTTGTAAGCATATCAAGCACACGTAGGCCCTTGTTCTCTGGTGAAAGGCACTCGCCTAGGGAAAATTTTTCATTTGGTTTAATTGAGGCTGGGTGTAATACTTTTAGGAGCCTACAATTTTCAAAAATGGTTTTGGGGCTGTGAATGTTAGAGTGCAATAATTTTCAGGCCCAATTCCGGCGTAAAGGTTATGTTTCGGGCCCAAATGTTGCTCTATCACCCTGTGCTTCCCATTTTACCTTTGAAAAAAGACTTTTGACTTGTGAGACAATGGCAGGAGTTTATGCAGTTTAAGGAATACAAAAAAAAGTAAAGATCATTCAAGTTGGTGGATTAACTCCTCAACCACCATATCTAATCCCAGAACTTCTTTCGCTATCGCGTGCGGACTTCTCTCTCCTCTATTCCCATTCTCTAAAAGTCTTTTGCATGTGCACCCTCTCTCTCAGAAAGGGCATCTACCACTACAATCAGTCTCCAGTCCAATCACTCTCTCTCTTTCCTTGAACCTCACAGAGGTTGTGTTCATCTTAGATAGGCCAAAAAAACCCTAGGCCCATAAATCTTCGAAATCATGGCTCACAATTGTGAGGACTTGCATTATAAGACCACATTAATTGAATTTGTTGTGTGGAGATTCTTTGAGAGTCAAGAGGTCCCTATAAAAACGTGTTATAGATCCCTACAAAACCACATCTTCTCAGCCTAAAGAGGAGGTAACTTTTTGATTTTTGAATTGAATTATTTCTTATCAGATTAGGGTTTTTGGGGGGTATAGTTGGTAAATTAAATAATAAGATAGGAGGGTTTTGGGGGTGCAGTAGGCAAATTATTTAACTAATCAAGATTAGCAATGTAATATTAAAATAATTAGTTATATTAAAAGTAATTAATTCAGATTAGGGTTTTTCATGTTGTCTAAGGTAATTTTAATGGATTTTATTCTAGGTTTAGGTGTTCAGATGGTGTAATTTAAAGGATATTATTTGATTATTATTGTTAATCCTTTATTTATGTTATAATAAATATGTATTCATTTCTGTTTGTTGATTGAAGAGATTAGAGTGTTGGCACTAATTTATGAAGGGAATAAGGTTAACATAGAGATGGATTTTGGACATGTATCAAAATGTTAGATTTGTATAGGAACGCAAAGTCTAAGCTTAGGGAAAATGGGTTTGAAATGCTTGAATATGCTGGGTTTATGTTTAGTCCTCCCCTAACTGGTTGTAGAAGAAAGCTACCCTTAGGTTTTGATGCTGACTGGTTGAATTTGGTAAATCTATGGGAGTGTTTTGTGGGTGACATTCCTATATACGTGTTAAGCATAAACGGCCCTTCCCCATACGATTTACATGAACAGCAGCTTCAAAATGTGCAATCAAACAATGGCATGAATGAGCCAGTTAATAATAAAAGCCCTACTGATGATAATGTTAGTGATGATGACATGGAATCTACGGTTCATTAGCTAGGGGAGGAGGAGTTTAGGGGTTTAGTTGTTAAAAGAAAAGCAAAGGCTAAGGAATGGGCTGACAACCTTATTATCACCTAACAGAGCCAACATATTCTTAGTCTAAATGGCTAGTGTACTCTTAGTCCACATAGGCAGCCCATTGTTACTCTACAAGGTCAGCGCAATAACTCACAACCCAGTCTTGTAGGGTAAATGTCCAAATCATTAAGGTAAAGATCTTCACATATAAAGACTTCTCACACTTCCTCACCTAAAGCTGCAGCCTCTCAACCCCAGACACCCATAACCCTTCCACCAAAGTCACCATTTAGGATTCGAAGTTTGCTCCATTCTGGAAATACATCTTCTCCTATTCAATTATCTACTCCAACATTGTTAGTGGACTTATCTGGCCTCTTTTCTTCCTCTAACCCATCCCCACCTAAACCAAAAACTTTTGAAGACTCTTCTTTGGATGATATTGACTTAGGTTTAAGGGGGGGTTGCAGTCTTATGATTTGAGGAGCTTAAATTAGCCATGTGGAGTGGCTAAGTATGAGGATAACAATGGTGGTGAGAAAGGTGATGGAGAAGAAAATAAAGTAGTGATAGTGGAGAGGATTCATATGAGAATAGTGACTTTGACGAATCAGCTAAAGAAGATGATGAAGAAGGTGATACTGTATCTTTGACTGATTCAGATGAGATGAGTGTACAAGAGACAAACAATGATGGAGATGCTATAGGGAATATGTAGATCTAGAGGATGCGATGAGTGGGCAAGAGATGGACAGTGACCTAGGCTGGTTGACAGAGGTGGACATAATGATAATGGGAATCCAATTGAAAATGTTTGGACTAAGATTTACCTCAATGGTGATATGCGGGCCAGGAACTCTAATGGGACCATTTCCATAGTGGTTAGAGACATGTTTGTTTGATAAAGGCCACTAGAGCAAGGTTATTAGAGATTATGCAATTCAAGAAGGCATTGCCTTGCAAAGAATAAGTGTTCATTGTTCCAGATTAGGGGATGGTGTCACATAGAAGGTGAAGCCCATTACAGGTGTTCACCAAAATCGTTCAAGATTAAGTGTGAACAAGATGGCTACCCATCCATGGATTGCAGAGCAGTTGTTGACTAATTACAAGGCCAACCCTTCCCTGAAATTTTTGAATATGTAAAAACTTATTATAAAAAGGCGTGGGTTATCAATTCCTTACCGTACATGCACCAGAGCACTGAGGTTGTTGAGATCATAGGTCGATAGGAAGCATGAAGAGTCATATACAAGGCTTCCAGAGTACATTGAGGAGATAAAGGAAAGAAACCCAAGGACAATAGCTTTTTGTACAGCTCAGTGTCCAGAAGATACCCCCCTTTTCAAGAGACTCTTCGTTTCATTTCCTACCATGAAGACTTGATTCATGCAGGCTTGTAGGAGCCTTATAGGGGTTGATGGCTGCTTCTTAAAGGGGCCTTATAAATGGGTATTGCTCACTGCAATAGCCCTTGATGCAAACAATGGCTATTTCCCCCTGCATATGGTGTTATGGAAAATGAGAACAAGGACCACTATGCATACTCCTTTAGGGCTCTGAGACTCAGCTTGGAAAGGGTAGATTTCTTTAAAATGACATTCATTTCAGACAGACACTCAGTATGTCTTCATTTTAGCAATCAATTCTTCATAGTTTTATGTATTCATTTCATTAGTATTTGACAATTTTATATCTTACTTTATTATTGCCTGTTAGGACTTAATTAAAGCTATGGAATCAATTTTTGCAGAAAGTAGGAGAAGAATTTGTGTAGTGCACTTTTACAAAAACTTCTCTGTTGATTATCCAAGTGATGTTTTCTTGCAGTTCTTCTAACAAACTTTGTTTCCTTTAATATGTTTTGTTTTGGAGAAGACTTTGGTATCTTCAATATATGTGTTATGTTTGCTATGCTCATTCTATAGGTGCAAAGCTACACACTTTGTTTTGGACTGCATGTAATGGCTACACTGAACATGTTCACAAGCAAGCGATGGAAGCATTCAAGAAGGAGTCAATTGCTACATATGAGTGGCTTTTTAGGGAACCTGTAGAGAACTAGGCTAGGTATACATTTCCTCCTGAATTAAAATGCCCTGACAACACCACAAATTTTATGGAGTACTTCAATGGGAAATTTAAGAAGTTGAGGTATAAGTCTATCTTCATCATCTTAGAAGAGATTAGAAGGAAATTGATGAAGACCATAGCCCATACATTTAAAGCAGCAAAATCCTAGCCTAGTGTTGTGGTTCTAAGAGTGAAATTCTTGGTTGTGAAAGCTAAGTTGCTAAGTAGAGAGTGTGTCGTAACTCCTACTGGCAGGAGTATATTTGAGGTTCTAGATGGGGTTCCCTCTTTCACTATAGACCTCAATGTGCATCATTGTGATTATATGGTGTGGGACATCACTGGCATACCTTGCAAGCATGGAGCAAGGTGCATTTCAACGAAAAGGCTTGACATTTAGTTGTTTATTCACCCATCATACACCATTAAAACCTACTTGCACACATATGATGTAATCATGCACTCCATTAAGGACCCAATCTTCTGGAAAGTGAGAGACTATCCAAGGTTAGGCCCACCACGTATGGAGATCAAAAGAGGAAGGCCACAAAGTGAGAGGAGAAAGGATGTTACTGAGGTTAGGAAGCAGTGCACTAGGAGCAATGCCCTCAAGCGCAGCAAATGCAACTAACATGGTCATAATTCAAGGAGTCATAGAGAGGGAGGTGTACGAGCGATTAAGAGAGGCAAAGACAAGCCAAGGAAAAAGAAGGACACTGGACAGAAGAGGAAAGTGTGTAGGCCAAGAAAGGATAAACATACCCAAGTTGCTACCTCATATGCTCGGCTTTCTTCACAGAAGTCACGGACCCGTTCATCATCTAGGCAGCCTTCATCTTCCTAGCCTTCATCTAGCCAACCATCACCTAGACCACCTCCTTCAACGAAGAAGCAGACTAAGAAGTAATTATCTCAGACTCAGTCTGCCTCTAAGAAGCAGAAGACCATTTAAGGTTCATCATCCTAAGGTATACTTCATTTCAAATTAACTTTTATTATCCTTTATGTTTTTTAAAGCACTTTAACTAATATCATTCCTTATGTTTGTTAATTGATTCTAGTTATTGCTCTTCGGACTTGAATTGGAATGAGAGATATGAAGTTTAGTTGCTGTCATTTTGCGGTCATTTTGCTGCTGTCTCCTGCAAATTTATCTCATTGAACCATTTGGTGTACTATGTTTGACCAAACAATGTTGTATGTATGTTTTAGTTTAGTTGTACTGTAAGTTGATTACACTCATTTTACTTTATACATGTTGACAGTGTTGTGATTTCAGTTGAGTGTAGCCATTTTCATAAAAGTAGCATCAAGGATATTACTAAATTCATTATCATAATACATGAAATGCCAATTACAATCAAAGATACTAAGTCATTAGCATGATTGCAAAGTCACTTCATTGCAATAACTACAAGCCATGCTAGCACAACCATCAGGCTAAAGAAAATCCTTCCATTAATATCTTTAAGCAGAATCTTTATTTCTTTCAGTTCATCTATCATCATGTCCTTGCTTCGTTGATCTTCAGCTGACACTCTCGCACCATCTTGGAAAAGAATACTTAATAAATTTTCCACATTGCAAACATTTGTAAAATAATCTCCCTGAATTATCATGAGACTTTGATAATTTTGTTTCGCCAACTCTTCGATAATTTGGACAGATTACTTCAACCTCATACTGGATGTGACCACCTCCACAACTAGATGAACTATGCATTTTTTTTTTTGAATTATCTCAAAACCTACAAAATTATAATTCTCAATAAATTAAAATAAAATATACAAAATGTGTCAAAATTAATAACCATTTTAGAAAAATACAATATATAAGCTTATAACATAATTCACAATTTTATTACAACATACAACTCATTATTTTCACAAAAATAAATTTTTCATGCCCAACCCAAAAAAAATTCAAACAATCACTACTTACTTCACCTTTGTCTAACTGTGAGCTTCTTATGTATGACAATCTTCAAAAGAGAGAGAAAAAGAATGACAAATGAGATGGGGTTTAAGGCAAAGGTTGGTAGGGCCTTCATAAAGGAACAAAAAAAGTGGGACCGGGGGCATTTCAAGAAATTCAACGAAACAAAGAACAACCAAAAGAGCCGTTACGCGCGTTACAACACAAGGGTAGAATAGGAAGCATAGGGTGACTAATCAGCATTTGGGCCGGAAACGTAATCTTTACATCGGAATTGGGACTGGAAATTATTGCACTCAAACATTCACAGTCCCAAAACCATCTTCGAAAATTGTAGGCTCCTAAAATATTTACACCAAACCTCAATGGACCTAGCTTAGAATACTTGGAGATCACGTAACTTTTACCTTGGTAAGGTGATGGAAGCTGAAGGACCATAAAAGGGGACCTGAGAGATGGCAACATACAAGGGGCATGTGGATTGGGGTGGGTGTTTTTAGGGGGGGGGGGCGGTGACAAGGTGACATATTAGATTTAATTATGTTGTCCGATAGCTGAAAGTTGAATGTCAAATTAGCAACCAATGCACATCTCACAGGCACTTGCAATAACTCGAGTTTTCTACTGTCTAATGTCTGGTGGAGTAATATTTTGCTTCTTTGATATGGTGATAGAAGATGTATCCACCTTTATTGAATAATAGATAGTTCTTTCTTTGCCTCAATCTCTCAAGAGGGGGAAAAACGCCTATATCTCCACATGAAAAACCCTAATCTCAATTTCTTCTAATAAGGAGGTGTCATCAACTATAATTATTAGTGGTAAACCACAATGTTTGCGTTTCTTGAAGTTTAATTTAATTACAAATTATTTAAAAATAGTTTTATATCACTTTCAATAAAATTTCTCTTTGTTTGTAACAATTTTGTTGTTTATTTTCATCTTTAGTGTGATTGAGCTCTCTCGACGTAATGTGAGTTTAGCTCATCGCTTTTCTGCTATTTATCCTAGACTCGAAAATATAGTCTAGAGAGTGATTTTATTGTGGATTACTATGTGGATTTATCATATTAGATATATTTATTTTTTTAATTAAAGTATGAGTCAACAATACAATTTAATATGGCTCTACCATAGCGACTCCTTTCAAGTGTAATCTATAACTTTAGTCGTTAAGTAGGTACGTACTCAACGAAGTTGTACTATAATTTGCTGATGCTGTCAAAGACGGAGCATTGAAGAATGCAGTTAGTGACAAGACTAATAATTGAAGTTTGGAGTCGATCGACAATATATTTGTCATTAGCTTTTGTAGATAAGGATCTATTTTATGTTTTAGATTTATTCTTATTGGAAAATATTCATCATAGATACTGCATGATTTTTCATTAATAAATTATTCATTTTTCTTACAAAAAAAAGAATAATAGATAGTTTGAAGCCTACAAAAGTTGACTCCCATTCAATTATCTAACTTGAATGAATTTTATGGATATTTAGTGGAAATACAAAACAGGTCAATCGAATTTTAACATGAAACATGACAACCTGACCGAGACAAATTTCGATACAAATTTTTCTATAATATTGCATCTCCTAATTGACTTTAGTGAATCAAATATCAACTAAATTCATAGCATGCCGAACAAAAGCCAACACATCTCGAATCTAGACCAAAATTAAAATTATATCGACTGAAAGAAAACTCCGATTCAGAATTGCCCCAGCTTACATTTTGGAGAGACTCCTCATCGGCCTAATCTGCATATTTCCGTATTTCCTTCGGCTCAACTTGTTGGTGTGAAGGCATGGACCGTTCGACATATCCTGATTAAAAGGTTAAATTGGGCACCAACCACACATTTTATGCTTCGGCTCGTCCCACACCATCGACGGATTGTAGGGTTTTCGGGGGCCAAGCGTTTGCAGAAGGACACCCGCCATGGGAAGGAGTAAGCCCCCCCCCCTCTCTCTCCCCCCCCCCTCTCTCCCCTCTCTAAAGCAGTAGTCTTTGTTGCTTGACTATGCAATTTTTCCATCATCAATCGATGATTAATTTATGTAATCGTCTTAGTTTGAAAGTGTTCTACGTATTTTTTGTATAATGGTGTATAGTCAGGATTACATCAAGGTGCTGATAGTCACTGTGAGTGGTAACATTTCCAGAAAAATCTTAGTATTTGTAAATGCTAGTCGCGAAGCATCAGTTTTGTCCATCTTTTGATCCATTCTGCTGGTCGTTTCTGCTTTGACTTGGCTGTCTGTTATATTGGTTTGATGATTGGTAACATCGTTTTATTTATTTATTTTTTTTACCTTTATTGTGAGTTGTTTAGTCTGGAGTGTTCAATTGAATGTGGAATGCATATGAATAAGGTCTAATGGTCAAAGGTAAATACCCTATGAAATTGCTCAGGCACCCAAAAAAAAAAAAAAAAACCCTATCAAATTGTCGGTTTTGTTATCATATTGGGGTTCAGTTTTTGTCTTCCGTAATGCTAAAGACATAGGAAATGTTGTGAGGAAATCAATGGCAGAGAGAGAGAGTTAACACTGTGCCGTGGTATACCACTGCCTTGGAAGCAATTTCAGCTCGACTGAGATGCAAATCAAATCAGCTGATTGCTCCCCAAGGTTAACACAGTGCGCCTCTGAACTTGTATAGTCGAAGGCAGAGACTTGGAACACAGTATAGAAATTGTCCAGTAAAGAGAGAGAACATAACAGTAGAAGAGGAGAAGAGAAGAGAGAACTTGCTGTGCGTTTTCTTCAGCTGAAGAGTGCTATATTGTAGGAGAGAAATGGCTGTTGGAGTGGAGGGGAAGCAGCTGAAATCCAGGAGAGCTTCTGGACAGAAATAGTTAGCTGTTGTGGATTGCTAACTTTGGTAAACTGACTGTCAAAAATAATTGTGGTTTGCAGTAAATTGTGGAGATATATCAGTGTAGAATTGTTGACCGGGAAGGCCAATGAACAAAAATTAAACAATATTTCTCCAAAAAGATTAGTAGGTCCGACCCAAACCCGAACCCGAACCCGAGCCCGAACCCGAACTTGAGCCTGAGCCACGCCGCGCCAGCCCCCGGCCTAGGCGGGCGGCGCGCGTTGTGATAACCCTTCCCCACTCCACTAGGAAAACTAGGCCCAAATTATTCAACAAGGCCAAGCAAGGAGGGGAAATATAAACCTCACACCAAGAGTCAAAACTTCATATGTGGGACAATTATAGAGGGGGAAAAGGAGCTATCTTAATGCCATTACTACCAACAATCTTCCACTAATAGCATACAGACTAGCGGGGAAAGGATTTGGGTAAGGAAAAGGTTAGATACTTAAGTATTAATGTCTTTCGATTGAATTGACACATAGTGAAGGAGGACAACAACTATGTCTATCGAGTGAACGAATCTTGAACTTGATAGACCTTGGTTGAGACCTCCACAACACATATCAACCCTCGTTAACACTGCGTATTTCACAATAACCAGCTAGCGCCTTTTAGGGTCATGCACACACCTTGGATTTCATAAGTGTTTTAGAGAGACAGCCTGAATTTCTCATAAAAGACAACCAAAACTTCACACTTACGTAGATAATTCCATCAAGTCCATATCAACATGGATCAATATAATTATGGCTATAGAATCATTAAGAGCAGAATATTGCTCAGCCTCACTCGTATCAAGCGGTGAATCTATCAAGTGCATCTCAATAGCACCACCCCAACGGGTTACGGATTCATTAAGAGCATAGAAGCTCAACCTTTCATAAGCACTATCGCACGTCATGGAGGTGAGAATGCAGTGCATATTGAGGATAATATGGTTTCGTTTGACCACATGAGAGTATACACCATACTATCTCAATCTATAGACTTAAGACCCATCCCCCTCGACGTATCCAGAACGAGTTGCCTGGTCAATCCCTTGGTCAGAGGATCCATTAGATTTTTCTCGGATTTGACGTATTCCACGGAAATAACACCATATTTTAGCAGCTGGTTTACCGCACTATGTCTGATACGGATTTGTCTCTTCTTTCTGTTACACACTGTTGTGTGCAACTCCAATTGCTGCCTATGAGTCATAGTGAAAGGAAATAGCCGTAGGCTGCCTTTCCCACAATGACATATTTGCTAGTAGACCTTTCAGCCACTCTATTTCTTGACCTGCCAATTCAAAAGTAATGAATTCAGCTTTCATGGTGGAGCGAACTATACAGGTTTGCTATGGAGACTTTTACGAGATAGCTTCTCCATCTAAAGTAAAAATATAACCACTAGTAGAATTGACCTCATCATTATCAAATACCCAGTTTGCATGACAAAATTCTTCTAGCACAGCAGGAAATTTATTAAAATACAATCATCAGTCCATAGTACCCCTCAAGTATTTAAGCAATCGAAATAATGCATCCCAATATTCTTTACTAGGATTGTGAGTATAACGACTCAATCGACTAACAGGCAACATCATAAGTAATGTCAGGTCGAGTATACTTCATGAGAAATATCACACTTCCTATGATTTTAGCATACTTAGTCTGTGAGATACTAGGCTCTTTGTTCTTTTTAAGATGCATGGTAGGGTCATAAGGAGCTCTCATAGGAAGCATATCAAAATTGTTAAATTTCTTCCACATTTTCTCAATGTAATGATACTGACACAAAGAACAACCATCATCAGTCTTTCTAATCTTAATCCCTAGGATTACATCAGTTTCACTCATGTCCTTCATTTCAAAATGAGAGGTCAACTTTTTAGTCTTATTAACAACATGCACACTAGTACCAAAAATCAACATGTCATCCACATACAAATGTATTATCAGGCAATTTGAACCAATTTCCTTTGAATACACATAGGAGTCAGAGGTGTTCACAACAAATCCATTTTGTACTATTGTGCTATTAAACTTTTCATACCATTGTTTTGGAGCTTGTTTAAGGCTGTAAAGGGATTTCCTAAGCTTACATACTCTACTCTCCTGCCAGGGACTATACATACTTTACAGGAAATGGGAATGAAGTTGGTGACTCTGGATTACTGTTTTTTTTGTGGTTTATTTTTAATTTTTTGTTGCATTTGTAATGAGAGAGTGCATATAGTTGTGTGGCTAACTAATTTGAAGAAGTGGATATGATATTGGAAATCGGTGTAATTTTGTTTAGAACATGTGATGCAATTTTTGAGTTTTGCGGAGGTGTTCCTGCAGATAACATATTGGCTACTTATGCTCTGTTTAGGACCGGCAAGGTGTTACCGTCAGATCAAGAACAAGCCATACCCAAAGTCAAGGTTTTGTCGTGGTGTTCCGGATCCGAAAATCAGGATCTATGATGTTGGAATGAAGAAGAAGGGGGTTGATGAGTTCCCCTTCTGTGTGCATCTTGTCAGTTGGGAAAAGGAGAATGTGTCAAGCGAGGCTTTGGAGGCTGCACGAATTGCATGCAACAAGTACATGGCGAAGTATGCTGGAAAAGATGCTTTCCATCTAAGGGTTAGGGTGCACCCATTCCATGTCTTGCGTATCAACAAGATGCTTTCATGTGCTGGAGCTGATAGGCTCCAGACTGGAATGAGGGGTGCCTTTGGTAAGCCCCAAGGTACTTGTGCCCGTGTTGCCATTGGACAAGTCCTCCTTTCTGTCCGATGCAAGGAGAGCAACAGCCACCATGCACAGGAGGCCCTCCGTCGTGCCAAGTTCAAGTTCCCTGGCCGTCAAAAGATTATTGTTAGCAGGAAGTGGTATGTTACACTTTCTCTGTTTCGTTTGACTACGATTCTAATAACTGTACAACGATGGGTGGTAAATCCTTCTTGAAATCGTGAATAAGAGGTTTGTATTATTTTCATGCTCTGTGTTATTAGAAGCTAGCCTTTAAACAGGCTCTGCTTCTGAGAGGGCGAGACATAATTCTTCGTATTTGTGACAATTGTATAGTATGTCAAGTATTTTTCGTAGATTGATGTGCAGTTATAATGAAGATTATTTATTTCTAGGAACAGAGTAGGGTTCTAAACAGCTTTCTAGTGGTGGCTGACCTAAAATTAGACTTTTAAGAATTGACCTATATATAACAGTCTCATTTTCTGCACAGACTGCCTGTTGTGGACCCTTGCTGATTTCTTGATTTCGTAATTACGTTAGAGTTGATTCTTTTGGTTACTTTAGGAAATAAGCACCGATACTCAGAAATTCGAAACTGATGATTCTCTCTGGAACTTGTTTTACTTTAGTTTCTCAGTTGAATGTTCTCAGGAATACTGGTCTTTTGCTGTGTGCAGGGGTTTTACCAAATACACTCGTGCCGATTATCTGAAATACAAAGCTGAGAACAGAATTGTGCCTGATGGAGTAAATGCAAAGGTTTGTGAATAAAGTTTCCTGCTCTTTCTGCGTTTCCTTGTCATTTTTGCTATTCCCTGTGTCTGTTTGGACTTGTCGTTCTTTCATAGCGTCAGGGTTGAATGAGGTCATTAGCTGCTGCTAGTGAATGTCATGCAGTATTTGTTTTCTATCCAATTGATGACAGTGGCCTTTCCTGCTGGCTGTGGAACTTCAATTTACCATCAACTATCCGCGCAAGTGTAGCAAGAGTACAACTGACCTAGACAACCCTTTCCTCAAGCATTCTTCTGAGGGAAATCGTAATGGAGTTGCATTTATGGTTACAAAAATCTGGGGAGTAATATGAAAGAACTTCAGTAAATGAACACGGATCTTATGCATGGTTGTGTGACATGCTTCCCAACCTGTGTTCCAACCTTGGTGGCCATTATTGTATGTATATTGCCTGGGCCGTTCTCTGGGCAGCCATTATACTGAAAAATTGTTCCAAACTCTATGATCCTTGAATATTTAAACTGGATACACAAAAGAATTGACGGGCTTAAATCTAAGCGCAAGAAACCTAAAGTGGGGGTTGATGCTGGCCTGGCTGTGCTCTTTGTTGGGGAAATTTTCAATTTCATAATTTTAGAATTTTCTTGGAGTTCAGGAAAGGGATAGATTTCATTGTTTGGTGATTTTATTTTTGACTTCTGATTTTGTTCTGAAATTTTCCAATAAGAGAGATGGACAAGCCAAATGGTTGTATTTCTTTTGTCTACCTATTGGTGGAAGTATTAGTACATGGCTGTCTACTCCATTTGCCCCCTCTAATGAAGTTTTTTTGTACCGCACAGCTTCTTGGTTGCCATGGGCCTCTATCAGCACGGCAACCCGGCAGAGCCTTTCTACCTGCCAGTGCTACTGCTGCTACTTATCATCGTTAAGTTCTGGAGTGTTGAGTTGTGGACCAATCAAAACTAGAGTTGTGTTTGACTCTATCAGATATATGTAGTTTGATATCTGCTGCTACTTATACTGTTTACGCATTACGTAATGTCCTGGTACCGGATATGGTCTTTTTAGTGGTGATTGATGTGTTTAAAACCAGGTTGATTGAGTTATTCGTTCGTGTTTAATCTAATGTTGTATTTTGTTTCAGCTAGAATGGAAAAAGTGTTTCACCTGACATTGTTTTATACAAAATACCCTTGCATGGGCTCAAGAGACTCATTGCATGTCAAGGTAAAGGGGATACAAATGCTGGGAGAAGGTGAGGGTTTAAAAATTATGTGTCAATATATGTTTATTGGATGACTTGTAACAGCGTGAATTGGTTCTGAAGCAAGATAAGCTTGGTGTCACGGACAAGAGTCTCACATCGGAAAAGTGATGGGAGAGTCTTGGACTTATGAGTGGTGGGGTTTGCACACCCTATTAGATTGGCCTTTTGAGAAGAGGGTAATGACATTGTGACACTAGGCATATTGAGCTCGAGGTGGTTTTCTCTAAATTTAGGCCCAAATGGGCAGTGATTTCTTTTTCTGACTTGAGTGTTGTAATGTGTAAACATCATTAGAATTTTACTAGCATATTAAACATTGGATGCCAAAATATAATATGAATTCTAGGCTACTGCTTATCTTGTTGAAGGTCCACGTTCTGTACAAGTTAAATTGTCCTCAACTGAACCAAGTTCTTACCGACGAAGCTTAGTTATATAGTATGTTGTGCTAACTGCCCACTTCACTTATTTAGCTAACACTAATGGTATAAGATGATTTCCCATAATGAAATCTTTGGAAAAAGGTAGTTTAGACTGATTTCAGAGAAATCCATTGCCGCCCTCTCCAAGTTAAATGAAACTGGTTATTATCCAAATGAACCAAACAACTATAAAGAAAACAAAGTAACACGATGATACTTTTTGCTTTCGATTTCACTAGAACAAAACACCTCTTGTTTATAGCAAAATGCCTTTGTTTATTGTTTTGTCCGATGTAGTGCTATGGTAATGTATTGTATTTGATTTTGTAATGCAATCATAATTGGATAGTTTATAACAATAATGATTATTTAAGGTAATTTCTTAATTACATATTAATTGAGCCAAACAAGACAATAGTAGCACAATTAAAAATTTATTTCCATTATGGGAGCAGTTACATCCAATCGAACAAGTGCTTAGTAATTCAGAGTGCAATACATATTGTAACTAAATTACCTTTAGTCTCTTGAACATGACCCTAAATAGACAAGACAATTGTTGCTCGAGAGTAATGGTCAAGCTATCAGTGAGCCAAAGGCGGAACACCCCCCCCCCCCCCAAGCGGTTGAAGCACAAGTTATTGTTGTCAACATGAGTCTCTGGTATTAGGGAAGTGTAAAATTGAATGGATTTTCAGGATACCCAAACAAAAAAATATTTAGCCCATGACCCTCTTCTACGTGGACTCTAGCTTCCCTGATGCTCGGGAGTGTCTGGCAATCAGCATACAAAAACTTAAAATTTTTTATTTTATGCTATTGCTAAATTTGCAAAATGCAAACGCAAAAGTGGCGCATTATTACAGAAAATTTATAGATCACTCACTGCGTACAAGTCAATTAATTTGTGTTTCGTCTAGTTCGTAGTACATACTTCAGACATTAGCATAAGCATGACCCAATTCAAACTCAACTCAACCCGTACTCGAACTATATGACCTGTTTGTCAGGTCTACTTATATTGATGTGACATCACAGCCACAGGGACATCGCAAGCAGCCAATGTGGAGGATTTCCGGAGAGACCCAGGCCACAAGAGTTGCATTACATTACTTGAGTGGGCTTTTAATTGTAGCGCCGTAAAATCCTTCAATTCCCTCGGCTTGGTGTAGTCTTTTTCAACTACGCCTCAACATCAGACCTGGCCAAGTCGCTGGATGCACGATGAAATTAACTCATAGTTATGGGGGGCACGTTGCTTCTGAAAATATGGGACTATGAGGGCATATCCTAGCTGGATAATATTCTTTCACTTTTGGCTGATCATTCAGGCTTAATTAGATGAGAGGTTTTTAAATTGTTTTATAAAAGAAAATTTGTTTTAATTAATTCAGTCAACTTTGACATGGAGCAACTTTTGCTTCTTGTGCATGTAATAAATAGATTATCAAGTTGGTCCACATCAACGGCCCATATCTAATCTACCTTGTAAGAACTTTTCTGTAAATTAAACTCTACACAATATATAGAAAAGGTAGAGTTGACAATATTAATTATTTCATTATTTGGTTTGACTGCTTGTACATGTGTAAGCGTTTTCGCATTGGTTGTTTTCAGACAAATTGTATCATTAGCTTTACGATACCTTGGTAGTAATTCAATCATTTCGCTTTCATGTGATTGGAGTACAAAGATACTAGTCATGGGAGGCATGTCATGCAACTTATGCCATTCAAACTTGCAGCCTACGATGTGTTGAAATCCGACGTCACTATGAGGCTTATAATATTTCAAAGATTATGCAATGAAAGGGACGACCTTGCACCTATAAAAACTCACAATCTAGGCTTATTATTCCAAACTCACCCATTAATTGCTCACCTATTTCAAAATAGAGTGATGATATATGTCTTGTGGTAAGACATCCTTAAGTGTCTTGCCTCATCCTAAATTAACGTATTTAATAATTTAAAATCACCAACTTCTCAATGATTACACTTAATTCTAAATGGGTAAGCTTAATTATGCATTCGCTATGCCAATGAAGTATTAAATGACACCATAATTGGATCAACTCTACTCGTGAAAGCATGTGATACGCGTATTTCAGAAATGTAGTAAATTATGAACAAAAAGATGATTTTACATCATTTATAAATTGTAATATGCTTCAATTATTCGATTATACCATTTTTTTCAATTTAAAAACATTGTAATATGATTTTTAGGCTAAAACAAGACACTCAAGAAGTGTCTTGTAGTAAAACATTTATCATTTGCTTTAGAACACTAGGGGATAACAAAGTAGCTTTGGTAACTAAGCAACAGCAATGGCTCGTAACTCAATCTTCTTCTCCGTGGTCATCCTGTCCCTCATGGCCACCAGCATCGCAGCCCCGGCCCCAAAGAAGAAGGACCCTGGACATATCATCGTCCAAGTTCCTTTGTAGGCAGGGCGAGAAACCAATTGTTGGTACGTATTTGCGTGCATTATTGTATGTTCTATCTAGCCTCAAACTTTATATATGCATTTCCAGTCACTAATTATCGAAAAAAATATACTTACATGCATTTACTTCAACTTAACAAGGACTCATAATTTACTACCCCCACCAAAAATAAAAGCATTTCATATGAGAAGCTGGCTACGGAGTTTCTTCCAACGAAATTCTAGAATGGGCACATCAGTTTACTTACGCTACCGCTAAAGTATTTCTTGTGCTTTGTTGTCCACCAAAAGCTCTTTGTGCTGGGTGGAACCCTCTCTCATGTAAGAGAATTTTGTTCAATCCCAGTGTCACTACAAAAAAAATAGCTAGCAGTGAGATAAACTCTTCAACATTTAACCCAAACGTCACAGGGCAAGATTTGTACATTAATTTCTGAGGTGTTTAAAGCCGTCGCTGTGAAACATCACTTGAAACTGTCACAAGACACATGGGGCCCCATGAAATTTCAATGTGCTAGCTCAAGTTTAAGTTTTAATCTAATCTAATACTATATATAAAAGAAATATTAAGTTGACTTGCATGAGAGTGATTTTTGGAGGTCGACTTATTTACAACCCTTGATCAAATACTCTGGTATATCTCAGCCATCAATCAAAAATTTAATTATTTTTTAAAAAATGAAAAGTATTGACTGAGGTACTCGGTGCATTAGGTCCCAAGTTCGATTTTCCTCCTCCCCCATTGCATTGCGCTTTGTGGCTCCTGCGGACCAAAAAAAAATTGATTAGTAACTTCCTTGATTCTCTCTCTCTCTCTCTCTCTCTCTCTCTGTCTCTCTCACTCACTCTCTCACGTTAACCCCTTAAGACCAACTTCTCATAAAATTTCCCATCATTTGTTCCCTCCATCCAAACATAAATTTAGGGTCATTTATGAAAGGTAAATAGTAGGATCGATATCATCAGTCAGTCAAGTGTAAAATCGGATAATAGAAGTTTTATACATTTACTTTTAAAATGAGTGCTACTTTTATTTTTAAACTTATTATTTTTTGTTATTCATAAATTGATTAATATGTTGTTAAAAGTATTTTAATAAAAGGCAGAAATTTATAGAATGAGAATTTGTGTTATATATAAAATCCAAATAAACAATATTTTCAATTTTTGTATAAATTAAATACTGTCGATAGTCTATCTGTATGCTTTCATTCATACCCAAAAAGGATAACCAATGAAAATTCCATTTAATAGTGCTCAGTAAAATTTCATGAATTATGGACACAACTTAAATAAGCAATCAAAACTCAACGACATTAACAAAGCGTCCGAATTCACATCCAAACAAACAAAAAAAAAGATTATAGATTAAGTATTATTACGATTCCTACCACTTAATTGTATTACAGCTTGAGACCATGCATTGTATTGGCAACATCCCCACCCCCCCACACTCACACACATACACACGTACGTGCACACGCGCGCACACACACACGCACATATATATATATATATATATATATATATATATATGTATATATATCTATATATATATGTATGTTGTATAATTATATATATATATATAATATATATATATATATATATATTATAATGTATATATATATATATATATATCATCATATAATATATATAATATATATATATATATATGTATGCATATATATGTATGTATATACGAGTTATTAAGGATATGTACGAGGGGGGGTAGGACGAGGGTTAGGATGTCTGGGGGGATACTGATGACTTCTACGTTGGTATGGGCCTGCATCAAGGGTCCGCTCTAAGACCTTTCCTGTTCACTATAGTGATGGATGAGCTTACTAAAGGGATCCAGGATGAGTTACCTTGGTGCATGTTATTTGCAGATGATATTGTTTTTGTTGATGAGACCAGAGAGGGAGTTAATAGCAAGTTAGAGAGTTGGAGGCACACTCTAGAGTCTAGAGGTTTCAGAGTGAGTAGATCAAAAACTGAATACCTCCATTGCTGCTTTAGCGGGAGGGGAGGTGCAGGGGGGGAATATCACCATTGACGAGGTGCCGTTACCGAAGGTTGAGCAGTTTAGATACCTCGGTTCGATCGTTCAGCAAAATGGTGAGATCGACGAAGATATTAACCAGCGCATTAGAGTTGGCTGGTTAAAATGGAAGCATGCTACAGGTGTGTTGTGTGACAAGCGGATGCCTGTAGGTTTAAAAGGCAAGGCAAAGTTTATCGTACGGTAGTGAGACCTGCTATGATGTATGGTTCGGAGTGTTGGGCGTTAAAGAAGACTCAGATTCAAAGGCTGTTGGTCGCAGAGATGAGGATGATCAGATGGATATGCGGTTATACGAGATTGGATAAAATTAGGAATGTAGTGATAAGGGACTTAGTCAAAGTGGCACCCATCGAAGACAAGATGAGAGAATCAAGATTAAGATGGTTTGGTCATGTGAAAAGACGGAGTGTGGACGCACCAGTAAGGAAATGTGAAACCATTAACATCCCCGTCGGTAACAGAGGGAGAGGTCGACCGAAGAAGAGTATGGATGAGGTGATTAGAGGGGACCTGAAAGTTGTAGGATTGACATAGGACATGGCTCAGGATAGAAGACTCTGGCGGGATAGGATTAAGGTCGTAGATCGAGGAGTTTTGTCGACTTAGTGCCTTTCGGTTGTAGAAGGGTTCGTTGGGTTGTGGGTTTGCGTTTGTTGTGTTATTTGCAGGTTGTACTTGCTTCTGGAGAGGTCATTATGCGTCCATCGCTGCTAAGGTATGGTGCCTCCCCCTTTAAACCTCTTTTATTATACCAGTGGCTTTCTCTCTAACCTTTCTTTTGCAAATGTTTACATTTGTTTTCACAAAATTCTTGCTTTGTGG
>JAKOGI010000666.1:270000-461239 GCA_029747015.1 Carnegiea gigantea | reverse complement strand
CTATGTAAATTCCCTCTTTGGCTAATGCTTTTCCAACTTGAAGAGCAAAGCCGGCTCCTAATGAATGGCCAGCAATACAAACATTGCCACTTCCATACCTAATTGCAATTGATTTCATTGCATCAAAAGCTGTTTTAAATCTAACAGATCCCTTTAGTGTTTCCCATGCAAGGAAACGAAGATCATCCTGCAAGTCTCTTTTGATTGTTGAACTCGTGAGTATGGTTCCTCTTAGAGCCAAAACGGCCCTAGGTGCACTAGTTGGTCTGATAAGGATGAGGTCGGCCATAGCTGCTGTTCGGTCCCATTCAAGCATTGCTCCAAATATTGTCCCATCCCTCTCATCAATTAAGGTCTCGATTAGCTTGAACTTGAAGGGCACCCACCACTTTGGAGCTAAAGCCTTTTGTTCTGTTCTGTTTTCTTGCCTATCAAGCTCCAGCAAGTACGCAGCTTGTATGAAACAAGCCATGACTGCCCTCCTGTAATTCTCATCTTTCCTGCATAAGTGCATATGCCAAAAACTAATGGATTACGTAAGGAAGAAAAGCAAAAAAAAAAGTTCTACTTACACAACCAATAGAGAAAATGTAAGACATGCCTAATTCACCACACCATAATAGTAGTAGTAATAAGAAGAGGAACAACTCACGCCCCAACCAAAAAAAAAAACCTTGGGTTCCCTATTGTAGGGGAGAAAAGTGGCAAATGTCATTGTCTCTAAAAAATCCTGGGATTGCATATGTTTTAGAAACTAGATGTATGTCATGTGACCTATTGTCAGGGTAGTACCCTCATGGCATGAAAGTCAAGAGTTAAGGTATATATCTTACTTTGGTAAGTGCAAGCAAAGTTGACAGATGATGGTCTTTTGTGCATTCCTCAATCTTAAGGCATCGGTGCCACCCTATGGTAGCGATAACATGATAGTTTGCATGGATATATGTCATCTACTTAAGGGATGTTCTTGTTTAATAATTGTTGTAATATCATTATTTAGTTGGCTAAACTGAAAAAATTAATCCACTACTAGTTAGTCGTACGCATTTTTTTGGTTCTCTATAGAGACATTTGGCGTATCCTTGGAAAAAGAAAAGTGCTATCTGAGAACCGAAAGTGAAGCACAATAAAATTGGCTTGGAGGGAAGGAATGATGGGATAGTGGGATATTCCCATTTTCAAAAGACATGCCACTATTGACGAAGAATTTCTCATATTTCAAAACAAAGTCAACCAATTTTTCTGTGCTTCAGCTATCAATTAGCTGGGACCCAAAATGGGGTGGCTGGCAAAGATAACTACTAAAAAGAGACACAACAAGGAATGAAGGAACATATTCTGCTCAAAATTTACTATTTTTCCACGTAACATGTTGCTTGAAAGAAACCTGATCAGAACTTTTCAACAGAAGGACTATAGCATTTCCAAACTTCTAGCGCAATAGAACACAGTCGTAAATGTTTTATTTTTGTAATGGCTAGGGGATGCCATGAGTAGATTGTATAGTTAATGGATGAAGTGATGAGAATCAAGCTAAACTTCAATTTTAGAAAACTGAATAAGAAAATGATAGTTAACAAAACATAGAAAGACTTGAAGAAATAATTATTTCAATTTGGATCGTTCAAAATCTTAACCAAGACCCAGGCATAAGTTCTAATTTTCCACGCTTCCACACACTTAGACAAGTAATAGTTAGGTGATAAGTCGAGTACAAAGACAACACCACCGCACTTGTAATAAGAATCGCACTGTAGACACTATTTGGAATGTATGTTATTGCCTTGGCTCATTCAAGAGGTCAACCAAAGTGCATATCTAGAACTAATTGTGCCCCTTATGGAAGGAACACATAAAAAAAAAAAAAGTGGTAGTTGGTGTTAAGTGACTAATAATTAAGCGGATAATGATCATGTCCCTTATATCATACTTCTATCTTACATTGCCTGTCACCTCTTCCACATTGGTTTCTTTATATCACTTCTCAATTTTCTTGTGAATAGTTAAGATGATAGTTGCTCACTCACTCTCAGATGAAGGAGTATGAAGCATATTGCCTACTTATCTTATAACCCTGCTAGCCAATAACCAATAAAATGCAACATTATTATCCTACGACTTAAATTCAGCAAATAGATCTCAATCAAGATAGCGGAATCTGAGCAGCTATATTTGTTTAAAATTTTAAATCAAATAGAAAGACACCACAAGATTATATATGTTACAAATCATGGATAAATGCTCCCAAAAGCTAGATGAGTAAATCTTACCCCAAAATTTTTTGGTTTTAGTCACTTGATCAATTGTAGGCTCAATGGATTGAAAAATTTCAGAAGCCAGACTACACAATAAGATGGGTTCTTCAAAAGACACCCCTCTTTGAAGTCCAAATTCAGCCTCTAAACCTTTACTTCTGATTGGGGATTAGGGAATCTTTACTTCTTCTTTTATCAAGTCATTCTCTCTGGGTTTTTTTTTGTTCCATGGGTACTTGACTTTCTTTGATGAAGAAAGAACTCTAGGATTGTGTGTTCGGGGAAGAAGAGAGTTCTATTTTATTTAGTCCTTACTGATGCTATTTTGCTTAAGACTGTTACAAATCGCATGACACCAACATTTTGGGAGGCGCAAGCAGCTAGGGGAAGCATAACGATGAAAAAAAGTGGAAGATTTTAGTTAGTTTCAAACGAATGTTTAGGAATGGAACTCAAGATAATGTGAAATACTATTCAATCACTAATATCTTAAAGCGTTTATATGATTTTCTTCTATAGAGGTCACATTTGATTAAAAGTTGTGTCTTTCCTCTCATTTTATGCTTGCTATTTTGCCTAGTTTGAATTCTTGAAGCTTATGGGGGTATGTCCTAGTCAACTTGATGGCACTTTGTATGCCTAAATCCTACATTGCTTAATCATGTTTAAACAATGTAGTCTGAACATGAAGTCTTCCTATGCTTCATCTTGATTCACGCAAACCCGAGTCTTACCTTAGAAAATTGATAATTACCTGCTAAGAAAATGACATCAATATGAAAGAAAGGGGTGAAAAAAGGGAATTTAATTGACAAATTAGTAATGTAGACAAAATGTTTAAGATAAGTATTGTCTATTGTTCCTTCATATTTGCCTTTTTTAAAAAAAAGGCAACTTAGTAACTCTCCTTCGTTTTTTTTTTTTTTTTTTTTTTTTGCGTCTTTGAGTCTCTATTTATCAAAGTTGAATTATTGTTAACCTATAAATGGGTAGAATTCTCCTATTGTATATTGGATGTGTTTGGTAACAATAGTTTTTTGAAGAAAAAAAGCTATTCTGTTGGCATTTTAGCTGTTTTAACATCTAAATAGGTGTTTAGTAAAACGTTGTTTGGAATAGTTGTTTAGCTCCAAATAACTTTTTCTAAAAAGGTTATTTTCTTTGGCATTTTTAAAAGAGTTTTTTGCAGAAATGATATATTTACCTATGAGTTTAAACAAATTACACTACATGCCATTAAATTATATTTATATAATATTGCTTTTATGAAATAAAAATTGCATAGAGTATCATAAGGGTTGCTTGAAGGCGTATACTAGTAGTATTCGAACCTAGTGAGATCTTGAGGATTAATAAGAGTAGAGGCCTTTCCTTTATTTTTATTTTTATGTTTTTGAGACAAAAACAAACCAAGTTGGATTGACTCTTTTCCTATTTGCCTTTGTCTTAGCCAAGTAATATACTTTTAGGTGTAGATTTTTAAATTTTGATAATATGTTATATTAAGCTAATTTGGTTCTCTTATCATGCATCTTTATGAACATTTGACATTTATACTTTAGATTATTCAGTCCCTCTTCCGATTACCTAGACAAGGTGCTTTGGATTGACGTAAAATAGTAAATGTCTTGCATGAATTGAGTATAATGAAGATAAATTCATTAGAAATTCATATTTCAATTTCAATTTATAAATCCAAAAAAAAAACTAAAAATTAACAAATAACATTATAAAATATTGGCATCATTTACATAAGTACAAATTGAAGAAAAATAAGATAGACGATGACTACAAGTTATGTAGAATTAATAAGAAGGCAAAGTCTTTTCAATTAAGTTTTTTCCCTTTTTATGATCACAAATGAAGCTAATTTATACATATGACACCAATTTTATTCTTTTCAAAAAGATATTAAGCAATAAATAAAAATATGTCTTATTAATAAATAATTTAGAGCTAAGAATGTAAATGAAATTTTAGCATATATCTTTCTTAGAAACAACTAATTTTGTCAAACAGTTTTTCTACAAATAGCTAATTCAAACAGTTAAAGTAAAAAGTTAATTCAAACAGCTAACAGCTAACACAAATAGTTAACAACTAATAGCTAACAACTGTTTGTCAAATAGGCCATTATCTCTACTTACAAGACTCGAATCCAAGACCCTACATAACAGAAACAAGTATCAAATACTTGGACCAACTCATGTTGATAAATTAATAACTGATTTGATTGGATCTTCTACTAGATTGTCGCAAGCACAGATTTAGGGTCTATTCATTTTGAGCATTTTGAAGGAGTCGTTAGCAGATTTGAGTAGGTTGCAGTAGGTTGTAGTGGGTTACATTAGCATTCGCAGGTTGGAGAGTTATGGGAGATTTTCGAGCATTTTCGAGGAATTTTTAGAGCTTTTATTATTATTATCAATGTCTATTTTTGTTGAATTACTTTTGAGTTTTGTAATACTAGTTTATATTACATCCATAAAAATTATGCAACAGAAGGGTCAAATGTTATTTAACATATTATTAAACGCTGGCTTATGATGCCATTTGCAGGTAAATCTAAATTATGAAGTACCAGGCAGTAAATACATTTTTTCCAATCTTATTTTTAATCTAAAACTATTCAATAAATATATTTTTTTAAAAAAATATAAACAAATAAAGGTGTGGTAGTTGTGGGTGGGAGTATTAGGGTTATGATTATTTATCAAATTCATTTTTGTTTTTAATGTCAAAAATATACCTATCAAATAGTAAATTTAAATTATGAAATGTTAGTGGAATATTATACTTTAAGATTACACCACAAAAAATTACACATTACTCATTACAAATTTATACATTGATTTTAAAAATATTAATTGAACAAATTGTGATTAGCTTGTGAAAAATGATACATTACTTTTTACCTTCTATTGTTGTTCAAGTGGTTTGCAGGTTGGAGCGGTATAAAGTGGTTTGTAAGAGCAGTTAGCATATTGGAGCAGGTTGAAGCAAGTTGGAGTATGTTAGAGCAAGCGTAACATACTTAAAATGAACTGTCACTTAGTAGGTGGTTAATTGTTTGCTTCAACTTCAACTTATTGAAGAAAATCTTCCTTATTTTATATATAGTTTTAATTTCCTCTTCACATATTGTAGATCAAATGACCATAGATTGAATTTTCCATTCACATATTGTAGCTCGAACATGCACATATCTATTCTCAAATTTGAGAGGGGAAGAATGAAGTTAGATTTGATCCTCCAAATATCTCACCAATGTTCCCTATTTCCCAAACTGCCTTTAGGTTTCTAGCTGACATATTTTTCTCTAGCATACTTACATTAGCATTCTTCTTGTGAGGCACAACATGGCATCATTTTGCCTTGGCAAAATTGAGAATTCATTGGTGGTGTAATATCAAGACAAACTTATAGTTCTCCATAGGCTGCTATATGTAGATGGCAAGCATAGTCATACAATATTGTGTAACAACATACAATGTGTTATAGGAGAGACTTACCAAACTGCAAGGTAAAGTGATGAGTCATTTTTAAGGGATGTAATAGCTCTAATACATGATGTTTCGAGGAAGAGATTGTCTGCTTATCTTTTAAGCATATGTTTTCATCTACTCTTTAATTGGTGGAGTTTTTAGTCAAATAGGTGCGTGAACCTTTGTATTTATAAATTTTAGATGCCTGAATTTTTTTTTTTTTTACATATAATATATGTGCTCAACTTTTGAGCTCCTAATATGGGTGCCTAGCTTTTATAAAACATTCTTTTTCAAATTGAAAAATATAATTTGCATTATTAACTTAGCCTTTTTAGAAATTAAAAAAAAGCTTATACATTAAGGGCGTGTTCGGCAATAGCATTTTAAGTAGCGTTTAGCATTTTGACTAAGTCAATACACTCATTAAGGGCGTGTTCAGCAACAGCGTTTTGAGTAACGTTTGGCGTTTTGACTAAGTCAATACACTCATCACATAATTTTTAGTGTTCGGTAACGTAGTGTTTTAACTAGCATTTCAAGTAGCATTTAGCGTTTTAAGTAACGTTTTTACAAAGCTAATAGTATTAACGTTTTACATTCAAAAGTAGCGTTTCATATTTTTTTACCAAAAATTACCCTTTGGAAATTTTATTTTTGGAAATTATCTATATCCTTTTATGTCAATTTACATTAATCAGCTAATCCAACAGCTAAATTTACCGAGCACATTTTATTCAACTGCTCTTCTAAACAGCTATCCGCTAACAGCTAAATTAGAAACGCTATCCGCTACTTGAACAGCTATCCGCTACCTAAACCGCTATCCGCTACTTGAACCGCTAATTTTGCCGAACAGGGCCTAAGTAATTTTTAGTGTTCGGTAACATAGTGTTTTGACTAGCGTTTCAAGTAGCGTTTAGCGTTTTAAGCAGCGTTTCTGAAAAGCTAATAGTATTAACGTTTGACATTTAAAAGTAGCGTTTCATATTTTTTTGCCAAAAAATATCCTTACGAAATTTTATATTTGGAAATTATCTATATCCTTTTATGTCAATTTACATTAATCAGCTAACCCAATAGCTAAATTTACCGAACACATTTATTTCAACTGCTTATCTAAACAGCTATCCGCTAACAGCTAAATTAGAAACGTTATCAGCTGCCTAAATAGCTATCCGCTACCTGAACCACTATCTGCTACTTGAACCGCTAATTTTATCGAATAGGGCCTAAAAAGAGATTTGCTTCTTTTAAAAAATACATTTTGTGATAGTCTTTAAAATAAAAAAAAGTTATTATTCTTGAGTAGTTTTTAGGGAGTAAGGGTGAAAAGTTTGTCATCCTCTAGAACGGTGTTAAAATCGAGTCACTTGTTATTCTAACCCCAACTCTAACCTAAGGAAAGCAATAAATGCGACTAAATATCATTAATTAAACTAATTACTCACTAATCCTATTATAAACATAATCAATTAAATTAATCTAAGACAAAAAATACAATTAATACAATCAACACAAAACATCATCGCTGCTAACAACAAACTAACAAACATAAAACGCAAACAATTCAACTATGAAAGCATTAAATCCACTAGCTAAGAGAAAAGAGAGAAAACAGAATATCTCAAAAGCTCAGAATCCAACGATGAAGGTTGACCTCCATTGTGTGAGTTTGTGGATGGATTTTGTGGCTTAACTTCCCAGTCATCTACCCTAGATAATTCTAATCTAACCCATAACTAACCAAATGTTAAACTTTTTAAAAGTAAACTTTCAAACCCTAACTTGAATAAAGAAAAGGAGAGTTGAAAATGGAAAATTTGAGGACGTCGTCCTCAGAAAAGGCATTGAAATATTTAATTAAATTTAATCCAACATATTTATACAAACATATGTAAGAAATTAACTAGCTAAAATAACCAAAGTAACTCTAATTCTAAGTGTGACATATCATGAAGAAACAAAAGAAACATAAGAAAACATAAAGTGGGATACATGACTAACACCCGTTATTATGCAAATAAGACAAAATAGAAACCAATCAAAGCAACATGATTAAAATTCAACAAATGCATATTGAAATCGTTTATGAGATTGAGCAAACATCAATTGAAAATTAGGAACAATGTACTTAATATAAAGTACGTACTGTCCAATTTCGACATAACCTCCATGGATGATTAAACCAAGCAATACTAACACTCAAGCCCAGATCTGGGTTTAAGCTGAGAACGAAACTGGGGGAGAGGGGAAAGAGAAATTTGAACCAATTGATGAAAAAATCAAACGCAAAAACAAGATCCTTATTTAAAAATTGAAAACCCAGAATTCAATTACACTAATTTGAGAACTCAAAAGCAAGATTTGATACTGGAAAATAGAACACAACAAAATGAAAAATTAAAACTAAAAAAACTCAACTCTAATTTTGCTCTATTACCTCCATTTTTCTCATCTTGGGGTCTTGATTTATAGCCCAAAAAACGCAGCCCCCAAACACTTGATTGCTTCAACTAATCTTCAATTAAATCTCTTGCCCACATCTTCTAACTACCTTCAATCCTTACCTTTGATGGAAAGGAAACAGAAGGTGATTGATGATGATAATTAAGGGATGAAACATAAGATGATGAAATGAATTAAGGCTAGGGGTAATTTTACGTATTTACACCAGAAGAGAGAACTAAAGAAATAAAGATTGGGGGAGGAATTCGAATGCGTGAATTAGTTGGGAAATAGAAGCAAGAAAAAAAAAAACAAAAGCAAGGGGAAATATGTGATTAGCCTACCTTATTACACAAATGGGTAAATGGGGATTATATAGACTCCGAGTCTGCACATTTGGCACGATCATGTCATATGGCATGAGCAGATCATGCCAAATTTCTGGATTTTAGCGCAAGAATAGAGTAGGAGCAGGAATCTGGCATGGTCGTGGCATTTGGCGCGGGTAGCCTATGCCAGATTTTTACCTTCGTTTTCTTCCTTGTTTTCTAGCAGCTTATGTGGCAGGTTAACTTGGCTTTGCTTCATAGTTATCCAGGGTTGTCGTATAGGGTAAACCTGGGTTAACGTGCCCAATTTTCAATATATTTTGCTCCTATAATCCTCCATTTAAACAACTGTTTTTATTACTTATAAAATCAACAAACACTAATAAACAACCTAATTGACCAATTATTTGAGTTAAATCTAGGTAAAATGAGGTATGAAATTCATGCATATTGAGCCTCAGCAAATGCCCCTCCGCCAGGACTTTGCTGATCCTTGAGCAAAACAAAACAAAACTATTAAAACCTAACTCACTTCTGTATGAATCACGGTTGCATTTATCGTATACTACAAGTTATTTAAACCCTTGGTTCCCCAAGGGGACAGGTAAGGTCTTATGAGGTTTCGTAGAATATATATCTAAGAAATCTTTGAAATATTTTTAGATTTTTCAAAAGTGTGACATATATCCAAGGCGTAGGGGAAAATTTGTGCACACATAAATTCATTATATCACCCTAACAACCTAGCTAATAAGTCATATACAAGCAAACCATACAATCAGTATTTTTTTTGTTTTTTGGTTATTTGCTCAAGGATGACAAGTTAGGTCATGGGAGGAGAAATGCATTTACAAGTACACAGTCTAGAACTTAGAATAAGGGGAGATCATTTGATTTCTACATTGGTGGCGAAAATAATATGCCTAATCAATGTGGTAAAAAGTGCAAAGATTGTGTAAAGCAAATGTAATTAATACAGACTAACTTGATAAACAATTTGAGAATCTTAAACATGAATATAAGGTCCGTTTAAATGCTTCACTTGAAGTAGCAATGCAACTTTTGAAGGGACCATTGCCTTTTCAGCATCGTGGTGAGCGTAAATCTACATCAAGGAGAGGATGCTTCACGAATTTTGTACAATGCCATCTGGAAAGTGATGAAAATGTCAAAATTGGTTTGAAAAAATCTCCATTAAATAATAACCTGACTTCTTCTGACATCCAAAAGATATTGCTCATTCTTGTGCAAAGGAAACTATTAGAAAGATCCTTGATGAACTTGGAGATGGATATTTCGCTATATTAGTTAATGAACCTTGTAATATATCTTGTAAACAACCACAATAGTGATAATAAAGTCAAAGTAAAGGTCAAGGTCTTGTTTAACACTTAGTAACAAGGGCCAATATACTTAGCAGTTAAGGAAAGGTAATGTAGAAAGTAAAGTGCTAACTATTAATTAATACTCTAAAATAGCCTCGCGTTAAAGCCAGATTCCCTTCCAAGGCACACGAATCATTATAATCACCTGAAAATAAAACATGCCAAAAAGTGAGATGACAATCAATAGCAACCACCCCTAACAGTCAAACACATTTTAAATTCATTTAAAACAATTTTAGGGGAGAGAGGGGATATAATTAAACAATTTTGTCGACATTTTCTAACCATCCCAATAGACAAGTTTATTCCTTTCTCTTTCAATTCAAATTAATAGGAAGGCAAGCAACCTCTCAAGGTGTAACAGCCTGTAATCACCTCAATTGTAGCGGTATCTAGCTCATGCCTACCATGAACTAGATAGTTTCCAGAAACCTTGCCTATGCCTTCCTCACTGGATAGCGTGTAGCCCTAAACCATGCATGCAATTACTCGAAAAAGACTATAGTGTCCTACTTATCATCTAGAGCAGTGTGTCCTAATCTTGAAAGCAAACCTCGTATCTCTTTCCTAGTTCTTTCATTTGAAGAACTAATGTCTTTTGAATAGGGCTATTTACCCGAACTTTCACACTAGCCCTTCCCGACCCAACACAAGGCCCAACAAAATTTAAATGCACATTCAGATAGCAACCTAGTGGTTTCCAGACCAATAGCTCAATTAGTAGCCAAAAAAAAAAGTCAAACAACATAATAGTTCACTCGAGAAGGCCCCCTAAGCATTGACACTAATGAAAGACACCCAAACACATTTCAAAAGGGAACACAATACACCCAAACAAATACATTTCAAAAGGAGGACACTCATGAGGCATTATGGTATGATTGTTACCTAATCAGAGATGGTTTCTTTGAGCATTACTTTCTAAAATGGCCACAGACAAGTCTAAAATGATTCTACTAATACTTAGAACTAACTCAAAATTAAACCTAAATGAACCCAAGGCCATAATTCATCTTAAATTTTTTCTACATGTGAATAATTATAGGTAAATTTTTATATTTAACCTAAATTTCGGTTATACAACAGTGGTAATCCCTCCATGTTTTTGCCAAAATCACAAGACACATCAACCATAAGTCCAAATATACGTCATTGATTAGTAAACTCTTTAACTATTGCTATATCTTGTGGAGATGGCTCATGAGCTTTAGAATAATATACTACATTACATAAGAATCCCTCATAACTCGCCCTGTTAGCTTTCGAGCTTCCATTATTGTAATGAGTCCTACTCCATACTCCAAAGCTTGCCCTCTATAAACTACCTCTTCTTTAGGTGTGTTAGACGATAATTTATCGCATTTTACATGTCTTTTTCGCCTAATCTTAGCTCATATAATAATGTAATCCTTAGAATTTTTCTTGATTTATTAAGTATTCTTTGAGATTTTTACTTGTTTTGTTTATTCTTGCATGTAATAAGCTGAACCAAGCAAATCCCGTGAAAAGACGTGAAAAAGGATCGAAACAGGTGAAAAGACGGAAAAACGGGAACCAGCCGGCAGAGCTGGCCAGCAATGTGGCACGCCCACCCCGTGCCACCTGGCACGGTGGGGCCGTGCCACATAGGCACGATCGTGCCTCTTCCTGTTCTGCCGCGCACTGTTCGTTCCCATCCCACGTTCTATTTAAGGCCTTCTTCGGGGTTCGCTTGGGGGTTCTTCTTCTACTTCCGGAGGGTAGTTTTAGGTTAGGTTCTGTTAGGTCTTAGTTTATGCATATTTTTTTTAAGTATTATTAATTTATTTTATAGTATTAATTTGTCTAATATTCGTCCTTTTTACATTATTTAGGAAATAATTGTTCTTTCTAAATTCTTATTTGATTTTATTGTGTTTTGCAGGTAAAAAAAAAAAATCAGGAAAAAATTAAAGTAATTGTTCAAAAGGAAGAATTGAGCCACCCATTGAAGAATGAATCAGCAGCCCAAACTTTTCCCAACAAGCCAACCTTTTCCCTTTAAATCATCAGCCAAAAAAGAAAAAAAAAAATCCAGCTGTGAGGCCCGTGAACCACCCCCCCATTTTTAGCCCTCTCTCTCCTCCTCCCCTGATTTCTCTGCCTCCTTATCACCATTTTCAGTCACAGCATCACCCCATCTTCCTCACCCCCTGAAATTTCTCCTTCTTCTTCTCCACAAACCCAGGGCATCCACAAAATCATATGGCTCACCTTTTTCTCCTCCTCCCTCAAAGGAACGCCACAGAGAGCCATCAGCAAGTCCATCATACAGCCATTATAAAAAAGTAGTCGACCGATCAAGCAAGGATATCATCTCATCTCATATCTCACTCCCTCATCCTCTGCTCGTCATCGAAAAAAACATCATCACCATCGTCACCGTCTGATCGAAAATCAAGCATCATAATACATCATCAGAATATCACCATAATCATCAGCTTCACCGTCGATCATCATCGGCAGTCATCATCATACTCTCCATTTTTTTTGGTGTGGTTTGCTCTGCTTCGTGCCCCTCTGCTCTGTTTTCTAATTTTTTTCGCCCTTTTTTGTTTTCTCTGCCCGTGAACCGTAGTTGGATTTAGTTCATTTATTTTTTATTTTTTTTAAATTTTAATGTTATTTATTGAAGATATTCGAATTAGTGTCATTATGTTAGTCTAATTTAATATTTGCTTGACCTAATATTATATTTTATCATGTGAAGTTATTTCTGAGATAAGTTGTGTGTGCTTAAATTTTCTTATTATGTTTATATGAATAATCTAAGTTGATTGGGAATAATGGTTTAGTATTGAATGTTGAATTATTTTTGTTTGGCCACCTAAGTAATTATAACATTTAAACAGTGTTAACTAGGTAACAACTTTTGGCTATCAAAGCTAAAAAATCAATCTAGATCTAAATTACATTCAATCTGCTGTTGAGGATTTAGTGGTTTAGGTTAATCGACGTTTTTCTAGAGTCTAATGCTTTGAGTCTTTAATTTGTTATGTTGTAGAGTAATAAATTAAGTGACTTAATAGAATTCATCCCTAGACGTTCTAGGGTGTATTATACAGTAAGGAAAAATAGGGGTTACAGACGTTCTTAACCGTCAGTTTAACTATTCCGTAAATATAATATGTGTATCGAGGATTGAATAACATAGCAAGGTAAAATATACATTAAAGGTCAAGCAGTTTTTTTTTCAATTGAGTAATATTTGTTACCTTCTATTTTGCATAAATTTTATTATTAGTTTAAAATTTTGGTGCATTACAATTTATTTTGTTCTTTAGATAATCGAAAATTTTATCCAATCACCCCCCCAATTTGTTTCTTTTCCGAAATTGTTTGAGTTATAAAGTTAGATCTAGGAGTTAGTAACACGTTTGTCTTTAATTTATGAGAATTCATTCCTTAGTAACTTAAAATCTATTTCCTCGTGGGATCAACCCTACTTGCCCTATCTATAGTTTTTTTAAAGGGTGTTTAGGTTATTTAATTTGTAGGCACTGCGACAAGCCTTACAAATTTAAATAACCTAAACACCCTTTAAAAAAACTATAGATAGGGCAAGTAGGGTCGATCCCACGAGGAAATAGATTTTAAGTTACTAAGGAATGAATTCTCATAAATTAAAGACAAACGTATTACTAACTCCTAGATCTAACTTTATAACTCAAACAATTTCGGAAAAGAAACAAATTGGGGGGCTGATTGGATAAAATTTTCGATTATCTAAAGAACAAAATAAATTGTAATGCACCAAAATTTTAAACTAATAATAAAATTTATGCAAAATAGAAGGTAACAAATATTACTCAATTGAAAAAAAAAAAACTGCTTGACCTTTAATGTATATTTTACCATGCTATGTTATTCAATCCTCGATACACATATTATATTTACGGAATAGTTAAACTGAAGGTTAAGAACGTCTATAACCCCTATTTTTCCTTACTGTATAATACACCCTAGAACGTCTAGGGATGAATTCTATTAAGTCACTTAATTTATTACTCTACAACATAACAAATTAAAGACTCAAAGCATTAGACTCTAGAAAAACGTCGATTAACCTAAACCATTAAATCCTCAATAGCAGATTGAATGTAATTTAGACCTAGATTGATTTTTTAGCTTTGATAGCCAAAAGTTGTTACCTAGTTAACACTGTTTAAATGTTATAATTACTTAGGTGGCCAAACAAAAATAATTCCACATTCAATACTAAACAATTATTCCCAATCAACTTAGATTATTCATATAAGCATAATAAGAAAATTTAAGCACACACAACTTATCTCAGAAATAACTTCACATGATAAAATATAATATTAGGTCAAGCAAATATTAAATTAGACTAACATAATGACACTAATTCGAATATCTTCAATAAATAACATTAAAATTTGAATAAACAAAAAATAAATAAACTAAATCCAACTAAGGTTCATGGGCAGAGAAAACAAAAAAGAGCGAAAAAAAATTAGGAAACAGAGCAGAGGGGCAAGAAGCAGAGCAAACCACACCAAAAAAAATGGAGAGTATGATGATGACTGCCGATGATGATCGACGATGAAGCTGATGATTATGGTGATATTCTGATGATGTATTATGATGCTTGATTTTCGATCAGACGGTGACGATGGTGATGATGTTTTTTCGATGACGAGCAGAGGATGAGGGAGTGAGATACGAGATGAGACGATATCCTTGCTTGATCGGTCGACTGCCCTTTTATAATGGTTGTATGATGGACTTGCTGATGGCTCTCTATGGCGTGCCTTTGAGGGAGGAGGAGAAAAAGGTGAGCCATGTGATTTTGTGGATGCCCTGGGTTTGTGGACAAGAAGAAGGAGAAATTTCAGGGGGTGAGGAAGATGGGGTGATGCTGTGACTGAAAATGGTGATGAGGAGGCAGAGAAATCGGGGGAGGAGGAGAGAGAGGGCTAAAAATGGGGGGGTGGTTCACGAGCCTCACAGCTGGAATTTTTTTTTTTTTTTGGCTGACGATTTAAAGGGAAAAGGTTGGCTTGCTGGGAAAAGTTTGGGCTGCTGATTCATTCTTGAATGGGTGGCCCAATTCTTCCTTTTCAACAATTACTTTAATTTTTTCCTGATTTTTTTTTTTTAACCTACAAAACACAATAAAATCAAATAAGAATTTAGAAAGAACAATTATTTCCTAAATAATGTAAAAAGGACGAATATTAGACAAATTAATACTATAAAATAAATTAATAATACTTAAAAAAAATATGCATAAACTAAGACCCAACAAATTCCCCCACACTTAGACTTTTGTCGTCCTCGACAAAATTATCATGTTATACTATTATGAAAGGAATTTCTTTCTCTCGCATCAGATCAATTTAAAACTAAAATTTTCACTCACTTCATTCATATGCATACCCCTTATTCACTTTTTTTTTTTCATTTCATCATGAAAGGGCAAAGATGTTACAAATTGGCAACTCAGATAGGGCTTGGACAAACTTAGGGATATTCACACCCAGCGCTACATGGCATCGGGTACAAAGCAATCAAGTAGGTCAATTTAGAATTAGCGACGCTGTAATAATATGAGTCATCCAAAGTCTTTTCCCCATCTAGACTTCCCACTTAGATCCAACATAGCTAATCACAAGAATACTAAAAAAAATGAAACATGAGATATGGGCTTAAGCTTAGAAAGGAACGGCTTTGGGTTTATGTGTTTAGTCCTTTCTTGTGGAAAGGTTAATACATGAGAATAAGGGTTAGTGCTCATGACATAAATGTAGATACATATCATTAAAATTCTCACTAACCATAAAAATTTCCCACAAAAGATGAATAATGGAAACATATGACTCAAATAATATCCCACCAAAAAATAATGTTTAGCAATAGATGCTTTAACATTTTTGGGAAAATAAAAGGACACAAAGATATGCTTCATGGTTCTTTTCATAAACATTCTTCTTTCCCCCTTTTTTTTTTTTTTTTGGGTGTGTGTGGAGTCATATGCGAGAAGAATAAAATCCCCATAACAACCCATTTCTTCCATTTAAATCACTCACATGATATGAATCAAGTCAATGAGCTAGTGTCAAATAATAGGGGAAAAAATAGGGTAGGATAATGTAAGTTTTGCAGGGTTAGGGAAGGCCAGAAGGCAATAATATGTTGGGATCAAAATCTCATGTTAATCATTCATTACAGTATCACGCAATCAGTTTCTGCCAGAATTTCAGTTATAGTCTATCAAGTTTAAAGTTAGAGGAAAATAAAGATCATATTATCACAATAGTCGCCATGCTCCTCTTTCCTACAAGGCTAGGTATCCATGCGTTTTACCGCATAAGAGTTGGGTTTAGACTCCTTACGTTTGTATTCCATCTTCTCTTTGTTGCTCAATCCTCCAATCAATGCCCTTTTCAGATTCAGTTATTAGGTAATTGGGGAATATGCATACGAAATAAATGGTGATCATTCTATTTTTATTTTGATTTCATGCAATTTTTTTTTTTTCATTCCCCCAAAAAAAAAAAAATGTATGCATCTTATAAAATAAAAATAAATGCAATGCATGAACTAACATTCTAACGACATACAATATCTAAGGTAGTAAGGTTTCCCTCCCCCACACTTAAATCTTGCATAGTCCACGATGCAAAGAAAACAAAATAAATAAATAAATATGAAATAAGTAAGAAGAAAAACTCCCTGAAAGAATCTTTGGGTTGCCTCCCAAGCAGCGCCTTTGTTTCTTGTCATTGGCTCGACCTCTTTTCTGATCATGGATCCTCCAAATCAATATCTTCAACTTTGCAAACAACTCCGTCACAGAAATGTTTCAACCTGTGACCATTCACCTTGAAAATCTTGTTAGTATCAAGACTCCTAATTTCTACCGCCCCATGAGGATGGACATGAGTGACTTCAAAAGGGCCTAACCACCTAGATCTAAGTTTCCTAGGAAATAGTTTCAATTTGGAATGAAATAGCAAAACTTTTTCTCCTACATGAAACTCTTTCCTAACCAACTTAGCATCATGAAATGTCTTAGACTTGCCCTTATAAATGACTGAATTGTCATAGGCTTCTAACCTTATTTCCTCTAACTCTTGCAGTTGTAATTTCCTCTCCTTTCCTGCTTCCATATAATCCATATTACACTTTTTCATAGCCCAAAAGGATTTATGCTCCAATTCTACAGGCAAGTGACATGCTTTCCCAAAGACTATTCTGTATGGTGACATCCCAATTGGAGTTTTATATGCAGTCCTGATGGCCCAAAGTGCATCATCTAATCTATCACTCCAATCCTTCCTATCAGGTCTAACAATTTTCTCCAGGAACCCTTTAATTTCTTTATTCATGCTCTCAGTTTGACCATTAGTCTGTGGGTGATAAGCAGTCGAAATCTTATATGTAATATGAAACTTATCTAGTAGACCCTTCAAAGTTCTATTACAAAAGTGAGTTCCCCTATCACCAATGATGGCTTTAGGTATCCCATACCTGTTCAAAATGTTTTTCTTAAGATGCTTAACCACAGTCTTAGCATCATCAGTTCCAGTTGGAATAGCCTCAACCCACTTGGATAAATAACCCACACAAACTAGAATATACTGATTACCATTGGAAGGGGGAAATGGGCCCATAAAATCAATGCCCCACACATCGAAAATTTCACACACAAAGATATTGTATAAAGGCATTTTACTTCTATCATGTAAATTTCCAGTTCTTTGGCACATGTCACATCTTTTACAGAATTCAAAACAATTTTTGTAAATTGTGGGCCAGAAAAATCCACATTCTAAAACTTTATGTGCAGTGCGTTTAGGACCAAAGTGACCTCCTCCCTCTCGGGAGTGACAAATCTCCAATATCGATAAAATTTCAGAATCGTCAACACATCTTCTAATTACTTGGTCACCACAAAAACGCCACAAATAGGGTTCATCCCACACATATAGTCTAGCTTGTGATTTAATTCTATCCCTAGCATGTTTAGGCACATTAGCAGGAAAGGTCTTGGTAACTAAATAGTTAACAATGCCCACATACCAAGGAAAAGTATCAGCAACAGCATATAAATGTTCATCGGGAAAAGAATCATTAGAGTCATTACTAATTTCTGCAGTTTGGATCCTCCTCAGATGGTCAGCTACTTGATGATCTAGGCCTTTCCTATCCTTAATTTCTAAATCAAATTCTTGCAGGAGTAAAACCCATCTAATTAATCTAGGTTTGGCCTCTTTCTTTTTCATTAAATATTTTAAAGCAGCGTGATCAGAATATACAGTGATCTTAGTACCTAGCAGATACGATCTAAATTTTTCCAATACAAACACAACAGCATACAATTCTTTCTCAGTAACAGTATAATTGCATTGTGCAGCATCTAATGTCTTACTGGCATAACAAATCACATGAGATTCCCTCCCCTGTTTTTGCCCTAAAGCAACCCCTACTGCTTTATCAGATGTATCACAGAAAAGTTCAAAAGGAAGGGCATAATTAGGTGGTTGAACAATAGGAGGTGAAGTCAGACACTTCTTTAATTCATCAAAAGCATATCATTAAAATCAAACTCAACATCCTTAGCAAGCAAAGCACATAACGGAGAAGCAATTTTTGAGAAATTCTTAATGAATCGCCTATAAAACCCTACATGTCCCAAAAATGATCTAATATCTTTCACACTAGACGGGTAAGGCAAAGACTGAATCACTTCTACCTTAGCTTTATCAACTTCTAAGCCTTTTTCCGAAACGATATGGCCTAGGACCACTCCATGATCAACCATAAAATGACATTTTTCAAAGTTCTAGATTAGATTGGATTCAATGCAATGCCTAAGAACTAATGTCAAATTATACAGACTTTGATCAAAAGAGTCGCCATGCACAGTAAAATCATCCATAAATACTTCCATGATCTTATCAATGAAATCAGAAAATATGGACATCATACAGCGTTGAAAAGTAGCAGGTGCATTACAAAGACCAAAGGGCATGCGTTTAAATGCATAAGTACTAAAAGGACAAGTGAAAGTGGTCTTATCCTGATCCTCTGGAGCTATGGGTACTTATAAGTAACCCGAATGCCCATCTAGGAAGCTATAGTAAGAATGACCGGCTACCCTCTCTAACATTTAATCCATAAAAGGTAAGGAGAAGTGGTCTTTCTTTGTTGCTTTGTTTAGCTTCCTATAGTCAATACATACCCTTCAACCCGACTGCACTCGTGTGGGTATGAGCGCTCCCTCTTTGTTGGTCACTACACTGGTGCCACCTTTCTTAGGGACTACATGTATAGGACTAACCCACTTAGAATCAGCAATGGGGTAGATCACCCCTGCTTCCAACCACTTTAAGATTTCCTTTTGCACCACCTCCATCATAAGAGGATTGAGACGGCGTTGAGGATCTCTTTTAGAGGTTGCATCAGGTTCTAAGGCAATTTTATGTGTACAGAATGTTGGGCTTAGTCCTTTAATATCAGCTAAAGTCCATCCTATTGCACTCTTGTTATCTCTAAGAACTCTAATTAATTTTTCCTCTTGCAATGCAGTTAAAGAATTAGAGATAATCACAGGTAGAGTTTTATCATCACCCAAGTATACATATTTCAAATTGGCAGGCAAGGGTTTCAATTCAGGCTTAACAATAGTATCTTGGGTTGACATGGCGTTAACACATAACTTTTGTCTAGCAATTTGAAAAGGGGGTTGCATGCTTTGTAAAGACTTCAAATCATAAATAGCATCCACAATTCATCACATAAAATATAATCACAATCAGTCAAATTAGTACTAGACAAACTATAAGTAACAGCCAGATTCAATACATCATCAGTATCTAGTTCGAAAACATCTTGGGACAATTTATCATATACATCCAAGGCACTCATATTATGTACATCAATAGGAAACCGCATTGCCTCAAATATATTAAACTTAATCACTTTGCCATCAAATTCCATGGTTAACTGTCCACTATACACATCAATCTTTGTTCTAAAGGTTTTCAAAAATGGTCGGCCAAGTAGAATGGGTGGTTCATTCTCTCCCCCTCCCATGTCAAGTACATAGAAATCAGCAGGGAAGACAAGCTCATTCACCTGGACTAAAACATCCTCTAAGATACCATCAGGGTAAGCATTACTTTTGTCAGCTAACTAAATCACCAAGGTAGTCTGTTCTAAAGGTCCAAGATTAAGAGAATCATAAACAGATCTAGGCATAACATTGATAGATGCTCCTAAGTCAAGCATACATCTATCAAATCTACTGTTACCTATTTTACAAGGTATAGAAAACATGTCAGGGTCTTTGCACTTAGGAGGTAACTTCTTTTGAAACACAGCAGACAAGTTTTCCCCTACACTAATCTTTTCATTACCTTCAGCTTTCTTTTATTGGTGCACAACTCTTTCAAAAACTTCGCATATCTAGGCACCTGCTTTATAGCATCTAAAAGGGGAATATTGATTTCTACCTTCCTAAACGTGTCTAAAATCTCATCATTAGCTGCATCACGCTTAGGTTGGGCATATCTTTGTGGGAAGGGTGGTCTAGGAACATAGTGAGGAAGTTTGTTGAAGTACTCTAGAGTCATCTCTTGATGCTTCCTACTCTTAGGTTCTTCCCCCTTCTCTTTCTCGGTCTCAACTAGTTCCTTGGTCTTAGTTTTCTCACTCACCTCGTTCTCAGTCTCAACCTCTTTCTTAGACATATGGGGCTCTCCTAGTTCTTTTCCACTCCTTAAGGTTATGGCACTGACATTGTCCTTAGGATTTGTAAAGGGTTGGGCAGGCAATCTATTACTATTCTGAGACTGCATATTACTAACCAAGGTTACTAAGGCAGATTGGGTCTGGCTCATTTGCTTAAGGACAGTTTCCATTGAATTAAATCTGGCCTCTGTCTCTTTCTTATCTTGGTCCATCTTTTTCATTAGCTGTTCTAACAAAAGAGAGGTCTTATCAGTTTGGTTAGGCGGAGGTTGAGGTCGAGCAAAACCAGGTGGATTAGGTGGTCCGTACCTAAGGTTAGGATGATCTCTCCAACCCTCATTGTAAGTGTTGGAGTAAGGGTCATAATTCCTAGGTTGCTGGTTAAACATAGCATTCACATTTCCCTCTTGTAAGGTTGGACAAGCATCAGTGGGATGACCTTCTATAGAGCATATTCCACATATTACCCTAGTACTAGGTCCTTTGGTTATCAATTTATCTATCTTAGAGGTCAAAGCTTCTAACTGGTGTTGAATAGTACCAATCTCATTAACCTCACCAATAACTAAGCCAGATCGAGTATTGAACTGTTGTGAGTTTTGGGCCATATTAGAGATCAGAGTCATAGCCTGGCTAGGTGTTTTGTCAACTAAGGCTCCTCCGCTAGCAGCATCTATCATGCCCCTATCATTAGGCAATAGTCCTTCATAAAAGTATTGAATCAGCAATTGGTCATTAATCTGATATTGGGGACAACTGCTACATAGTCTTTTAAGCCTTTCCCAGTATTCATATAATGACTCATTCAAATTTTGCCTAATTCCACAAATTTGCTTTCTAATGGCACCAATTCTACTAGCAGGGAAAAATTTCTCAAGGAAAGATTTTTGTAATTGAGTCCAAGTAGTAACAGACCCAGGAGGAAGGTTATACAACCAATCTTTAGCTAAGTTATGAAGAGAAAAAGGAAAAGAACGAAGCTTAACCTGATCCTCATCAATCCCATCTGGTCTCATAGTAGAACAAACAACTAAAAATTCTTTTAAGTGCATATGAGGATCTTCGCCAGATAAACCATTAAATTTAGGTAAAAGATTTAGAAAACCTGAATTCAACTTCAACGGTTTCTCCAATTCAGGAAAGACAATGCCAAGCGGCTACTGCGAGACATCCGGCGCAGCCAACTCCTTCAAAGTCCTTGCCGCCATGGGTGTCACAAAAATTTCAAGTAGCTGTTCTACCCTGGCGGTATTCAAGAACTCAACGTATGTGTTTATACGTTTTATTCTCTCGTCAACATTCATAAACCTGAAAAGAAGTATAGAATTAATTGAAATAAAATAGACTAAAGCAAATAATAAAAGTAACAACAATAATAATAATAATATTAAATAGATAATGAGATTAAATTCAAAATTTTGTAACGAAAATAATTTCCCCGGCAACGGCGCCAAAATTTGTAAGGCTTGTCGCAGTGCCTACAAATTAAATAACCTAAACACCCTTTAAAAAAACTATCGATAGGGCAAGTAGGGTCGATCCCACGAGGAAATAGATTTTAAGTTACTAAGGAATGAATTCTCATAAATTAAAGAAAAAAGTATTGCTAACTCCTAGATCTAACTTTATAACTCAAATAATTTCGGAAAAGAAACAAATTGGGGGGTGATTGGATAAAATTTCCGAATATCTAAAGAACAAAATAAATTGTAATGCACCAAAATTTTAAACTAATAATAAAATTTATGCAAAATAGAAGGTAACAAATATTACTCAATTGAAAAAAAAATTACTTGACCTTTAATGTGTATTTTAACGTGCTATGTTATTCAATCCTCGATACACATATTATATTTATGTAATAGTTAAACTCAAGGTTAAGAACGTCTGTAACCCCTATTTTTCCTTACTATATAATACACCCTAGAACGTCTAGGGATGAATTCTATTAAGTCATTTAATTTATTACTCTACAACATAACAAATTAAAGACTCAAAGCATCAGACTCTAGAAAAACGTCGATTAACCTAAACCATTAAATCCTCAACAGCAGATTGAATGTAATTTAGATCTAGATTGATTTTTTACCTTTGATAGCCAAAAGTTGTTACCTAGTTAACACTGTTTAAATGTTATAATTACTTAGGTGACCAAACAAAAATAATTCAACATTCAATACTAAACAATTGTTCCCAATCAACTTAGATTGTTCATATAAACATAATAGGAAAATTTAAGCACACACAACTTATCTCAGAAATAACTTCACATGATAAAATATAATATTAGGTCAAGCAAATATTAAATTAGACTAACATAATGACACTAATTCGAATATCTTCAATAAATAACATTAAAATTTAAAAAAAAATAAAAAATAAATGAACTAAATCCAACTAAGGTTCACGGGCAGAGAAAACAAAAAAGGGCGGAAAAAAATTAGAAAACAGAGCAGAGGGGCACGAAGCAGAGCAAACCACACCAAAAAAAATGGAGAGTATGATGATGACTGTCGATGATGATCGACGATGAAGCTGATGATTATGGTGATATTCTGATGATGTATTATGATGCTTGATTTTCGATCAGACGGTGACGATGGTGATGATGTTTTTTTCGATGACGAGCAGAGGATGAGGGAGTGAGATATGAGATGAGATGATATCCTTGCTTGATCGGTCGACTGCCCTTTTATAATGGCTGTATGATGGATTTGCTGATGGCTCTCTGTGGCGTGCCTTTGAGGGAGGAGGAGAAAAAGGTGAGCCATGTGATTTTGTGGATGCCCTGGGTTTGTGGAGAAGAAGAGGAGAAATTTCAGGGGGTGAGGAAGATGGGGTGATGCTATGACTAAAAATGGTGATGAGGAGGCAGAGAAATCGGGGGAGGAGGAGAGAGGGGGCTAAAAATGGGGGGGTGGTTCACGGGCCTCACAGCTAAATTTTTTTTTTTTTGGCTGATGATTTAAAGGGAAAAGGTTGGTTTGCTGGGAAAAGTTTGGGCTGCTGATTCATTCTTCAATGGGTGGCCCAATTCTTCCTTTTCAACAATTACTTTAATTTTTTCCTGATTTTTTTTTTTTACCTACAAAACACAATAAAATCAAATAAGAATTTAGAAAGAACAATTATTTCCTAAATAATGTAAAAAGGACGAATATTAGACAAATTAATACTATAAAATAAATTAATAATACTTAAAAAAAATATGCATAAACTAAGACCTAACAAATTCCCCCATACTTAGACTTTTCTCGTCCTCGACAAAATTATCATGTTATACTATTATGAAAGGAATTTCTTTCTCTCGCATCAAATCAATTTAAAACTAAAATTTTCACTCACTTCATTCATATGCATACCCCTTATTCACTTTTTTTTTTTTTTCATTTCATCATGAAAGGGCAAAGATGTTACAAATTGGCAACTCAGATAGGGCTTGGACAAACTTAGGGATATTCACACCCAACGCTACCTGGCATCGGGTACAAAGCAATCAAGTAGGTCAATTTAGAATTAGCGACGCTGTAATAATATGAGTCATCCAAAATCTTTTCCCCATCTAGACTTCCCACTTAGGTCCAACATAGCTAATCACAAGAATACTAAAAAAAATGAAACATGAGATATGGGCTTAAGCTTAGAAAGGAACGGCTTTGGGTTTATGTGTTTAGTCCTTTTTTGTGGAAAGGTTAATATATGAGAATAAGGGTTAGTGCTCATGACATAAATGTAGATACATATCATTAAAATTCTCACTAACCATAAAAATTTCTCACAAAAGATGAATAATGGAAACATATGACTCAAATAATATCCCACCAAAAAATAATGTTTAGCAATAGATGCTTTAACATTTTTGGGAAAATAAAAGGACACAAAGATATGCTTCATGGTTCTTTTCATAAACATTCTTCTTTCCCCCTTTTTTTTTTTTTTTTGGGTGTGTGTGGAGTCATATGCGAGAAGAATAAAATCCCCATAACAACCCATTTCTTCCATTTAAATCACTCACATGATATGAATCAAGTCAATGAGCTAGTGTCAAATAATAGGGGAAAAAATAGGGTAGGATAATGTAAGTTTTGCAGGGTTAGGGAAGGCCAGAAGGCAATAATATGTTGGGATCAAAATCTCATGTTAATCATTCATTACAATATCACCCAATCAGTTTCTGCTAGAATTTCAGTTATAGTCTATCAAGTTTAAAGATAGAGGAAAATAAAGATCATATTATCACAATAGTCGCCATGCTCCTCTTTCCTACAAGGCTAGGTATCCATGCGTTTCACCGCACAAGAGTTGGGTTTAGACTCCTTACGTTTGTATTCCATCTTCTGTTTGTTGCTCAATCCACCAATCAATGCCTTTTTCATATTCAGTTATTAGGTAATTGGGGAATATGCATTCGAAATAAATGGTGATCATTCTAGTTTTATTTTGATTTCATGCAATTTTTTTTTTCATTCCCAAAAAAAAAAATGTATAGATCTTATAAAATAAAAATAAATGCAATGCATGAACTAACATTCTAACGACATACAATATCTAAGGTAGTAAGGTTTCCCTCCCCCACACTTAAATTTTGCATAGTCCACGATGCAAAGAAAACAAAATAAATAAATAAATATGAAATAAGTAAGAAGAAAAACTCCCTGAAAGAATCTTGGGTTGTCTCCCAAGCAGCGCCTTTATTTGTTGTCGTTAGCTCGACCTCTTTTCTGATCATGGATCCTCCAAATCAATATCTTCAACTTTGCAAACAACTCCGTCATAGAAATGTTTCAACCTATGACCATTCACCTTGAAAATCTTGTTAGTATCAAGACTCCTAATTTCTACCGCCCCATGAGGACGGACATGAGTGACTTCAAAATGGCCTAACCACCTAGATCTAAGTTTCCCAGGAAATAGTTTCAATTTGGAATGAAAGAACAAAACTTTTTCTCCTACATGAAACTCTTTCCTAACCAACTTAGCATCATGAAATGCCTTAGACTTGCCCTTATAAATGACTGAATTGTCATAGGCTTCTAACCTTGTTTCCTCTAACTCTTGTAGTTGTAATTTCCTCTCCTTTCCTGCTTCCATATAATCCATATTACACTTTTTCACAGCCCAAAAAGATTTATGCTCCAATTCTACATGCAAGTGACATGCTTTCCCAAAGACTATCCTGTATGGTGACATCCTAATTGGAGTTTTATATGCAGTCCTGATGGCCCAAAGTGCATCATCTAATCTATCACTCCAATCCTTCCTATCAGGTCTAACAATTTTCTCCAGGACCCCTTTAATTTCTTTATTCATGCTCTCAGCTTGACCATTAGTCTGTGGGTGATAAGCAGTCGAAATCTTATGTGTAATATGAAACTAATCTAGTAGACCCTTCAAAGTTCTATTGCAAAAGTGAGTTCCCCTATCACTAATGATGGCTTTAGGCGTCCCATACCTGTTCAAAATGTTTTTCTTAAGATGCTTAACCACGATCTTAGCATCATCAGTTCTAGTTGGAATAGCCTCAACCCACTTGGATAAATAATCCACACAAACTAGAATATACTGATTACGATTGGAAGGGGGAAATGGGCCCATAAAATCAATGCCCCACACATCGAAAATTTCACACACAAAGATATTATATAAAGGCATTTTACTTCTATCATGCAAATTTCCAATTCTTTGACACATGTCACATCTTTTACAGAATTCAAAACAATCTTTGTAAATTGTGGGCCAGAAAAATCCATATTCTAAATCTTTATGTGCAGTGCGTTTAGAACCAAAGTGACCTCCTCCCTCTCGGGAGTGACAAAACTCCAAAATAGATAAAATTTCAGAATCATCAACACATCTTCTAATTACTTGGTCACCACAAAAACGCCACGAATGGGGTTCATCCCACACATATAGTCTAGCTTGTGATTTAATTCTATCCCTAGCATGTTTAGGCACATTAGCAGGAAAGGTCTTGGTAACTTGTTGAATTCCAAGAGTACACAACCACAAGAGGGGGGGTCAATTGTGGTGGTCGATTTTCGCCTAATAACTGACAAACAACCGTAGCACTTGATTGCAGAGATTGTTTGTAAATCACAAACAACCTTAAGCCTTGTTTGTAGCGGTTGTTCTCAATTGATTCAGTAGCGAAATTCAAAGTAATAAATGCGGAAATAAAGCACACACAATTTTTACGTGAAAAACACCTCTAGCCCAACTGAGGTGTGAAAAACCACGACCTACCTCGTGTAGGATTTAACCACTTCACTAACGGGCTGAAAACGTTACAAAAGCAACACTCCTTGTTACAACTTGTAACCCACGTAACCTTCTTCCCTAAGACAGGTTACACCACGTCCAATCTCACCAGATAGGACACGTCCAAAGTCCACACGACTGAGGACACACTCACTCACTTTCTGTTCTGAGAACAGGGGTACAAAACACCTTACTGGGGTGCTTCTGACTTAAGCAGATGTAAGGTACAATGAAGTCCTATTATGCCAAGAAATTGAAAGCTCAGTTAGGCACAATCTTCTCACGGTTTTTCTCTTTGAAATTCAGCTCTAGAAATCTCTTACTTCTTTATAAAAACCGGATTGTCAAATGGGAGAGAGAATTTCAATATTTAAACGCACAACCCAACAGCTATTCTTTTCAAAAGATAGGGAAAATCCTCTATTTTTAGTCGCTTAGAAGATTCACCAAAGATTTCCAACGGCTAAGAGAGGAGAGAAGATTTTCTTAAAATATCTTGGCCGAGTAATCTAGCTTGAAAAGGATAAAATCTTGATTTATCCCAAATTCAATCAAGACCTAAAAATAAGGGATAAGAATCTTTCAAGAGAAATCTTTAGCAAAAACGGTTTTGCAATTTTTTTTTTTCAAATTCAAAACAAATCTTTTTAGATCTGGCAGCCAACCGAAGCAAATTTCCAGATAAGACTGATGTAGCTGCTGTAGTTTTTGAGAACACCCTAGGCACCCTGTTTGCAGGGTTGTTTGGAAATGGTGTCCCAAAGCAACTTTTCGAAAACCGTTTTCAAGAAGTGCTAAAAATGATACTTTCAAGATTGGCATATTAACAAGAGTCTAAAAGATAAAAACTAAATTAACCAAGACTCCTTGTAAGAATTAGTTGTCTTGTCAAGAGTGAATATGCTGCTCCAAAACACCTTGGTCACCTTGATTCCTTGGGTGATCTTGTGTAGCTGAATGTTCCTCAAGACTTAAACCATATGTGTTGTTTGCTGATCTTGTGTCACTGAAGCTCGGAACCTGTTCCTAAGACTTGTTCTCAATATTTAGCCACCAGGTTAATAAAATATCACAAACAGCTGTGTAGGAACAACGGTGTATTAGGCCCTGTTTGGAGAGCTTGTTTGGAACAACATTACTTAGACAAATATGTTACTCTTGGATTTGTTATCATCAAAACTAAATATAATCAACAAATTCCCCCTTTTTGATGATGACAAACCAAGTGACCATATTGACAAAATTAAAAAGCTTAACAACGTTTAATGCTGATAGGGATCCTCTAGGTGCTAGGTCATAGAGCACGTCATATGGTTTTATTCATATGGTCTTATTCCCCCTTTTGGCATCATTAAAAAGCATAAACAACAGTATGAATGCAAGAAAAGAAATATAGAGCATAAGGTGCAAGAAGCATCATTAAGGAGATATTGTATTAAAAACAGTACAATGACAAAAACGAAGATGGGAGGAGACGAGAACAGCCTAGAGAATCAGGTTGCAGGGGGTGGTCTCGTTTGCAGAGGAGGAATGCTGGGGGCAAGAGTGGAGAGAAGGGCAAGCAATTCCTCATGGCGTTTGGCGGAGAGGGCTTGCTCCTCAGCAAGAGCAGCCTTGACAGCTGAGAGCTCATCCTTGAGGCGAGCATTGTCCTCAAAAACAGCCTCAAGTTTGATGGAAGGTTGCCCAGAAACAGGTGGTCGAGGTGGTCGACGACCCTGTTTGGAGACTGACCCTTCGCCAACCTCATAGCCACACCCGAGCAGAGTGTTAATCCCAATCTCATCAACGACTTAGGCCTCCACTCGCTGTGTGAGCACTATCCCAAGGTGCTCAAACACCCTTGTCAGCAGAAACCCATATCCAAGATCATGGGCCCGGGTGGTGTTCGTAATTCGCCCTATGTGGCGAATCATGATTGCAGGGAGGTTGATTGGTTCCTCCCGATCCAGTAAGTCCACCAGGCATTGATCGAGGGCATCAGCTGAGTTTCGCCCTTGACCTCGCGGAATTATGTTCTTGATAGTGAACATAAACAATAGTTGGTGCAGGGAGGTCATTTCACCCTTCTTAACAGAGAGGGGTGTTCTCAGGCCCTGTTTTTGACTGAGACGTTGGGACACCTCTAGGAGCCTGGCTGTTTCTAGGGCTGTTTTATCTTCCCTCACATACACATCAAAGCCTTGGGAGGGTACTCCCAAAATTTTCCCAAGTATGGGCGCATCAACCTTAATGCGTTGCCCATTCACAAAACTAGTCACCACCCCTTCGGTGACACTGCAGTTGGCGTAAAACTCAGCCAACTCAGGCACAGAACACCCCAGCTGGGTGTTTGCAAACAAGTCGAGCCAGCCTTGAGCGCGCAACTTGGTCAGGAACACCCCCAGACCCTGTTCCTCGAAAAAGCTTACATTCACTACCTTCCCCCTGACGACATTGCGCTTAAGCAACTGCGCATGTTTGTCAGACATAGGAGAGGGAGTGAACTGCTTTGGGCATTTGGGGGCAGGAACAGAGGTGGTAGCTTCTGGTAGGGGGGCTGTTCTGGGCTTTCGCTTGAGGGGTGTTTTTGCAGGAGAGGGCTTCACAGCAGGTTTAGTGGTTGATTTTAGAGGGGCTTGTTCTTCAGAGGACTCGGAGAACACCGGTGTCCCCTGTTTGAAGGTGGTGTTCTCAGAGTCAGAACTCGAGAACCCTTCGGTAGAAGAGGAGGAAATCTCCTCGATGATAGGAGCAGAGGGTTTGGAGATACGGTGAGAGGATTGAAAAGCTATTCTCGCATATTTGCGAGAAGGCTTGGAGGATTGTGGAGAAGAGGGAGTTTGAGAGGGCTGAGACCTTGGTTGTGGCCTTGTTCTTGGCGTTCTGCTATGCTGGGCCACTATTTTCACCCTTTTCCTTTTCTCTCCAGTTTGAGCGACCGGAGTGGGGGTTTCATCCTCAGGGAGAGAATCCTTCTCTAAACTCTCCTCTGATGTCTCATTCGACTTCCCTTGGAAGTCGACATTCAGATCCTCCACATACACACCTTCGATAGAGGCAGCCCCTGTTTCTGTCGCTGTGTCAGGAAACAACCCAGAAGAACAGGGCTCAAAATTAAACCCTTCAGGGTTTCCAAGAGTTGGTCTTGAGACCCCGATAGTGTACCCTCTGACTCGACTTTAATGGGACAAGCAATTGTCCCTACAAGGAACACAATTCCCTTCCACACTCGAAGGGAATATCATCCATCCCCATTCCCACTGATTGTAGGGACAAGCTTTTCAGGAATTTGAAAGGCTTGTACAGGATTGGGCGAGGGGGAGCAGCGATTGAGGACGCAAGAATGAGGGCTTTTGATTGAGAGGAGTTGTTGGGAGCCATTGTTGCTAGAAGAGAGAGATTAGGGTTTAAGGTTTTTGCAGGGTTTTCAGGTTTTGCTTGTGTGCGAGATGAACGGCAGAACTGAGAACAGGGCATATAAAGAGAGAGAGAGAGAGAGAGCACCCAAAATCTTTAGAAGATTTCTCGGTTTGCAACGGGTGTGAGCATTAAAAGCTTGTGCCTTGGGAAGGAAAGAAAACACATCGAGCAACCAAGGGGCGTACCTGTTCTCTTCGTTATGCCTGTTCTTTGCCGTCTAATCTTGATTGGACTTAATGGTATTAAGGCGGCTCCAGTACATCCCCTTATGCTGCACTAAGTGGATAAGTAGGGACAAAATGCACGCAATTCGAGTGTATGCAATCACATCCGTTATTAATAAGATTTGCAAACAGGGGGAGAGAATAGGGTGTAAAGGTTGATCTTACCAAACCCAGTTCATGTTCTGGAAACAGGTATCTCAGGGTGTTCTAACCAACCCTAGTTCCAGTCTATTTCTCTCAAATTGATCTCTAACTAGTGCCTTAATGAATATATCAGCAATTTGATTTTTCGTTGTGCAAAAATTCATAGAGATTAAACCCTTTTCAACATTATCTCCCAAGAAATGATGTGGAATGTCAATATGCTTTGTTCTTTTATGTTGACATGGATTTTTGGCAATGTTAATTGCACTTGTGTTATCACAAAAAATAGGAATGCATCCAATGTCAACACAAAAGTCCTTAAGCTGTTGCCTTATCCACAACAGTTGAGCACAACATGAAGCTGCTGCAACATATTCAGCTTCTGCTGTGGACATGGCAACTGAATGTTGCTTCTTGGTAGCCCAAGATACCAAACAAGGTCCAAGAAAGTGAGCCATACCTGAGGTACTCTTTCTATCAACTAGGAATCCAGCATAGTCAGCATCAGCATATCCAACAAGATCAAAATTGCAACCTCTAGGATACCATAAGGCTAAATTGGGTGTATGTTTCAAATATCTTAGTATCCGTTTCACAGCCTTAAGATGAGTTTCCTTAGGATTAGACTGAAAACGGGCACATAAACCAACACTAAAAACAATATCTGGTCTACTAGCGGTTAGGTATAGGAGTGACCCAATCATGCCCCTATAGAGTTTCTCCTCAACTGAGGGACTCCCATCATCCATAACCAACCTGGTTGAAGGAGAAATAGAAGTGTTTACGGGTTTGGCCAACTCCATCCCAAAACGCTTAAGTAGCTCCTTGATATACTTTTGTTGATGGATCATGGTGCCGTTTGGAGTTTGCTTGATTTGTAAGCCTAAGAAAAGTTAAGCTCACCCATCATGCTCATCTCAAACTCACTCCTCATCATATTTGAAAATTCATTGCATAAATCATGATGAGTTGCACCAAATATAATGTCATCAACATATATTTGGACAATCAATAAATGTTCCCCCTTAGATTTTAGAAACAAGGTATTGTCTACCTTGCCTCTTCTAAAATCATTTTCAATTAAAAAACTTAACAACTGTTCGTACCAAGCTCTAGGAGCTTGTTTTAGGCCATAAAGAGCTTTGTCAAGTTTGAGAACATGGTTAGGAAATTCACTGTTTTCAAAACTATGGGGTTGTTTGACGTACACCTCTTCTTTAAGGTATCCATTGAGGAATGCACTTTTCACGTCCATTTGATATAGCTTGATTTCTATATGAGCTGCAAAGGCTATTAAGATTTGAATAGCCTCAATTCTAGCAACTGGTGCAAAGGTTTCTTCATAATCGATCCCTTCTTCTTGATTATACCCTTGAACAACCAGCCGTGCCTTGTTCCTAGTGACTGTTCCTGACTCATCCAGTTTGTTTCGGAACACCCACTTGGTTCCAATGATTGTTCTCTCTGCAGGTTTAGGTACAAGGTGCCATACTTTGTTTCTTTCAAATTGATGGAGCTCTTCTTGCATTGCCGTGACCCAATCTGAATCTGCAAGAGCTTCATTCACACTCTTTGGCTCAATATTAGAGAGAAAAGCATAGAAAGCACAGAAATTCTTAAGCTTAGACCTAGTTTGCACTCCACTGTTAATATCAGACAGAATTTGATCAAGGGGGTGCGAACTATGGTACTTCCATGGTCGTGGAGTAAGAGGATCCACAGACCCATGCTCTACTCTAGTCGTAATATCAAGCTTACGATCATCTCCTGAGCCTGTTTCTGCACCTGTTTGTAAGCCTGTTCCTGAAGAACATGGTCCCGAACAGGGTTCAACAGTGTTTCCCCCTGTTTTGTGTTCACCTTGCCTGCTGTTCTGAGGAACACCTTCAGGAGTTGTTTTCTCCATGGTGTTCTTACCTCGTTTATCTTGGAGCAACACTTCTTTTCGAGCAAGACCTAATTCAAGTTCATCTTCATGTGCATCATTCTCACTCAACAAGTTAGATTCATTAAAAAGCACATGCACACTTTCCTCAACACACAAGGTCCTTTTGTTAAAGACTTTGTATGCCTTGCTGTGAGAAGAATAGCCAAGAAATATTGCCTCATCACTCCTAGAGTCAAACTTTCCTAAGGCATCCTTCCCATTATTATGCACAAAACACCTACAACCAAATGTTCTTAGGTGCGTAATATTGGGTTTTCTGCCCTTGAAAAGTTCATAAGGAGTTTTGTTCAAAATGGGTCTGATCATGCATCTATTTATAATGTAACATGAGGTGTTCAATGCTTCTGCCCAGAAATACCTAGGAAGACCACTAGCAATAAGCATTGTTCTGGTCATGTCTTCCAGGGTGCGATTTTTGCGCTCAACCACCCCATTTTGTTGGGGTGTTCTTGGAGCTGAGAAGTTATGATCAACACCATGTTCATTACAATAGTTGATAAAACTTGCATTTTCAAACTCAGTTCCATGATCAGATCTCAAGCTAATTAAGGAGTGTCCTACTCTCTTTTCAACCTTTTTGAGAAAGGCAATAAAATTCTCAAAGGTTTCATCTTTGGATGCCAAAAACAAGGTCCAAGTAAATCGAGAGTAATCATCCACTACAACAAGCACATACTTTTTCCCACCTCTACTAGTTATCCTCATGGGACCACACAAATCAATGTGTAATAATTCTAGAGGTCGGGTAGTGCTTACACATTTTTTTGATTTAAAAGAAGATCTGACTTGTTTGCCTTTTGCACAAGCTTCACATACCTTGTCATCATTAAATTTGATGGAAGGTAGTCCAATAATCAGGTCTTTTGAAACAAGTTTATTTAAAAGAGTAAGGCTTGCATGACCTAGTCTCTTGTGCTAGAGCATTATGTCATCATTCACAGCACTCAAACAAGTCAGGTTGTTTTGGGGAAGAGTGGAAATACATACTTCGTAAACATTTTTGTGTCGCTTCCCCCTTAATACGACATCTCCTGTGTTGACATTGACAACCAAGCAATGTGTTCGTGAGAACACCACTAGGTTGTTCTTGTCACACAGTTGGGACACACTTAGTAAATTATGCTTTAAACCATCAACTAAGTGCACATTATCAATTGAGTGGGAGAGAGTTTTACCAATGCTACCTACACCGACAATTGTCCCAGACTTGCCGTTGCCAAAAGCCACGCTCCCACCGGTTGAAGCTGTAAGTGAGAGAAAGTTTGATTTTTCTCCAGTCATATGCCGCGAACACCCACTATCAACATACCACAGCTGCCTGTTTTCAAGGTTGTTTTCTGATCTGTTTGACAGGGTGTTTCTTACCCTGTTTGCTGGGTTGTTTGTGGGTTGTTCTCTCTCACTTCAGCCTGCAAAACAAATCACCGGTTAGTTTTGGGAACCCAGATCCACTTGGGTCCCATTCTTTTAGACAAGTAAAGCTCATCTTTTCTAATCCAGATTTGTTTCACATACCTTTCATTTTTTTCAATGACATACCTTCTCAGAGGACATGAATATCGATAGTGACCAGTTTTACCACAATGAAAGCAAACAATGTTTTCAGGTAATCCCACATACTTTCTATGAATTGGGTAAACTGTTCGTTTAGGCTTATATCCAAGTCCCTTTTTGTTTCGACTGTGGTGAGTGTTCAACCAATCAAGGGCTTGTGAGGACTTGTTCCAGCGCTTGGTTGTGATAAGCTCGGTTTCCAGTTTTTCTATATTAGCATGTAAACCCTTGTTCTCCCTGAGCAAGGACTCAACCATTCCTTCCACCTCAAAGAGTTTTCCCTCCATTTGAGAATAATCTCCTTCTTTTATAAAGAGGTTTTCTTTGAGCATATTAATATTTTCATGTAAGCCCAGTTTTTTATTTTTAAGGATCTCATTTTCTAGTTCTAGGTCTCAGACATCTCGTTTCAATTCAGCACAAGTATCCATCAAGGTATACAAAAGTTCTTCGAGAGTTGCTTTATTGAGACCACGTACCTTGTTCTTGAGATCAGTAAGACTGTTTGTTGATTCATCGTCTGAATCCGTGTCACTTTGTGCCATGAGAGCTACAGCACCTTCATCAGTTTCAGACTCACCTTCATCCTCAGAGGAATCTCCCCAGGCAGCAAGCATAGCCTTCGAGAATCGTCTCCCAGAACTGCTTGCAGCTTGTTTTCTACCTTGTTTCCTGGGGTGTTCTTGCTCTTACTCTTCTCGAAGTAGTGGACAGTTCTTCACAATGTGATCTGGTTTCCCACACTTGAAACACCCTGTGAACTGTTCTCGGGGGGTGTTTCTGGACTTACTGAAGTCTTTTCTTTTACTGTTTTCTTTGACCTTTTTGAAGAATTTCTTGAACTTTCTTGTCATTAAGGCCATCTCTTCATCCTCAAGGTCAGAGTCATCATCCTCTTGTGCTTTCAAGGCAAGCCCACGATCCTTCTTCTGCTCCTCTTTTTGTTGTGAGTTCTTTCTGAGTTCATAGGTTTGAAGATTGCCAATCAACTCGTCGAGGGTGATCTTGTTCATGTCTTTAGCTTCTTGGATGGCTGTCACCTTCGCTTCCCAAGACCGAGGCAAAATCCTTAGAATCTTCCTAACCAGCTCTTCTGTGGTGAAGGATTTTCCCAGGGATTTTAGCTCGTTTGTTATGTGGGTGAAGCGTGTGTACATATCCATCACGTTCTCACGATCACCCATATCAAACAACTCATATTGCCTCATAAGTAGCTCAATACGTGGTTGTTTGACTTGACTTGTTCCTTCACGAGCTACTTGGAGGGCATTCCATATCTCCTGAGCTAACTCACACTCCGAGATACGTGTATATTCATCTGGATCTAGGCCAAAATATAATAGCTTCTTGGCCTTTGCATTCTTTTCCATTTTCTTATAGTCTTCACCATCAAACTCTATGGGTTCCTTGGGAACCTTCTTACCATCTTCAAGCACCTTGGTGGGAACAAGGGGCCCGTTCTTGATGAGCATCCATAATTCATAATCTTCTGCCTGAATATAGTTCTCCATCCTATTCTTCCACCAACTATAATGTTGGCCGTTGAAATAGGGTGGACGAGTAATGGATTGCCCTTCAAGGATTCCTTGTGGTGTACTCATCTTCAGAATCTCTCAAGGTGTTAGCCCTTTTAAGAGAACCCACTCTGATACCACTTGTTGAATTCCAAGAGTACACAACGGGGGGGTGAATTGTGGTGGTCGATTTTCGCCTAATAACTGACAAACAACCGTAGCACTTGATTGCAGAGATTGTTTATAAACCACAAACAACCTTACGCCTTGTTTGTAGCGGTTGTTCTCAATTGATTCAGTAGCGAAATTCAAAGTAATAAATGCGGAAATAAAGCACACACAATTTTTACGTAGAAAACACCTCTAGCCCAACTGAGGTGTGAAAAACCACGACCTACCTCGTGTAGGATTTAACCACTTCACTAACGGGCTGAAAACGTTACAAAAGCAACACTCCTTGTTACAACTTGTAACCCACGTAACCTTCTTCCCTAAGATAGGTTACACCACGTCCAATCTCACCAGATAGGACACGTCCAAAGTCCACACGACTGAGGACACACTCACTCACTTTCTGTTCTGAGAACAGGGGTACAAAACACCTTACTGGGGTGCTTCTGACTTAAGCAGATGTAAGGTACAATGAAGTCCTATTATGCCAAGAAATTGAAAGCTCAGTTAAGCACAATCTTCTCACGGTTTTTCTCTTTGAAATTCAGCTCTAAAAATCTCTTACTTCTTTGTAAAAACCGGATTGTCAAATGGGAGAGAGAATTTCAATATTTAAACGCACAACCCAACGGCTATTCTTTTCAAAAGATAGGGAAAATCCTCTATTTTTAGTCGCTTAGAAGATTCACCAAAGATTTTCAACGGCTAAGAGAGGAGAGAAGATTTTCTTAAAATATCTTGGCCGAGTAATCTAGCTTGAAAAGGATAAAATCTTGATTTATCCCAAATTCAATCAAGACCTAAAAATAAGGGATAAGAATCTTTCAAGAGAAATCTTTAGCAAAAACGGTTTTGCAATTTTTTTTTTTAATTCAAAACAAATCTTTTTAGATCTGGCAACCAACCGAAGCAAATTTCTAGATAAGACTGATGTAGCTGTTGTAGTTTTTTAGAACACCCTAGGCACCCTATTTGCAGGGTTGTTTGGAAATGGTGTCCCAAAGCAACTTGTCGAAAACCGTTTTCAAGAAGTACTAAAAATGATACTTTCAAGATTGGCATATTAACAAGAGTCTAAAAGATAAAAACTAAATTAACCAAGACTCCTTGTAAGAATTAGTTGTCTTGTCAAGAGTGAATATGCTGCTCCAAAACACCTTGGTCACCTTGATTCCTTGGGTGATCTTGGGTAGTGAATGTTCCTCAAGACTTAAACCATATGTGTTGTTTGCTGATCTTGTGTCACTGAAGCTTGGAACCTGTTCCTAAGACTTGTTCTCAACATTTAGCCACCAGGTTAATAAAATATCACAAACAGCTGTGTAGGAACAACGGTGTATTAGGCCTTGTTTAAAGAGCTAGTTTGGAACAACATTACTTAGACAAATATGTTACTCATGGATTTGTTATCATCAAAACTAAATATAATCAACATAACTAAATAGTTAACAATGTCCACATACCAAGAAAAAGTATCAGCAATAGCATATAAATGTTCATTGGGAAAAGAATCATTAGAGTCATTACTAATTTCTGCAGTTTGAATCCTACTCAGATGGTCAGCTACTTGATGATCTAGGCCTTTCCTATCCTTAATTTCTAAATCAAATTCTTGCAGGAGTAAAACCCATCTAATTAATCTAGGTTTGGCCTCTTTCTTTTTCATTAAATATTTTAAAGCAGCGTGATCAGAATATACAGTGATCTTAGTACCCAGCAGATAAGACCTAAATTTTTCCAATGCAAACACAACAGCATACAATTCTTTCTCAGTAACAGTATAATTGCATTGTGCAGCATCTAATATCTTACTGGCGTAACAAATCACATGAGATTCCCTCCCCTGTTTTTGCCCTAAAGCAGCCCCTACTGCTTTATCAGATGCTTCACAGAAAAGTTCAAAAGGAAGGGCATAATTAGGTGGTTGAACAATAGGAGGTGAAATCAGACACTTCTTTAATTCATCAAAAGCATGCTTGCAATCATCATTAAAATCAAACTCAACATCCTTAGCAAGCAAAGCACATAACGGAGAAGCAATTTTTGAGAAATTCTTAATGAATCACCTATAAAACCCTACATGTCCCAAAAATGATCTAATATCTTTCACACTAGACGGGTAAGGCAAAGACTGAATCACTTCTACCTTAGCTTTATCAACTTCTAGGCCTTTTTCCGAAACGATATGGCCTAGGACCACTCCATGATCAACCATAAAATGACATTTTTCAAAGTTCAAGATTAGATTAGATTCAATGCAATGCCTAAGAACTAATGTCAAATTATGCAGACTTTGATCAAAAGAGTCGCCATGCATAGTAAAATCATCCATAAATACTTCCATGATCTTATCAATGAAATCAGAAAATATGGACATCATACAGCGTTGAAAAGTAGCAGGTGCATTACAAAGACCAAAGGGCATGCGTTTAAACGCATAAGTACCAAAAGGACAAGTGAAAGTGGTCTTATCCTGATCCTCTGGAGCTATGGGTACTTGTAAGTAACCCGAATACGCATCTAGGAAGCTATAGTAAGAATGACCGGCTACCCTCTCTAACATTTGATCCATAAAAGGTAAGGGGAAGTGGTCTTTCTTTGTTGCTTTGTTTAGCTTCCTATAGTCAATACATACCCTCCAACCCGACTGCACTCGTGTGGGTATGAGCTCTCCCTCTTTGTTGGTCACTACAGTGGTGCCACCTTTCTTAGGGACTACATGTATAGGACTAACCCACTTAGAATCAGCAATGGGGTAGATCACCCCTGCTTCCAACCACTTTAAAATTTCCTTTTGCACCACCTCCATCATAGGAGGATTGAGATGGCGTTGAGGATCTCTTTTAGGGGTTGCATCAGGTTCTAAGGCAATTTTATGTGTACAGAATGTTGGGCTTAGTCCTTTAATATCAGCTAAAGTCCATCCTATTGCACTCTTGTTATCTCTAAGAACTCTAATTAATTTTTCCTCTTGCAATGCAGTTAAAGAATTAGAGATAATCATAGGTAGAGTTTCATCATCACCCAAGTATACATATTTCAAATTGGCAGACAAGGGTTTCAATTCAGGCTTAACAATAGTATCTTGGGTTGACATGGCGTTAACACATAATTTTTGTCTAGCAATTTGAAAAGGGGGTTGCATGCTTTGTAAAGACTTCAGATCATAAATAGCATCCACCAATTCATCACATAAAACATAATCACAATCAGTCAAATCAGTATTAGACAAACTATAAGTAACAGCCAGATTCAATACATCATCAGTATCTAGTTCGAAAACATCTTGGGACAATTTATCATATACATCCAAGGCACTCATATTATATACATCAGTAGGAAACCGCATTGCCTCAAATATATTAAACTTAATCACTTCGCCATCAAATTCCATGGTTAATTGTCCACTATGCACATCAATCTTTGTTCTAGAGGTTTTCAAAAATGGTCGGCCAAGTAGAATAGGTGGTTCATTCTCTCCCCCTCCCATGTCAAGTACATAGAAATCAGCAGGGAAGACAAGCTCATTCACCTGGACTAAAACATCCTCTAAGATACCATCAGGGTAAGCATTACTTCTGTCAGCTAACTGAATCACCATGCTAGTCTATTCTAAAGGTCCAAGATTAAGAGAATCATAAATAGATCTAGGAAAAACATTGATAGATGCTCCTAAGTCAAGTATACATCTATCAAATCTACTGTTACCTATTTTACAAGGTATAGAAAACATGCCAGGGTCTTTGCACCTAGGAGGTAACTTCTTTTGAAACACAGTAGATAAGTTTTCCCCCACACTAATCTTTTCATTACCCTTCAGCTTTCTTTTATTGGTGGACAACTCTTTCAAAAACTTCGCATATCTAGGCGCCTGCTTTATAGCATCTAAAAGGGGAATATTGATTTCTACCTTCCTAAACGTGTCTAAAATCTCATCATTAGCTGCATCACGCTTAGGTTGGGAATATCTTTGTGGGAAGGGTGGTCTAGGAACATAGTGAGGAAGTTTGTTGAAATCCTCTAGAGTCATCTCTTGATGCTTCCTACTCTTAGGTTCTTCCCCCTTCTCTTTCTCGGTCTCAACTAGTTCCTTGGTCTGAGTTTTCTCACTCACCTCTTTCTCAGTCTCAACCTCTTTCTTAGACATATGGGGCTCTCCTAGTTCTTTTTCACTCCTTAAGGTTATGACACTGACATTGTCCTTAGGATTTGTAAAGGGTTGGGCAGGCAATCTAATACTATTCTGAGACTGCATATTACTAACCAAGGTTCCTAAGGCAGATTGGGTCTGGCTCATTTGCTTAAGGACAGTTTCCATTGAATTAAATCTGGCCTCTGTCTCTTTCTTATCTTGGTCCATCTTTTTCATTAGCTGTTCTAACAAAAGAGAGGTCTTATCAGTTTGGTTAGGCGGAGGTTGAGGTCGAGCAAAACCAGGTGGATTAGGTGGTCCGTACCTAAGGTTAGGATGATCTCTCCAACCCTCATTGTAAGTGTTGGAGTAAGGGTCATAATTCCTAGGTTGCTGGTTAAATATAGCATTCACATTTCCCTCTTGTAAGGTTGGACAAGCATCAGTGGGATGACCTTCTATAGAGCATATTCCACATATTACCCTAGTACTAGGTCCTTTGGTTATCAATTTATCTATCTTAGAGGTCAAAGCTTCTAACTGGTGTTGAATAGTACCAATCTCATTAACCTCACCAATAACTAAGCCAGATCGAGTATTGAACTGTTGTGAGTTTTGGGCCATATTAGAGATCAGAGTCATAGCCTGGCTAGGTGTTTTGTCAACTAAGGCTCCTCCGCTAGCAGCATCTATCATGCCCTTATCATTAGGCAATAGTCCTTCATAAAAGTATTGAATCAGCAATTGGTCATTAATCTGATGTTGGAGACAACTGTTACATAGTCTTTTAAACCTTTCTCAGTATTCATATAATGACTCATTTAAATTTTGCCTAATTCCACAAATTTGCTTTCTAATGGCACCAATTCTACTAGCAGAGAAAAATTTCTCAAGGAAAGATTTTTGCAATTGAGTCCAAGTAGTAACAGACCCAGGAGGAAGGTTATACAACCAATCTTTAGCTAAGTTATGAAGAGAAAAAGGAAAAGCACGAAGCTTAACCTGATCCTCATCAATCCCATCAGGTCTCATAGTAGAACAAACAACTAAAAATTCTTTTAAGTGCATATGAGGATCTTCGCCAGATAAACCATTAAATTTAGGTAAACGATTTAGAAAACCTGAATTCAGCTTCAACGGTTTCTCCAATTCAGGAAAGACAGTGCCAAGCGGCTGCTGCGAGACATCCGACGCAGCCAACTCCTTCAAAGTTCTTGCCGCCATGGGTGGTTCTTCCTCGTCTTCTTCGTCGTTCACAAAAATTTCAAGTAGCTGTTCTACGGTGGCGGTATTCAAGAACTCAACGTATGTGTTTATACGTTTTATTCTTTCGTCAACGTTCATAAACCTGAAAAGAAGTATAGAATTAATTGAAATAAAATAGACTAAAGCAAATAATAAAAGTAGTAATAATAATAATAATAATAATATTAAATAGACAATAAGATTAAATTCAAATTTTTGTAACGAAAATAATTTCCCCAGCAACGGCGCCAAAATTTGTAAGGCTTGTCGCAGTGCCAACAAATTAAATAACCTAAACACCTTTTAAAAAAACTATAGATAGGGCAAGTAGGGTCGATTCCACGAGGAAATAGATTTTAAGTTACCAAGGAATGAATTCTCATAAATTAAAGAAAAACGTATTACTAACTCCTAGATCTAACTTTATAACTCAAACAATTTCGGAAAAGAAACAAATTGGGGGGGCGATTGGATAAAATTTTCGATTATCTAAAGAACAAAAAAAATTGTAATGCACCAAAATTTTAAACTAATAATAAAATTTATGCAAAATAGAAGGTAACAAATATTACTCATTTGAAAAAAAAATTGCTTGACCTTTAATGTATATTTTGCCATGCTATGTTATTCAATCCTCGATACACATATTATATTTACAAAATAGTTAAACTGAAGGTTAAGAACGTCTGTAACCCCTATTTTTCCTTACTATATAATAACGTCTAGGGATGAATTCTATTAAGTAACTTAATTTATTACCCTACAACATAACAAATTAAAGACTCAAAGCATTAGACTCTAGAAAAAAGTCGATTAACCTAAACCATTAAATCCTCAACAGCAGATTGAATGTAATTTAGACCTAGATTGATTTTTTAGCTTTGATAGCCAAAAGTTGTTACCTAGTTAACACTGTTTAAATGTTATAATTACTTAGGTGGCCAAACAAAAATAATTCAACATTCAATACTAAACAATTATTCCCAATCAACTTAGATTATTCATATAAACATAATAAGAAAATTTAAGCACACACAACTTATCTCAGAAATAACTTCACATGATAAAATATAATATTAGGTCAAGCAAATATTAAATTAGACTAACATAATGACATCAATTCGAATATCTTCAATAAATAACATTAAAATTTAAAAAAATAAAAAATAAATTAACTAAATCCAACAAAGGTTCACGGGCAGAGAAAACAAAAAAGGGCAGAAAAAAATTAGAAAACAGAGTAGAGGGGCACGAAGCAGAGCAAACCACGCCAAAAAAAATGGAGAGTATGATGATGAATGCCGATGATGATCGACGATGAAGCTGATGATTATGGTGATATTCTGATGATGTATTATGATGCTTGATTTTCGATCAGACGGTGACGATGGTGATGATTTTTTTTCGATGACGAGCAGAGGATGAGGGAGTGAGATGTGAGATGAGATTATATCCTTGCTTGATCGGTCAACTGCCCTTTTATAATGGCAGTATGATGGACTTGCTGATGGCTCTCTGTGGCGTGCCTTTGAAGGAGGAGGAGAAAAAGGTGAGTCATGTGATTTTGTGGATGCCCTGGGTTTGTGGAGAAGAAGAAGGAGAAATTCCAGGGGGTGAGGAAGATGGGGTGATGCTGCGACTGAAAATGGTGATGAGGAGGCAGAGAAATCGGGGGAGGAGGAGAGAGAGGGCTAAAAATGGGAGGGTGGTTCACGGGCCTCACAACTGAATTTTTTTTTTTTTTTGGCTGATGATTTAAAGGGAAAAGGTTGACTTGCTAGGAAAAGTTTGGGCTACTGATTCATTCTTCAATGGGTGGCCCAATTCTTCCTTTTCAACAATTACTTTAATTTTTTCCTGAGTTTTTTTTTTAACCTACAAAACACAATAAAATCAAATAAGAATTTAGAAAGAACAATTATTTCCTAAATAATGTAAAAAGGACGCATATTAGACAAATTAATACTATAAAATAAATTAATAATACTTAAAAAAAATATGCATAAACTAAGACCTAACAGGTTCTAGCAAATAAAATCTCAAGAGGAGGATTATTTTAGGATTGAAGATTGTAATCTTGGATTCAACCTTTAGATTTCAAGTTTCTTCTATCAATTCAAGACTTAAGTTTTCCTCCCCTTTTTCTATTTATTTCAATGTTGTTCGCGTTTATGTTTTGTTGGTTAATTCTTGTATTTGTTTTGTTTAGGTTATATGTTTAGTTTTTGTTATTAATTCATGTTATTTAGTTGTTTAGATTTGTTTTATTTCATTCTCTTTGTTTTGTTCTTCATGTTCATGTTCTCGTTTGTTAGTTTAGGTTTTCTTGTGTTTGTGATGTTTAGTTGGTAGATGGTGTTGGCTTGGATTGTGATTAGCCTCTCGATGGCTAACTAGTCTTGTATTTGGCCTGACCATATCCAACCTATGCCTAGAACTTAGAGTTTTCTCTCATGCCCACCAAGTGTTCGATGAAATGCTTAAAAGAGCTTTCATCCATATTTTTAGGCGATTGACTTATGCTAAGAGGTGATGTCAATTAGCTAGTGTGGGAGAGGAAATAGCCGAGTTCAGGACATGAAAATAATATCCGAATCGAGCTAGACCTAAGGTTGCTAGTTTTGTGGTCTAATTGGGCTAACCCTATGAAAATAGGTGGTTAGGCTAATTAGACTAGCTCATGACCCTTGAGAGAGGGTTAGGGTGGTCTTTGATGGTGCAACCGATCATCTCTAGTTTGTGATGTAGTTTGGGTAGGTTAGGACTCGTCTTGATTAATTGGTTCATCGCTTGGTGAAATCATAAACCCAAGTCCCTTTTTGTTTATCTGCTTTAGTAGTTTAGTCCCTTTTCCTTCACTCCCTATCTAGCCTAGCTTGATACGCCTGGGTAAGCTTTGGTTCTTGAAACCCAACCCCCTGTGGAATACGATCCGTACTTGCCGTTGGCAGCTACAACTGGCACCGTGCACTTGCGGTATAATTAAAACGATAACAAGGTGCCCTCAGGGTAATCTTCTATTTGGGATAATTCATTTGTACTTGGTGCTTTGACAACCAGTTCAAAACAATATCATATCAAAATCAATCAACCCAAACCTATAGAAATCTGTTAAGGACTCATTATCATTTAATCTGTATAGGACAATCCTTATACAACTCATCACACATTACGAGCTTCCCATCAGGAGGGGCTACATGTAAGATAAAGTGTCCAAATACTAGGATTAGCCCCAAAATCTCAAATAACTTAGTAGAAATAAAATAATGGGTAGCACATAGTCAAATGAGACATCAACAAGGCGAATTCAAATAGGGAAGCTGCCAGACACTATGTTAGGAATATCTTTGACTTCTTCTATTCGCATTAGGCTTTACATCCACTACCTCTAGTGTTATAAAGTTTTGCAAGTTAGGGGTTTCTATTAACTCTGATGAGGTGCTTAAGTTTGATTATGCTAACCGGCTGGTTGTTCATCCTTGTTTTAGCGGGAGTGTTGTTGTCCTCTATGCTTCTAGTGATTTATGGGTAGTGGCAGTGGGTTGCCTTTCACATGATGCTAGAGATTTCCATAATAAAATCATCCCTTTTGTGTGCGTCATGCTTGGGTATAATGTCTAAGCATTACAAATTGCTCTAGATTTGTTCCTAGCATTCTGCTTATTTATGAATTATGTTAGCTGTTGTTATCACCCTCTCAAGGTTTCTTATACTGAGTTTGAAAGTCGTGATTATCTCGTTGGTCTCCTTTCCTTTTGTTTCCTGATAGCTCATTATAAAACCCATTTTTCTCTTTAGTTACACTCCTCACATTCACTATTCTCTTGCACATCTTGTCGTAAGAGATGTATTAATACACTGACAGATTAAGCCCTACCTCAAAATGGTTCATTTCTAGCTTTTCATTTGTTGCAAAGGCTATGACAAATTGGGAGAGCTCCATGAACTTGGAAGCATATTATAACATTCCCGCCTTTCCTTATTCCAACTTTAAAAGTTCGTTTTCCTTAGCCTGTTGACGGGATAGAGGATAAAAGTGGCTTTTAAGCAGCTCCTTAAAATCTTTTCATCCAAATCCAAGTTCATATTGTCTTTGCCTAGCTGTAGCCCACCAAAAGTTAGCCCCATCTTTTAGGTAGAATATAGCAAATCCTACTCTCCATTTCTTGGGGCACTTTAATGCATCAAACAGCTTCTCCATGTGTTGGATTCAATCTTCAAATGCCTTGGGATAAGGGTACCATTATAGGTGGGTGGGTTATGGCTAACGAGCCTTTCAAACATATATAAGTTGCCCTACAGTGTCTTTTTCTCCTTCAGTCGTCTTTTAGAGATGATCATTTCATTGTGGCATCTGTTCCCCTTGTTTTTGCAGAAGTTTTAGGAGTAGTAGGTTGGTGAGGTTTGTCCCAGTTGGTGGATTTGTCACCTCAACTTCCTTGGAGCTTTGGCCCCTTTTTAGGTGGATTAGCTTCTAGTCTTTATCTTTGGCAAGCTGTGGTGGTTTCCAAGTTAGTTTAAGGACTTTGATTGGGTTTGAGCCCAATTTGGGATTCTCTATTGTTTCCTACATCCTGATTTTAAGAGGCTTGATTGAATTTAGTTTCTTTTGTAATAATCTTGTCATATATTTTATTGTTTATAAACGACTAGCAGACATGAAATCCCATCAGAAGTTACACACTAATCATTTACACTAACAAAAAGTTAACCATAAGCATTAATTTTAACACAAGTCAAGACTGTTCACATTGGGCAAATCAACCTAACAAATCACGAAGTTAATTTGTTTATTATTCTGTAGAGCAACTTGTCTCATTCTTACTTCATTGATACCACCATTTTGCATTTTATGGTTGCACATACATACCTCATAAAGAATCATAGAGGCGAAGCACATTTATGCAAACTTAATGAGCATACTTAGCACCCACTATCTGGAAATAGCAAACATCTAGCACTACATTACTCTAACACATTAGCATTTTTAGTTATAGCCCCGTCTTAGACTAAATCTAGCTAACACAAAAATATGTGATCTTTATTAATCCAATATTATTACTTAATCAACATCTACTAATCAAGAGCATATGGTGGACAAGTTCCCGTCACATTCTACTATACTTTTTGTGGTTTCAGATAGAAATAATGGGTTCAAATTCAAGTTTAGAGTCAAGCTCAAATCCAAATTCAAGTTTAGGCAGAGGTTCTTTTATTGGTTCTTCCTCAAGCTCTTCATCAATATATTCTTCAGTGTCCTCATCCTCCATTAGATCCTGTTTAGAGTCCTTATCCGCCATTGGCTCCTCTTCGAAGTCCTCATCCTCTCTTGGATCTTCTTTACATGCATCTTCCTCTTTATCTTCTTCAGGCTACCATTTAGGCCTTCCTCCATTTCTCTTAAGAAATTAGTCTTTGGCTCCTTAGTGTTTTTAATGGTGGTACTAGATTATAAGAATTGGTTCCTCTTCTGTTTTTATAGGGTTGTCTTGCATATGTTTAAGTCCTTTTCTAATATTCATTGGGTTCTTGAGATGTAGAGTCCTCATAGCATCCTCATCTAAGGGTGATGAAGGCTTAGCTTAGCTTAAAGGTGTGGGAGTTTGGTCATGTTGGTCTTCATCCTCTAAACAGTCTATTACCTTTTCAATTGATTTCCAATCATACGAAAAACATATTCTTCAATCATAAAACTCCTAGACTTTAGAGTGCAAGTCATTAACTTAATAATGCCACTTTGGGTCAAGTCGAAGGTTTAAAAGAGGAATGAGTGTCTGAATGTCTCCAAATCGTAAGCAACTACTAGCATGCCATCTATGTATCTATCTATAACTGCCCTAACTCAATGAATATACTCAACCATTCCAAATTTTGGTTTCTTGGCTATCATTTCATGTAGACATCAATCCCTAAAGTATGGCCAATGTTGCATACCATTGATGTTAGACACATAAATCACATAGGAAGCATCTAATGCATCCTAAGTAAATGTATGCGAACCTTTGCTCAATCCTAAGCTTATTGTCCATAAGATTCTTGATCTACACATTCTAAACTTCTGTTTGAGGGAAGATATCCTAGCGTAAGCTATTAGGTTGTAAACCTAAGCTTTGATACTAAATTATGACACCCCGAAAAATTCTAATTCATCTAAATATTTAATGTAATAGTGGCAAAATGACACCAGACATCCTAAGGGGCATTACAGTCGTATTTTCCATGGGACAAATACAAGGTTACATATCAAAGAATCCAAACAAAACTAAATTTATTATTAAGTCAAAGAAAAGGTCAAGGTCAATGCTTAATTAACAAGAGCCAAAATACTCCACCATTGTAACAAGTAAAAAAAAGTCCTAAATACTAATTAATAATGTGAAACGACCTCGCTTATAAATTTGATTCCCTTTCCATGCTGTGATCATCATTGGAAAACAACACGTTTTGAAAAGTGAGATGAAAATGACAACAATCCTTAATAATCAAACACATTTCAAACCATTCTAGGGTTGCAATCGGAATATAACTCAAAAGTTTTCATAAACACTTTCCAAGTATCCCAGTAAATTTTCATGTTCATTCCTTTCTCTTTTAGTTCAGATTCCAGGAAGGCAAGCAATCTCTCTAGGTTTTATGCTTTGAACGCAAGCAACCTCTCAATGTTATATGCCATGCAATCAGTTTAATTGCAACTATATCCAGCTCATAGCCTACCGTCAATCATATGGTTATTAAAACCCTCATCTCCACCTACCGAACCAGATAGCACTAACTGCAAACCATCTATGCAATTACCAGGGAAAAACTATAGTTTCCTATTTACCATTAGGAGCAATGTGCCCTGAACTTGGGAGCAAACGTCACCTTTCAGTTAGTCTTTCATTTTAAGAATTAATGTCTTATGAACAGGGTCATTTATTCAAACTTTCAAATTAACTCTTCTCAACCCAACAAAAGGTCCGATAACATTAAACACCACATTTAAATAGCAACCCAGTTTTTCCAAATACCTATTATAAATAACGGCAAAAAACAGTCAAATAGTGGGAAAAAAATAATATAATAATATGAAAGTTCACTTGGGAAGGTCCCATGAACATTGATTAAAAAATGTATAAAATACACCCAAACATAAGACATTTAAAAGAGATATATTCCTATGCCTGAGTTAGACTTTCTAAAATAGCCCTGAACAAGTCTAAAACGATTCTGTTAATACGTATAACTTGCTCAAAATTAAACTTGGATGAACCTGAGGCACATAATTCATACTAAATCCTACTTTGTACCCAAAGAACATATTACACTTCCCAAAACTTGTGTACAATTTTTTTATTTTTGAATTCCATAGAACTTCCAGAGGTCATATCTCAAGCTTTGCATGCCGGATCAAGGTGTTCAATCCCATTAGAAAGATCAAAATCTCTAATGCAAATTTTCTTTCGGACACTTCAACCAATTCTTATAAGAACTAAGCAAATTTCAACCTTTTTCTCATACTGTCCAGAAGTACCAAGATTCCTTTATAATCATTGTCCTCAACCTTGAAGCATTTTGCAATAAAGGTCTCTATCTTTTTTTTGAACTGTCCCAAATTTCTTAAACTCAGATTGTTTATAGCTTCATATTATCTCTCCCTTTACTCTGGAATAACAGCTGCACCGTATAATTTTTGCGCAACCACCCAATTTTGTTTTGCGGGGTGTTTATGTGCTTTCTTAATTACCTATTTCCACCGATTTTCTATCAGACAGATGAGATAAATAATCAAGGTTTTTTATTTTAATATTTGAACTTTCAGATTTTCCCTTACACAATACCATTTCGGGCCAACCGTAATGTAGTTATTAACAATCATGATTTTCTATGTTTTTGTAATGGAATGGGCTAGTCCTATTTTTTTTTTCTCTTTTACTATATTAAATTGTATCCATAAGGATAATACCTGTTATAAGCCAGTTATAGATTTAAGTATAGTTATTAATGATCAACTAATTGATATATATACTTCTAAATCATAAAATTGGATATTTTAAGGAAAAGTAATTTTAACCAATACTTTTGTAACGATAATTCCAATTTATGGTGAGGACAAATCCTCAACCCCTAAGAGCATGAACATTCAAGAGAAACTAAAAGAAAACAAGATAGTGAGATTAGAGCTCAAAAATAAGATTCTCAAAAGATAAATACTTTCCATCCAATCTCGTTCATGAAGGCTAGCAAAAAGAAATTATAGAGGAAAGACTCTAAATCACCACTCTAAAGTTAGAGATAAAGATGAAGATATTTTGTAGAGAGAAGCTGACATTTTGTGTTTCATTTCATTATTAACTCAATCTGAGGATACATTGAGGCAAATTGGTCTATAAATACCCCAAGTATTTGAGTCCTACAAAATATCCTAAGAAATAAATAAAAATCCAAAGATAATAACAAATGTTATGAGCTGCAATTTACATAATTTCTTCTTCATATTCTAGGAAGCTTCTAGAGAGTTGTACTCTATCAACGTGGGTGTCGCTCAATAATCATATTTTAGTTGAAATATTAAGTGGGTAACCAAATAACCTGAATATGACCTATTCATATTAAACACGTTAATGGATAAATTCTAGATCAATTTGTTCAAAAATTAAACGGGAACAGGTTAAGGTTTTAAGCCCATTTAGTAAATACATTAGGTTCAGATCAAGGATTTCTCAACCCGTTTAAGCTCTACATGAATACGAACTCAGACCTGGCCTATTTGACAGCCTAATTAGACCCATATTGCTCCAAAACTGAATTTTGTGCACACTTTATAATTTTGATCATTTCTCCCTCAAATGGAATTCAATGCTAATTTTCAGCACATGGAGAAAAAAAAGACATTTAAGGCAATGAATAAAACTTGAACATACATCAATTAGGCACCATTAGGTGGGAAACAGACTTTACCCAACTTTGATAAATTTACCGACAAAACTATACATTGGCCCATCTAAGGATTTTTCCATTTAAGGGAATTGAAATGCATACATCTAATGGAAACATTTGCATATCCCAATGGTGGACTCCAGCATCTTTTCGATGAGTCATAGATCATCAATTTTAGAACCCATGTCCTAGGTGAAATATCATACAAAGTTAGCTTACATGCTGAAAATTGGTGTCAAGTATCTTTTGGGTAGATAAGACCATATTCATATCTTGGTGCAGGGTTAAGCGGATGTTGATATCAATTTACTCAATTAGCACCAATGAGATTATGATTACATTCTTTTCTCCTCTTTCAAAAGACCCTAACTTCCTAAAAAAAAACTGTAACCTCTTACAAAAAAAAAAAAAACTCTAACCTCTATGTATTTCAATAAGTCACAACCATCAATTATAATTATTGTTAGTACGCCGCCATCTTCGTGTTTCTTGGAGTTTTTTTTCAGTTATAGAGTATTTACTAATATTTTCTGCCTTTCCATTCATTTTCTCTCTGCTTTGTGAGAGTTAAGTTGTTTATTGTTCTCACTATTAGTGTGTAGGTTCTTCTCACCTCTACTACGAGTTTGTATCATCACCCTGGTGTGATTTATCATAGCTGTGAAAATTTAGAGAATATTTTCTTGTGGGGTACTTTTTTTTTAAATTAAAAGGAACAGGTCAACAATAAAATTTCAAGTGGTTTTACTATGAATATCTTACTTTCAAGTGCAATCTATCATGTCAATTAGGCACCTACTCCATAAAATTATACTATAGCTCGCCACATTTGAAAAACACACATTGACATCAAAGAATGTGATTGGTGATAAAAATAATATTGGTTTAGAGTCGGTCAATAGTATACCTAGCATTCGCTTTTAGGAAAGAATGATTTAGTTTGATATTTGCAAATACTTTTGTTAGGAGATATTGATTGTAGATGTCATATGGCTTTTCATTAATGAATTATTCCTTTTTCTTGTCACAAAAAAAAAGAAAAAATAGCACTGATGATTTCTAATCAAACTAGAGGAAAAATATTTTCTTGGTTCCTTCATGGTACATACATTAGTATACTACAGCGATCTCTATTAGGACCTCAACTAGAAAGAAAAACCATTTAATTACTGAGTAAAAAAGGCACGAACATAAATAGATAATTTAGAGTTTGAATTAAATGAATAAGTACTTTGTTAACTAGTTATGATGATATACATAACGTGTGCCCAAGAGCCCACTTATGGTTAAAAAATTATAAAAAATATGATATAGAAATTTTCTATAAGAACTTATATTAGCCACATATGACACTGTGGAACAATTGGAGGGAAGCAATGACAATGCGAACAGGTGGCATAATAACAATATTAATGGCACATTATTATCATCATCGTCGTCGTCGTCCTCCTCCTCATCATCCTCATTGTTATTGTAGTTGTAGTTGTTGTCGTTGTTGTTATTATTATTATTATTATTATTATTATTATTATTATTATTATTAGGGATTTTGGATTTGAATGATCCCTATCTGGGCCAATCTGTTAACAATAATCCTTGCTTCACAAATGCATACTGGTAGGTCAAACTTTGACCCTATATAATTTCAATAAACCACCACCGAGTTTCAGCCACTTTGACTTGGTAGTTGAGTGTTGTGGTAATGGTGCTTGTCGTAGGTGACTACACAATTACTATTTTAATTTTTATTTTGTAGATGTCAGTGATTTTCTATATTGAAAATTTTAAAAATATTTCTCTCCCACTCTTTCCTTTCTTAAAATGACAACTTTCTAAAATTTTTAAAAATAATAAAATAAGTTCACATAAAATATATATATATATATATATATATATATATATATATATATATATATATATATATATATATATATATATATATATATCTGTGTGTGTATACACACACACTAATTTTTAGCATGTGCATTGCACTCGCATTATTCCTAAAGTATTGACTAAATTTCTTAATTTTAATGTTTAAATTGTAACAGTGTAATTTTTATACAGTTAACAGTAACACAATTTGTGTTGCTTTATTTGTTATTGACTTAACATTTAAGGTGGTTTACACTTTTATAAACATTATAAGAACAAATCATATATAAGATGGAATACATAAAATTAAAATAGAGATAGACATGTACATAATGAGAGACAATAATATTCTACAACTCTAGAAGCATATAGAAGGAGAAAGAAAAAGTAGATAAGGTCAGAGGAAACTTAAATTGAAATGTGCTTTTTTTTAAAAAAAAAAAAAAGAAAAGTAAGCAATACATTCTAGAAAACGTTCCTCCCAAGGATTTAATAAAAATATGCTAAATGAGTATTTTAAATAGAGAAATATCTCCATTAAATTGGTAAGAATTTATATATTATCGTCTTCTTAGAATACAACTATCAATTGGGCTTCTAGAAGTGGTCCAAAAGAACTTCCTGAATCAATTACTTACCCAACTTATGAAAATATATTGGAGAAGTGCAAAATAGAAAGCATTTTATGATGAAGTTCAAGAGGTTACCACACATCCTCCCCTCCTAAACAATTTATTGAAAAACAAATAAAAATTCACAATACTATCATTGCCTTTAAAAAATAGATAGAGAGTCCACAGTGTTATGAAATTTGATAAGCTATTATAAGCCAAAAGGAAGGAAGGTTTTTTTTTTTTTTTTTTTTGATCGGGAGGTTGTTATATTAAGTTGCTAGTAATACAAGCGTATATGTAATATAAGCCAAAAGGAAGTAGTTGTACAATGCAATGCAAAGGATAGGCATTAAGCAAAGACAGTACTCATCTGTTACAAAACGCATTAACCTTTACATGTTACATCAACATCAAGGAGATATATAATATAACATTAATATCTAATATTAGAAAAAAGTGTATATTTTTATATCATTGTAGTCCTATTTTATATCACTACAGTTCTATTTTAAACCCAAATAGATATTTAGTTAGCATTTGGTCATCCATATTATATACAAGCAAATGTTAATGAGGAATGCGTACATTGACAATGATAACAATTTCTTTTTTCCTATTTTCACTTTATCATGATTCAAAGGGTAGCAAAATAAGGTACACAATATTAGTCTAAGTTAACATTGTTCAATATTTTTTGCGAAATTAAACCACATTATAGTGTTAGAAATACACATCCAACATAATCAATTAATAATGTAGAGTTTCACACAAATTAATTAATATTTGATTCAATTGAATTAATGGCCAACTCAAGCATTTCTGCTATTTTAATACTAACTAGTTTAATCGAAAATTAAGTTATTGTACAAATATACTAATTAACTTTTCTCTCAGTAGAAGCTTTACATTTCTCATCCCAAATTTAAGAGCACGCCACAATAAAACCTATTTCCATCCTAAAAATTAATTTTCTAATCATTCAATCGAGACATTTAACGTAGATTAGTAATACGTGTGAGTTGTGATCCCAACAGGATATTCATTATAATTAAATTTATGGTCATTCCAAAGAAAAATTTTATTCCAAGTAATAGATAATTAAGCTTTTCATGTTAAATTATTGTGATCTCAATTAGTTATCAATTACTCTACATCACCAAAGAAAAAAAGAGTTAATATTTCTTTTCAGCAAACTCCACCTATTACACATGCGTTAGTTAGTGCATCTAACATGCATGAGTCATAACAAAAAAAAAATTAGTGCGTCCAATAGATTTACTCAATTTATTTAATAAAAATATCATCGCATGAAAAGTGTAGAAAATTTGACACATATATGTATAAGATAAGATGGTGAGAATAAATTGATGGCAAGGTTTAGAGGAGACTTAGATTAAGTTAGGTAAGGTGCTCCTCCAATACAAGAAATGTCTTCTACGTATACTAATTGAAATTCATAAAGATGGGTTCTCTTTTCCTATATAATTATCCCTTGAATTCTCTCGAACATGGCAATAGTAAGCATTTCAGAACAAAATACTTGCACATTAAAAAATAAAAAGATAATAAAATTAGAAGTTAAAAATATAACCATGTAAGTGGGAAGGATTGCCAAATGCTGAGAATTTTGGGAACAAAATAATTACACATTTAAAAATAAAAACATAGCAAAATTAAAAGTTAAAAATATAATCACATAAGTGGGAAGGATTGTCTAATGATAATTCTTGTTGAAAGACTAAAGATGATCAACAATAAATACAAATTTGAGTAAATTTGGTTACTTATTATTTCATCTTGTGAATGGGATAATATTTCTTGCATAACCGTTCCAAATGAATTCAATGGATGCCTAAAAAATTCGCTAAAGCCAAAATAATTGAGGCCAATGCCAAAGAAAATTGAATGGATCTTCAGGCCAAATATCTACTCATATGAAATGGATTCCTTGTAAATCATAGTAACCTTCACAATAAAGGTATAAAAAGACCAACCCTAAAAAGAACAAATGCTATCAAACAAAAAAAAAATGAAAAGATACAATGAAGAAATTAGTAAAAGAAACAGTTTATTTTAAATAGAATATTTCCAACAGATTTTGCATTCATTTCAATAGTCTGTAAAATGAAACAAATTTAAAATATTTGTCAAGAAATTTATGCCAAAAAAGTGCACATGGATAAAAAAAAATTAATGATGTTAATTTACTAAATAAAAATGAACCTTATAATGGATACAGTTATATGTATACACAAAATTCATCTCAAGTCAATAGGAAAAAATAATAATGAATGAACAAAATGAAATATAAATTTTATAATGGAGAAAATTATATACAAAAATTATTATTCGTCAAATCAATGCATTATCACGTATTTTGATTATCTATAAAATGAAGCTACCAAAAATAATGGGCACATCAACATAAGAGTTTAAAACCTTTCTGAACCTAAAAAGAAAAGAAAAAATTGTGATCAATTGTAATAAAACTATATAACTAAGACAAATCAACATCAGAATGAATGGAAAATTTCAACTACAAACATACCAAAAAGAAAAAAAAAATACTTGCAATACCATGACAATTCCTACTTAGCTTCTTGAATGAATTGTGAGGCAAATCATCCATATATGTGGTATTTATATGGTGAAAATCAACAAATTGATGAGTGAAATAAGAGATCCAAATTTATTTTTGAATGAATATCTTAATAAAAGATAAAACTGCTGTAACATCAGCTTTTAATCTGTTAAAGGTAATATTTTTATATGCTATTAAATTAAGACCTTAATTTGGGAAGTAATTAAATTACAATTACAGTTGTTAATACTCCCATCTAATTAGACATTTCATTATTCATGTATCGCCCCTCCTCTAATCACGTTCATTTGTTCTTTGAATGTCATTCCATGTCATTTGAGCACTAATGCCAGTTTTTTTTAATTTTCTTTACACAGATGCTGATGGTCAAATCATGACGACTAAACTATTTTAGTACTAATAACAACAACAACAACAACAATAACAACAACAATCACCACCGCCGCCGCCGCCACCATCATAATAATAATAAGATATTGGTGGCAGATTACTTTCCTTTAGTTTGTTCCTACTGCCTACAAAATATAATGATATTTTTCTTATATAAAACTATATAAGTGTCAATGTTGATTGATAAAAAAAGATCATAAAAATTCCCTATTAAGTAACAACAATAAAAATAAATTATGAATAATTTGGAGAAATAATGCTTGTCATTTATTTAAACTTATATGTAAGGCTACCTATTTTATTTTTGAGATAGTGTAACATCTATATTATTTTTTTCTATACATCTATATTAATTTTGTCAATAAATACAGAATTATTTAATTTTAATTTATACATTTTAAAACTTTTTATTTTTAACCATGGCAATTTACAAAAAGAAAATGAGTCCTATAATGGATACAATTATATGTGTATAAAAATTTCATCTTTAGTTAATGGAAAAAAAATAATAACATGAATATACAAAGTAAAATATAAATTTTATAATAGAGAAACTTATATACAAACACTGTTATTTATCAAATCAATGCGTTATCATGTATTTTGATTAGCTATAAAATAAAACTACTAAAGGTGATTGACACATCAACACAAGAGTTTAAAACCTTTTTGAACTTGAAAAGAAAAGTTAAAACTGTGATCAATTATAATGAAGAATTATATAACTAAGACTAATCCAAATTTATTTTTGAATGAATTTGTTAACAAAAGATAAAACCATTATAACTTCATCTTTTAATATGCTAGAGGTTATGTTCTTGTACGCTGCTTAAATTAGGACCTCAATTTGAAAAGTAATGAAATTATAATTACAGTTGTTAGTACTCCTATCTAATTAGACATTTCACTATTCATGTATCCCTCTCTCCTAATCACATTATTATTAAAAAAGATCATAAACATTCTCTATTAAGTAACAATAATAAAAATAAATTACAAATAATGTAGACAAATTATACTTGTTGTTTGTTTAAACTCATATATAACGCAGCCTATTTTATTTTTGAGATAGCGCAACATTAGTATTATTTTTTTCTATGGACATCTGTAGTAATTTTGTTAGTAAATGAATAATTATTAATTTCAATTTATATATTTTTGAACTTTTTATTTTGACAAATTTCTAAGTGCAAGATAAATCTAATGAATTGCTTAATAATAGTATACATAAATAGCTCTACTTGCAAAAATATAGGAAGTCTGACAAAATTATTCACTATAAAATATACGTCCAACACAAGTCAAAACATATGTACAATTTTACAAAAAATATGAGTAAATATTTAACTAATGTATCAAACCCTTACTTAATGATCCTACATTAAAGCAATGTCATATAAGCATCTTAGATGTCATCCATATAGCATCTTACATGTCATTCATACGTTAACTCTATCCAACTTTATATATATATATATATATATATACATATATATATATATATATATATATATATATATATATATATATATATATATATATATATATATATATATATATATATATATATATATATATATATATATATATATAAATAACAAATTTATATAGAGTACTTTTACAATCTTATATAAAATATGAAAACACAATCTAATGGTTTAAAATTAATTTTTTTTCAAAAAAAAAGCTCCACAATCTAACCCTCCCTCCCCCGGCCCCATCCCTAGCCCACCCCACCCACATCCCATTCCCTTTCACGTTAGCAATTACACAGGAATATAGGATTGATGGTCATGGCTATCACAGGAGAAAGGAATATCCTAACACTCCACCAGAACATTCACTTGCCCTAGTCTTTTCCTCCACACATCATAATCTTCTCTCCCGCCGCAACCCACCCCCACCCCTACTAATTTTAGATCTGGCCTCCAACATACCACCGCCACCACCAATACCTCCATTTCTCATCTACTTCAGCCCAAGCTTGGTATGGTCTGGCCTCCATGAGTCTTGGGGTGACAGTGGGTTGCCTAAGGGGTGTTGAGGGGCATTAGTTGATGGGGCCTTTGGTGTCCATGGTCATGGTAGATTGTGTTAGTGGCATGGGGTATGGTGGTGAGAATGGTACTTGTCAATTTTTCGACTTGTCGATTTGGCAAGTAAAAATAAGTGACCAATTTGATCAGTGGTGAGTTTCATTGTGCTTGTTGGCCAGAATCTAGGATGGTTGAAGCAACACGAGATTGTGTGGGAGTATGTGACGTGAGGCAGGGGTAATAATACGGCTTAATAAATGTTACTGGCTACGATTTATTACTCTGATATCTCATTTTAATCCAATTTGATATATATGCATATACACATACACACACGCATGCGCGCGCGCATACATACAAACACACACACACACACACACATATATATACCTATATAATTATTTTTAAAAAATTGAGAAATTTTCATTTAAGGGGGACAAAAAGGCATATAAATATTTTTAAAACTTTGAACCAACAAAACTTGCTGGCATGTATAAGAAAGTATTAAAATACTAACTGTGCTGCCACCTAGAATAAGCACTGCCTCCACATCACTCCACCACCGAATTAGAATATTTGAAAGTCGGTGATGGTATATTAAAATTGTATAGGATCAAAGTTTAGCCTACTTTTGTATATTTGTGAAGTAGGAATTATTGCAAGCAGATCGGCCAAAGTAGGGAATATTTAAATCCAAAATCCCTTATGATGATTGTTGTTGCAGTTGTTGTTGTTGTTGTTATTATTATGATGATTGTTGTTGTTATTGTTATTATTATTGTTGTTATTGTTATTATTATTATTGTTGTTGTTGTTGTTATTGTTATTATTATTATTATTATTATCACTACTACTACTATTACTATTATTATCATTATTATTGCTATTCTTATTGTTATTATTATTCTTATTCTTATTATATATTGCTATGATGACAATGATGATGATGATGACGATGATGATGATTATTGTGGTTGTTGTTGTTGTTTGTTTGTTTGTTTATTTGTTTGTTTGTTTTTGTTGTTGCTGTTGGTGGTGGTGGTGGTGTTACTATTATCACTATTATTATTGTTGTCGTCGTAGTCATTATTGTTGTTGTTAGTATTATTGGTATTACTACGATTACTCCTACTACTCCTCCACTCATATCATTATTCTTATTATTATTGTTGTTATTACTATTATTATTATTTTCACTATTCTTATTCTTCTTCTTTTTATTATTATCATTATCGTTGTTATTATTATTATTATTATTATTGTTGTTGTTGTTATTGTTGTTACTACTACTATCACTACCACCACCACTACCACCACCGCTACTAGTACTACTACTGCTACTACTCCTCCTCCTCCTCCTGTTGCTGCTAGTACTACTACTACCACTACCATGACAGTTATTACTATTATTGCTATTATCATTATCATTACTACTGCTGCTACTACTACTACTACTGATACTACCATCATCATCATCCTCATCATCATCATCATCATCATCACCATCATCATTATTAGTATTCAAGTGTGAGGAAGGCCACCTACACTAGGCTTAATGAAAATGAGGAAAAATCAAACAAAGAAACTATGCACTTGTTTTTTTCGGAGCAAGAAAACGATAATAATTTTTTTACGTTGAAATCTTGGTTCCATTTGCTATTGCGTTTTAATTTTTTCTCCATTTTCGCATTAAATTTTGTATTTTTCTACATGTGTAATTTTCTTATAGGACTTTTATTATAAATGTCACCAATGTTAGAATTTTTTTCCCCTAAATGTCACTGAGTTTTGAGCTTTGAGTTTTAATTTGCCATTTCACCTACTACATTACAAATAAAATGTCAAACAATGTCATTTTGAGTAAAGATCTACAACACCATGACATATGGTAGAAAATATCAAATACAGAGGCAAAAAGAGAAAATAAATCAAAATACAATAGCAAATAGAGCCAAGAACTCATGTTTTCACTCTAGAAAACAGAGTACAAAAACATATCGCAAGTAGACCATTCCCACTCTTAACTTAAGCATACTCAAATGTGGTACAATATCAAAGCAGCAAGTCTTCTAAATAGTTGGCAGATTTAGAAATTTTCTACAAGAATATCCAATTTGTATGATTTTTGAATTTTAATAACTCCAATGTTGACAGTTAACAATGTGCCAAGATACCAATGAATTGTGTAAGGATCTACCTGTGCCCCTAAGCAATTTTATAGAACTTGAATCAAGTATCAGTTGGGCAAGTCTTTTTAACTTCCTAGCTAGATGACAAGTGATGTATTTAATATATCTCACAATGTCTTATGGAATCCTAAGTCATTGTAGATGTCTTCTTGCATATCTTTTTCTCCAAATTTCATACACAATGGCACGAAAGTGGAACCTTAGCAGCATGTAATCTAAGATTGTTTTTTTCTAGTCCTACTGCTTATCCACTGCACATAGTCTTATAACTAAGAGATCATTTTCTTCTCTACATACCTATCTCCTTTGATGAGCTTCGTATTGGAAGCACACTATATTTTTACTTATCGAGATTTATCGATCATATTGAACTCCAATTTGATATACCTGGACAAGGATTAAGAGGTAGGGAAGAAGAAAGAGATACAGCAAGAGGAGAAGGTGTTCAACATGAAATTACGTCCTTTTTTACACCCTATATTATCTAATATTTGCTCAAAATGATTAAATAAATTTAGATTTTAATATGCTTTTATTTATTTTGTAGGAATTTGGAAAATTGGAAAATGACTAAATTGCTTGCCACAAAAGAGTGAAAGAAAACCAAAACATTGTTAGATCCGATTGGAACTAAAGAGAAAGGAAAAGCTCACGCGACCCAAATGAGTAGCCCAATTGGAGTCAGCTTGCTTCTCCTTTCTCCTTCTCTCCCTCTTCCAGCGGGCCTGGACTTCCCAGCTGACAATGCGGCCCAATCATGCCCAAAGTCCAGCTCCGTTCCCAGCCCAAGCCTTCTCTTCCTTACCTGTAGCCCAGTTGTGCCTCATTTGTGAGTCATATCGGGCATCCTCCCTTCTCCCCCCCATCTACAGCTTGCTCTTCTCTCTTCGTGGGCCTGTCCCAAATCTTCCCCCCAATCTGCCTCCTCCTGCTTCCCTTCTCAGACACCCGTGTCCCCTTCCCCACCTCTGCATTACCCTTGTTCTTTCAACCCAAAAGGCCCAATTTGCCTCGTCCCCCCTTAGCCTAGCTCCATCCCCTTTCATTGTCTTTTTTTTTCTCTCTCTCTCCCCATCCTACTAAAAAAAATGAGAACCCCATTTCTTTACTGGTGTGCTGCTTCATCCTCTTTTTCTCTGTTATAGTCATAACCTCCCCAAAAATTAACACATTATCGTATTCAATATCATCAATTATTGGTCTTCAATTCTCCAGTGATTACAAGAGTCAATTGGATATCAATTCATAAGTAATTGAAGATAGTGAAGGATTGGTTCTTAATTGAAGGATTAATGATGGAAAGAGAAGAAGAAGACTATAATTTAGGGCAACAATAGGTGAAGAGAGTAGATGATAGCATTTTAGTTAAATTTGGGGCAACAGTAGGCGAAGAGGGTAGATGATAGCATTTTAGATAAACTTGGGGCAATAGTAGGCAAAGAGGGTAGATGATAGCATTTTAGTTAATTTGTTTTGGTGCTTGTTCTTTAACTCTTATTCTTAGGTTTTTTTTTTTTTTTTCAATTTCAGATCCACTTCCTACACTCCCAAATTCATGTATTTGATTCTCCTTTAGTTAAATCTAAGTGAGAACTTGAGTTTTGATATTGAAATTGCAAGCAGCGGTTAAAGAGTAGAATTAGCTTCTTGTTTAGGGATTCAGATTACTCCCATATTTTGGTTGTTGTTATATTCCAACTTATGGGGCGCCAAGTTCGTTAATTCGGTCGTGGATTGAATGAATTTTGAAGAGTGATGTCTTCTCTTTCATTACTTTTGACTTTGATTCAATTTCTGTTTCGCATTTTTGATTTTAGATCTTGCTAAAGTGAGTGATAATATGATGAACTTAGTTCGGTATTTGTTATGTGTTATTTGAAGTTGATCATGTTTAGAATATTAACTTCAAAAGTTAGTGGCTTAAGTCATGGTTGATGATTATAAAGTTTGTCTCTGTTTATAGGTATGCATTAGTTTTTATTAAATTTGTCATGGCCTAAATTCATAATTTATTCCTAAGAATGACACTCTAAATGTTATGGCGATAAACTGTATGCTTGTGGAAATCACAACAGAAGGGATAGGAGATATGAGATGCAAAAACGCTAATCCTAAGCTATATCAAAATCTCCCACACTAATTTTAGTCCCACTAATGTTAAACCCATTAAACCACAAATATGAACAAGAATTTACACCTTAGATAAGTGATCCAAAAGAAAGAGATGGATGAAAATTCAAATTGACTTTTTGGCTTGCGGACTACGCATTTTTAAGAGTTAAGTAATTTTATGTGTTTACAATGCTAGGTCTTAAGAGACCAGAAAATGATCTAATATGGACTTTTGAGGATCCAATCCTGTGGTGGCCTCGAGAATAAACTTAGAAGTAGTATTTTCTTTGTTTCAACTATAGACCGATATTGCCGATGTGGATTAATCTTTATTGATAAAGCCAACTAATAGTTGATGAAGAAACAAGAAAGAGTTTAAAATATGACTGATTTAGGTGGGATACAGGAGATTAGGCCCTATATATTAATCCACGAGTGAAGCCCAGTAGAAAAGCCTAAATTGTTTATGAAGCTCCAACCTTTAGGCCTTGGAATGCACTGGGGAAGCTCAAGTGAAACTTGGCATAATTGCCTTTAGAGGTCATCTTAACCTAGCTTGCTCTATAGCAAAATGAAATGAGATCCTTATCTTGACTAAATCTCATAAAAGAGCAAATATCTAGGAGATAAAAAATATGAAAGATGGAAATGTAATATGGCTAGGACTGTAATCAATAGATTTCCTCTGAATACTTATGTAAGCAATACTAGAATCAACATCAAGGGTAAGTAATTTTTCATGTAATTACGCTAAAGTATTGTTCTTCATTCTATTCCTAATTCTCTCTCTACCTTAAGTGATGGAAGGCATTTAAAAAGTAAAACACCATATTCCTCCTTATTGGGTTCTTTACAGGTTCTCGTGTTAGGTATCATTACCTCTCAAGTCCCGCTACTCACAAGTCTAGAAAACATCCTCTATACCCCTAGGCTGAAACACCAATATCTATCATGATTGGCAGCTCTTTATGGCATATGTCAATTCTGTTCAATAAATTAGACATAATTGATAATAGCATTATGAGTCATACTGAAACCATAAAAGCTAATGATGAGAACTTTACAATTGAGACAAATTAATAATAGCATAATAAGCCATAAGGCTATAGAAGAATTATTTGTAGCAAAAAGACCTTTGTGTATTATATTGATCAATGATCTCAGGATATGATAGTTGACATTAATTTCCATTAGCTATATTATATGTGCACACAAACTAAAAATCAAATTGTAGTTGCATCAACTATCATTCTCGTTCTATTGAAAAATTGAGAAATACACTTGTGAAAAAGTAGAACCCACACGCAGCTAGCATGTTAAGAACGTAATATCTAAATACAATGTAGTTGCACTGATTGAACTTAACACTAAGTAACAAACTTCTAAAGAACAAAAAGAGTTACATGAAAAATAATCTGACTCTAAAATTTTTTGATGAAGATAAAACACATCAAAAAATATTATTTTGCTCAATCTGGAATAAGCATGGTGAAGGGAAGGCCAAGGGACGGTGGCACAAAAGCTAGAAATAAGATCAAGGAAGCCATTCATGGCTAGCCTTGCATAGGTACTATGGTGATACATCTGCCGAAGTGAGACTGGCGATTGGTTGAGCACAGAGTGTTAGGCGGTGATCAGGTGGAATTGGTGGTGTATGAGAATTTCTTTTAACAATTAACCCTTTTTTTATTAATAATAAGAATTTTTTTTCGTGAATTGGTTTTAGAAACAACAAAATTCTAATTCAAGAAAATCGAACTTCTCATTAGTGGACGATCATATGGCATGTTGTTCATAGAGATAATTCAAAAAATGATGAAGATGTAGTTTTCACAATATGATCATTGGTTATAGGAGGGATGAATATCTTTCAAAGAAAAAAAAAAAAACATTCCTAAGACTAATAGAATTATTGTGAGTTTCTAGGTTGACCAAAGATAAGGGGAGTGAAAGTGACGACAACTATGATCTGCGTCATGACAGATAAAAGGTGAAACGAACTAAGCTGAATAGAAAAGAACTGTGAATGAGGCAAGGCAACTAACCTAATCGTGCAACACTAATGATAACTGAATGCATAAGTTAAGGAAAAAAGTAGGGTTGGAAGTAATGATCAACTTTTAAGCTGAGTTTTAAGGTATCAAAGCATCCAAACTAAGCATATTAGACATGCTTGGAAAGCTCCATGAGTTTAGTTTTCGATTCTATAAATAGTTTTACTAACTCTAATCATTGTGAGAAAAACTTAGCAAAGTTAGGCTATAGAATCAAACCTGCCCAATCAATCTAGCAAAGGATAATCAAAATTGAGGTATAACTAAAATTATAGCCTAAACAACAATCCAAACCTATATAGAGCAGTAGGACCTTCAAAATTAGGCATTTCGTGAGATATTCTTCAAGTATTCCCAGATGGAAGTTTTAAAGAAGCTTTCTTTTTACAGCTAAGGTGCAGCCTAAATTCCAGCACAAAAGGATTAGGAAGATTGAAACAATTTGTGCTATTTCTTTCAAATTTGAATATTAACTATATTCTTATTTGTTGGAGCATTTTCATTTGTTAGTGCAAGTGAAGAAATTTTGTCTCACTCCTCGTGGCCCATGTGAATTTTGTTGTTTATTTCAATTGGTCTTGGGAGGACATTGTGCTTGATTTCTATGGCTAAACTTGTATGATTCCTATTAGATAATTCCTCATTTGGAAAATATGTTAGGAATCTTTATGGGCCTACTTAAATAGGCCTATTTTCCATCTTGTAAGCAGACTTTGATGATGATCAATGATATTGAAGCTTTTAGCCTTCTCTCAAATCTCTTTACCTTTGTCTCTTTACATTGGGAGGCAATTAGAGTTAATCCTTTAGATTATTTCTAGGTGCTTTGGTTTATAGAAATAATTGAGGGACTGTTAGTGGAAGGTGGAAGCTTCGCCTTTATCTTTAGTCATATCTGCAAAAATTACAACCCCATAGCCTGCATTGTGTGAAAATCATAATTATGAGACCATGTTATTAGAATATATTTAAAAGGTCTAATATTCTATCGAAACTATTTTAAGGAGACAATTTACTGTTTTATTTTCATCTTTCACCCAAATTTTTTATATTTGCATATTTTACCCCAATACTTAAAAACTTACTTTTGAACATTTTATTTTTGTGCATGTGATATTCTGCTCACAAGCACTAATCGAAGCCTTCTTTCATTTGATGCCAGAGTCACATGGCCAAAAATAAGTAAGATAATTAAATTAATTAATAATTAATTAAGCTAATTAACTGTGTTTGAATCATCACCTATGTGCCCTGCACCCAATTATTCACATATTGTTCATACTCCAAAAGACACCAATTCAGTAGCACCATAATTAAACTATATTACTGATATAGTTTTAGAATTAAGGACAGAATTAGCCAGAATAAAGATTGAAGTTAAGGAGATTAAAAAAAACAACTGTCTATGATCAATCTTTCATTGATCAATGAAATTGGACATAGTGAAAAATCCGATTTAAGTACTAATGCTCCATTTCAGCATAAATATCCTTTCCAAATCGTAAAAAACAAAAATTCATTTCCTTGCATATTATAAAAATCCAAAAACAAATAAGAGAAAAATCATATGAAGAATCATATGAAAAGGCAGAGAAAGAAGAAGAGAATGGAGTATAAGTAGTATAATCTTGAGAAATTATAGGATATGTTTGATAAAAAACAAAACTCGAAATAGTTAAACAAAATCGTGGGTACAATAGTTGAAAAACAAGATGTGTTATCTGATGATAATGAAGAGACAAATAATGTCCAGTTAGAAGAAGAAATATATTAGTAAATGAACCTAATTAAATTAGAGGATCTTAATATTGTTCTTTTAGAAGAAATAAGGAGGAAACTGGACAAACAATATGGTAAAATGGTGTATGATGATGAAATCACTAAGGTTGGAGAAGAACTCTACACGGATGAAATTGAGTCCAATTTAGTTAATAACGTAATCTCGAAACATGAAGCGTTTGGTGACTTATTTAGAAGAAATACCAATTTCATGAGACCTAGATTTATTCCAGCAGGATGTATAACCAATTTTCCCTTTGGGTTTATCCCAAGGAAAACCACATCCTTTGAAGAAATTAGTCTTTCCACAATTAGCCAAATAGGATACATCTTAAATATCGATGGAGCTCATAATAGAGAAGAAATATTTGAGCTTGGAAAACAAGTATGAATATTGTCCCTAACTTGAATACCATATGGCTTGCTAGAAATTTCCTTAACTATATTGAACATAGTTTTTTTCGAGACTATAGCTGACTGGTATGACTCATTAGATAAGAAAAGCAAAAATGTACTAAGAATAATAGAAACACCAGATGTTATGTTCAAAGAATTATGTAAGGAAATTGAAATTGAATTTATCAGAGCTAAATATGATTCCCAAGAAAAAGCTAGAGAATGGTAAAGAAATATTAGTAATATAGAGCTTTGGGACATGAGATATCTGGAAAATTGTATTACTTAATTTAGTCAACATTATTATAAAATTGGCATAATGAAACCAATCTTAGTATGTTCTATGACAAATTACCATACCCGATAAATTTCATAATTAATACAAAATACGTTGTTTGGCTTGAAAAAGCAGATGTCATTAATACCCTCGGTACAAGAATCTCTTATTTAAGAAAGGGATCAATTATTGATGTTTTGATCTCCAAAAAGGAAGAGAAAATCAGTAAACAGTTTTTAGCTTATTGGGATTCTCCCTCACTGGTGGGGAAATGAACCTGAAGATAGAAGGGAAAAAAAAATTCTATAAGAAAAAGAGCTTTTACAAACACATGGGAGAGATATACAAAAGAAAATACTATAATAAACCAAACCCTAAAAAAGGACAATGTCTTAGAAAAACTACCTACTGTCCTGCGAGGCAAAACAACTACAGGTGTTGGACATGCGAAGAAGTAGTACATTATGCTAACGAATGCAAAAATAGGAAGAATAACAAGCTTGTAGAAACTTGAGTAGTCTGGGTTATTTTGAGCTTAGCGAAGAAGCAGCAGTAGATTTAGCCTTGAAAAATAATAAGGGAATTGTCAAGATTGTACTAACAGATGAATATGAAGAGAGTGACCGTGAAGAAACTAGTCACATGATGGAGAGTAGTTCGGTTAGTCTTAGCGATCTTTAAGGAAAATAATTTATTATAGATAATGAGATTGAAGATGTCAAAGAATAGTGGGTCCTTTCTATAATTTAGAAAGATATGATCTATAAAAATCCTTCTTTCAATTAAAGAGTAAGTACGTATGCGAAATGATCGAAGGAGATCTAGAGATAAAAGACTGTGAGTATGATATGGGAGAAGTTAACCTCATTAATTAGGAAAACATCCTTAAGCATAACAAAGATAGAAAGTACAGGGATATCCATTTTGGAAATGTCCAAGTTCAAACTACTTTACTATAATATTGTGACAAAGATATTTACCTTTATGCTCTGCTTTGTGATATTATGCATACCAAATTTATTAATCAAATTATCATAGGGATTAAGAATAATTTATGTAATAGATTAGTGGCATTCAATATTCGACCTGGATTTTATGAGTCTAAAAGATGAATTTGCTAAAAACTTCTTATCCCATAAGAAGAAAAAAAAAAACAGTTGGGATGGATATAAAAAGAGTAGCTTATCCACTGAGAATATTTTAGAAAATAATCTATAAACCATAGATCCAAAGAGTAAGATAAAAATGATAAAGGCAGAAAAAAAGATAAAAATGATAAAGGCAGAAAAATTCGAGAGTCCTACTCTAATGCAAAAAATTCAAAGGATAAAGTCCAACCTGTAGGAGATAAAAATTGATAGGTCATGGATATCTAGCTTTGCCAATGTTACAAAAATCACTAAGAAGAACGTGATAAAAATTGATGAAAATGGTAAAATGAATATTGAACCACAATTACTGAGAAGCATGAGTGCAAGATTAGAATAAATATAAGGGTATTCAACAGCTAAAGAAGAACTTAAAGAAGATGATATAATTAATATGAAAAGTGAAATAAGTAGAATGATTTTTAAACTCGGAAGACACAGTGTTGACCAAAATATGAGTTTAGATAGAAAAGTCATTACATACAAAATAAGAACTACTAGCAAACCAATCTATGAGGATAAATTAGTAAAAAAAAAATGACTATGGAGATATGCTATGAAGTTACCTCCTACTAGCATCTATATCCCAATAAATGCATATTTAGAGGGATATAATAAATATAAATTGTGTTTCTACATAGATAGTAGTTATTCTGTTTGTTTTGAAAAAAGATTTTTATTTCCAGCATTTATGTGGAAGAAAGCGAAGAATCCTTTGCAAGTAAAGATAGTTGACAATAGCATAATAAGCCACAATGAGGTCATGGAAGGTTATTAATAGAAATAGGTGGAGTCCAATGCATTATACTATGGGGTACTGATTTACCCTCCCATAATATGATTATTGCAAATAATTTAAGAAACTATATTCTCCATGTCCACAAGTCATAAACCAAATAATATTCACAATAAATGGTCACTCAGTCCCTGTGGATAAGTTAAATAAAGTTTACGCTCATCAGAAGATTGAGTTCACATGCAGCCAGCATGGTAAGAAGGTAATACTTGCACAACGTGAGATAGCACTAACAATCTCACTACTTGAGCTATCTATTAAAAAGTAGATTGCTGAACAACAACAACAATTATACAAAGAACTCTACTCTGATGATCCTCTAAAATTTTAGGACAAAAATAAGACATTTGCAAAGATTACATTGTTAAATCCCAACACTATTATTTAGCTCAAACAAATGGTGTATATATACCAGGATATCCAAGATTTGATAAACAAATCAAAGAACTTCTGGATAAAAGATTATTCAGAAATAGCAAGAGTCCGCACACCAGTCCCGCTTTCATGGTAAGGAATCATGCTGAATAGAAAAGAGGGAAAACAAGAATGATAATCAATTACAAAAAACTTATGGACAATATTATTTTTTATGGTTATTATATTTCTAATAAAACAATCTTTTTCAATAGAATTCAAAGGGCCTCTTGGTTCTTGAAAATAAATTGCAAAAGCGAATGCTGGTAGATAAAAATGAATGAAGAAAACATTCTTTTAACTGCATTTAGTACGCCTCAAGGACATTATGAGTGGATAATAATGTCATTTGGCCTAAAACATACACCTTAAATATTTCAAGGAAGAATGGATAATATCTTCCAAGACCATAGAACAACACCAGGATGATGTTCTAGTTGTCACCGAAAGATGCATTAATCATGCCACTGTTCTTGGTAAGAACAAATGCATTTATAGCCAACAAGAAATCGAGTTTGTAGTCTGGAAATAAAAGTTGGACAAATTGTTTTACAAAAAGCATGTTCTATAAAAAATAGAAAATTTTCCTAAAAAGGTTGAAGATAGAAAGCACTTAGAAAGGTTTCTTCAATGTCTTACCTATGCTTCATATTTCATTAAAAATCTAGCTAAATTGAGAAAACTATTGTAGTAGAAACTCAAGAGAGAAGTAAGTTGGTCATGGATCATTCGTGATTTAAAGATTGTTTAAAACTTTAAAAAGATGTGTAAAAATCTTCCTACTCTTAATTTGCCTAATGAAGAACATGATTTAATTTTTAAAACAGATGCCAACAGTGAGCACTAAAGTGCAGTACTCAAAATTAAAGAAGGGGAAAAACTCTGCAAATATTGCAGTGAAAGTTTAATAAAGCAGAATGCAACTATCCCACTATAAAAAAAGAAATTTTACAGTCATAAGGGGAATTGAAAAGTTCTTAATCATTTTAGTCCCAAAACATTTTCTTATTCGAGCTGATTCTCGAGGAATACTTAGTTAAAGAATTCATCATATACACAAGCGTAAGGGCGACTCCTATGTTGGCAATTATGGCTTAACTAATTTTCTTTCTTTATTGAACATATACAGGGATCAAAGAATTCTCTAGCATATAATTTAACTATAAAGTCACAAATAGTGATTATTAGAGCAGAACTCTTGTCGAAAAAAGAGGAAATCCAAAATGAAATGCCATTAGTGCTAGAACGGGTTGCTCCTTCTAGTAGAATCTTATAGATATTTTGGAATTTCATACAAAAAGCATATTACGCTTTGGCATAGTATCTTCTGCCTATCTAATAGTACAAAGATTCAGCTTCGTAGAGTTACAGATGAATTACATAAAAAATAAGTTCCCATGTTCAAGAAAAATGGTTCAGCGACTGGTATGCGGTTTGCCTCGACTACTATCATAATTATTGTTATGATATTTGAGAATCATGGAGTACTACGAACTTCTTTCCTGATAGATCTAGACTTGGTGGTGTTAGATGCTCAACAAATTTAATGTCTCCAAATGACCCCATCATAAAAGTCTAGGAATATGGAATGGTAGCTTACCTCATGAAAATCCCAGATCCAAAGCATTCATTCTTCCCAAGACTAACTAAGTTTCAACCGTGCATGTTTCACATAATCCATTGGATTCTCACATCTCTTGATGGTACAACAAAAATTCCTTATAATAGAAGTTTGTATGTCGAGGCACATTACTTAGTCATTGAGTATGAAAATGAAAAAGTCAAACTAGCCAATTATCTTGTTCAATTGGTTTATTTAGGCGATCCCAATGATCAACAACAAGAATGGTTTTTAGAATGACAAGAAGTAGTCATCAATTTTTACAACTTTGATCATCAAATGTGGGCATTAATTAAGCAAGGAAGAACACTAATGCATTACGAGAACACTAATTTCGTCTATCATAATGATTTTAGCAAATATATGAAGGTAGAAGGAGCTACTTCAAAAGATGTCTTTGATTATCTCTTTAACGTTGGAGCTAAAAAATTCTTATCAGAAAAAGGATAGAAATATCTTCATGAATTATTTGAAAGATGGGATCCAAAATATCTTTAACTTGATAAAGATTTTGATGATTATCTGGATCATGATGGATTGGAAGACATTATTAGATATGAAGGCATGTAAAATCTCAATATGGATGATTAGTTTTGTCAGCATTAAAGGCTCTAAAAAGTTTTTGCATCATTATTGTATTATTTTATCAAATGTGAAGTCAGTAAAATGATGCAATCTACTATAGCTATGCGAGTACAGCTATAGTCATGTGAAAATATCATTGTATGTATAGTCGCGATTAGGACATCTTATGTAGTCCTTCTCCTGTATAAAAGAAGAGGCTGATACTGAAAAGGGACACGGTTATTTTAGTATACTTAAGTAAAAGAGAAGTCGACATTCTCCATTTTTCTATGAGTAAGTATCTTTGATGATCTTAGTAGCTTAAGTCCCTCTTCAATCTTTCAATTTTTATATTTCCATTTTAAGCTTTTAATAAAAAAAGTTTCCCAATAAGGAACGTTATTCAATCGAACCTTATGTCTTAAATATTTTGATTTCTTGATTAAAGCCTCACTATCCTTAAAAATATTAAAAAAACTTAATTAGTGACTACGGTCTGAGGTAGGAAACTAAACGAATATGTGTTGTGTCTGATCTATGAAAAATATGGTTGAGATTCTGTAAATTAGAAGTTAGAAGAACACCAAGGTCTAACGCTGACTAAGTTCAGGGAATAGTCGAAACTCTCTAGTTAAACTTTAATTATTTTACTAAGCATGATGAGTCTCTATCTCAAAAAATATAATATTTATGATATAAGTAGTAGATTGTAATAACTAGTACTAGTAAAGTCATTATAAAAAGTCCAAACGATAATATAAGCTTAGTTTTCTAAAAAAGCCCAAAAGTTTGAGTATTTGCACTTTGAATCCCATTTAGATCAATAATAGACATTTCAAAAAGTTGTGGGTCAGATTTGAAAGAAAAAACCCTTGAGAATCACTGTTTCATAGAACATTGATCCTTACTAATAATTTACCTAAAATAGTAGGTACTTAGGAATATATTCTTAAAAAATTGTCCTTTAAAAATCATTTTCCAAAAACATGAGGCATCTCAAAGTTGCGGAATGGCCATATCGCAAATCTCTCTCTTTCTCTCTCACACACACAAGCCCCCCCTCCGCATACACACCCGCACACACACATGCACACACAAAGTAAGTCTCAAATTTCTTTTACTTATTTTTAGTTCTAACCATCAAAATTTAAGCTCCTGCAACTTTAAGCACGTCCAAGTTACTTCAGAGACCATTGGATACACATTTGAGTAGGTCTGGACTTGGTGTGGAAACTCCAGTATGAGTGTTTCTTCTTGTTTGCATTTCACTAGTAATCTTGATTGTTCAGGGCTACTTCGTGTCAAGTTGGTGCTAGAGCCCCTTTAAACTATGTCATATTGTTGTTCCAGGCTTTCATTCACATCACTAATGTTGGCAATAGGTGACTCTTAGGTACCTAACTTCGATGGTAACTATGTTTAGGCCCTTGTAATTTGAGATCTAATTCTGGGGTGCCTTATATTTTCAGACAACTAATTTTTAGGTCATTTTTCTTATTATTTGGTCCTTGAAATGTTGGAAATTACAGAAATGCCCCTAAATTGGGTGAACTATACAAATAAGCTATTTTAAGGGTCTAAATAGGAAATATACTTCGTTTTTATCGATTAAGCATCTTATAATGACTTTACTATTACTAGTTATCACAATCTACTACTTACATCATAAATATTATATTTTCTATGATTAACGGCCCGCCATGCTTAGTAAAATAATTAAAGCTTAATTAGAGAGCTTCGACCATTACCTAAACTTAGTCGGCGTTGGACTCCGGCGTTCCTCTAACTTCCAATTTACAGAGATTGCTAATATTAACCCCACCTTCGTTAGATCAGATACAACACAAATCCATTTTGTTTTCTACCTCGGACGGTAGTCACTAATCAAGTTTTATATATTTTTTTAAAGGATAGTAAGATTTTAATCAAGAAATCATAATATTTAAGACATAAGGTTCAGTTCAATAACGTTCCCTACTGGGAAACTTCTTTTATTGAAAGTATGAAAGTGGAAATATTACAATGGAAAGTCTGAAGATGGACTTAAGCTAAAATCATTAGAGATGCTTGCTCATAGAGAAATGGAGAATCCTAACTTCTCTTTTGCTCGACAATGCTCAAATGACCGTGTTTCTTCTCAGTACTCGGCCTCTCCTTTTGTGGAGGGGATAGGGGTACATGGGATGCCCTATTGGCTACAGTACACTCTGATTTTGCACATGGCTACAGTAAATTGCTTTATTTTATAGACATGACACATGTCAAAATAGTACAACAATGGAGCAACCACTTTTCAGTGCTTTTAATGATGACAAGGCTAGTCATCATTATTGAGATTCTACATATCTTCATCTTCAATTATATATTCCAGGGGCTTTATCTAATTAAAGATGCTCATTTCTCAAATAATTCAAGAAGATATTTCTTTTCTTTTTTTGATAAGAATTTTCGAACTCCAACATCAGATAGATAATCAAAGATATCTTCTAAAATAGCTCCCTGTACCTTCATGTAATCTTTAAATTCATTGTTATAGGTGAAAGTAGTGTTTTCACAATACATTAATGTTTCTCCGTGTTCAATTAATGCCCAACGTTGATGGTAAATGTTGTAAAAATCAATGGCTCTTGCTAAGGCAGGGTCAGTAACTAATTCTCGTCAATCTGGAAACCATTATTGTCGTTGATCATAGGGATCATCGTAATCAACAATTTGAACAAAACAATAGGCTGGTTTGGCTTTTTCATTTTTATACTTGATTAGTGTGCAATGTACCTCCACATATAGGCATCGATTATTCAGAATTTTTGTTAGACCATTAGGAGATGTTAGAATCCAATGGATCCTTCTGAACATGCATTGTTGGAACTTGGTTTATTTTGAGAAAAATAGATATTTTGGATATGGGATTTCCAAAAGTAAAGTACCATCCCGTATTTCTAGGCTTTAATGACGGGTCATTTGGAGAGATTGAATTTGTTGAGAAACTAACACCACTAACTCCAGACTTATTAGGAAAGCAGATCGTTGTATTTTAAGATTCCCAAATATCATAGGAATAATAATGATAATACTCAACATAGGCTGCATACCACTCATTGAACCATTTTTCTTGAACATGAGAACTTATTTTTTCTTGGATATCATAAGGACATCTGAGGTAATTAACTAATAACTCTAAAAGGGAAAATCGTTAGGCTATGAAGTAGGCAGAAGATAGCAGACCAAAATGTGATCTACTTTTTGCATGGAATTCCAAATTATCAATAAGACCATTACTAGAAGGAGTAACCCGTTCTAGTAGTAATAGCATCTCGTTATGGATTTCCTCATTTTCTGGTAGGAGTTCTGTTCCGATTATCATCATTGGCGAGTTCTTGAGTTAAACTGTCTGTCAAAGAGTTCTTCAACCCCTGTATATGTTCAATAGAGAAGAAAAACTAATTAAGCCATAATTGTGAATGCAGGAGTCACCCTTGCACTTGCATATTTGATACGTTCTTTTTCAGAAAATCAAGTATTCCTTTGCAATCAGTTCCGACAAGAAAAGATTTTCGGCTAAAAAGATTTAGAACTTTTCAATTCTCCTTATGACTGTAAGGATTTCTTTTTCTATCGTGGGATAGTTGCATTATGCCTGATTAAAACTTTCACTACAATATTTACAGAGTTTTTCGCCTTCTCTGATTTTGAGTACTATGCTCCAGTGCTCATTGGCGGCATCTGTCTCAAGAGCTAAATCTTCTCCTTTATTAGGCAAATTAAAATAGGAAGATTTTTATACATCTTTTTGAAGTTTTGGACAATCTTTATATCATTAGTGATCCATATCCAACTTACTTCTTTCTTATGTTTTTGCTGCAAGGGCTTTCTCAATTTAGCTAAATCTTTAATGAAATCTGGAGCATAGGTAAGGCATCCAAGAAACCTTTCTAGCTACTTCCTATTTTCAATTTTTTCAGAGAAATTTTCTATTTTTTCCAAAATATATTTTTGTAGAATGATTTGTTCGGCCTTTATCTCTAGGCGTAAGAACTCAATTTCTCGTTCAGCATAAATGCACTTGCTCTTGCCAAGTATAATGCCATGATCGATGCATCTTTGGGTGACAGCTAAGACATCATATTTCTGCTGTTGCTGTTCTATGGTTTTGGAAAAGCCAAGAATATCATCAACCTAAACTAAACAACAATGATTAAGATCTTTAAAATTTTATCCATTTTTCTTTGGAATATTTGAGGTATATTTTTAAAACCAAATGGCATTACTATCCATTCATAATATCCTCATGGGGTACTAAATGCAGTTAAAGGGATGCTTTCCTCATCCATTCTTATCTACCAATATTCACTTTTGCAATCCATTTTTGAGAACCAGGAGGTTCCTTGAATTCTGTTGAAAAGGACTGTTTCGTAAAATATAATAACCATCAAAGACAGTATTAGCATTAAGCTTTTTGCAATTGATCACTGTTCTTACTTTTTCTCTTTTTTATTCTGCATGATTTCTTACCATGAAAGCAAGACTGGTGTAAGGACTCTTGCTATTTCTGATTAATCCTTTATCCAGAAGTTCTTTAATTTGTTTATCAAATTCTTGGATATCCTGGTGTGTATACACCATCTATTTCACTCGGATAATAGTGTTGGGATTTAATAGAGTGATTTTAGCAAATATTTTATCTTTATTCCAAAATTTTAGAGGTTTATCAAAGTAGAGTTATGTAATTTTTCTTATTGTTCGACCATCTGCTTTTCAATAGATAACTCGAGTAATGTAATTCTTAATGCTACCTCTCATTGTACAGGTATTATCTTTTCACCACGCTAGCTATGTGTAAATTCAATTTTCTGATGAGTGCAGGCCTTGCTTAATTTTTCAATAGGAACTGAATGACCCTTTATTGTGAATACTATCTGGTTTATGGTCTGTGTGTATGGAGAATATAATCTCTGAAAATTATTTCCAATAATCATATCATGCGAGGGTTGATCAGTAGTACATAGAACTGGTATAAAGCATTGAACTCCTCCTAATTCTATGGATAACCCTTCTATAGCGTCATTATGGCTCATAATACTATTGTCAGTTATTCTCACTTGTAAAAGATTTCTGGCTTTTTTCCATATAAATTCTGGAAATAATGATATTTCTTCAAAGCATACAAAACAACCACTATCTATATAGGCGCACAATTCATAATTATTATATCCCTCTAAGCAGACCTTTATCGGATATAGATGCTATTAGGATTTGTATTGGTAACCTCATAGCAAATTTTCATAGTTATGTTTTTGACTAATTCGTCTTCATAGATTGGTTCACTAACAGTTCATATTTTGTACCCAACGACCTTCCTATCTAGACTCATACTTCAGTCTACAGTGTGTCTTGCGGGGTCAAAACTTATTCTACTCATTTCATTAGTCACACTAATTGTATCATCTTCTTTAAGCTCTTCTTTAGTTAATGAAGATCCTTCTCCCTATTCTGATCTTGCACTTATGCTTCTTAATAGTTGGGGTTTAATGGTAATTTTACCATTCTCATTAATTTTTATCACATTTTTCTTATTGATTTTGTAAGGTTGGCAATGCTAGATATCCATGAATAATCAATCTTTATCTCTTGTGGATTAAATTTAATCCTCTGGATTTTCTACAAAGGGGTAGGACTTTTAAATTTTTCTGCCTCTATCATTGTGATCATAGTCTTTAGATCTATAGTATTATCTAATTTGTAGATAATTTTACAAAATATCGTTAATGGATTCCACCCTCTTTTCAAGTCCATTTCAACTGTTTTTATCTTAAGGGATAGCAAGTTTCTAGCAAACTCATCCTTTAAACTCACATAATATTCTGGTCGACAATTGAATCCTACCGATCTATTACATAAATTAGTCTTAATCCATGTGATAATTTGATTATTGAATTTTGTATGCCTAATATCACATAGCAAAGGATAGACATCAATATCTTTGTTATAATATTGTAATTGAGTGATTTGAACTTGGAAGCTTTCAACATGGATATATCTATACTTTCTATCATTATTATGCTTAAGGATGTTTTTCCAAATAATGAGATTAACTTCTCCCACATCATACTCACAGTCTTTGATTTCTAGATCTCCTTTCATCATTTCACATATGTATTTGCTTTTAGTTGAAACATGGACTTTTTATAGATCATGTCTTTTAGGATTATGGGAATGACCCAATCTCTTTTGACTTCATCGTTATCATTATCTACCACAAACTCTTCTCCTCGAAGATCACTAAGATTAACCGAACTACTTTCCATTATAAGACTTGTTTCTTCATAATAACTTTCCTCATATTCATTATCCAATAAAATTTCAACAAGTCCTTTGTCGTTATTCAGGGCTAGATCTAATGCTTCATCTTTATTAAGCTCAACATAATCTAGGCTCCATATGGTCTCGATAAGCTTGTTACTCTTTCTATTTTTGCATTCATTTGCATAATGTCCTACTTCTCTACATGTCTGGCATTTCCAATTGTTTTTTCCTATAGGACAATAAGCGGCTTTCCTAAAAAATCTTTGTTTTTTAGGACTTGATTTGTTATAATATTTTCTTCTATATTTTTCTCCCCTTTATTTGTTAAAGTTCTTCTTATGAAATTTTCTTTTTCTTCTCCTTTGAGGTTCTTTTCACCGTTGGTGAGGTGAATCCCAGCAAGTAAGGAATTGCTTCTTAATTTTCTTTTACTTTTGGAGATCAAGACATTGATTATTGACTCATTTTCTTAAATAAGAGATTCTTAATCCAATGGTATCAATGACATCTGCTCGTTCAAGTCATGCAATGTATTTTTCATTAACTATGGAATTTATAGGATATGGCATTTGTCATAGAACATACCAAGATTAGTTTCATTATGCCCAATTTTGTAATAATATTGACTAAATTCAGCAATATAATTTTTCAAATATTTCATATCCGATAATGCTATATTATTAATCTTTCTCTGCCATTCTCATGCTTTTTCTTCAGAATCCATTTCAACTCCAATGAATTTGATGTCGATTTCCTTACATAGATTTTTGAACATTGCAGCTGGTGTTTTCATCATTCTCAATGTATTTTTACCATCTTCATTTAACGAATCATACCAATCAGTTATAATGTTAGAAAAACTATGTTCGATATGATTTAAGAAATTTGTAGCAGTCCATGTAGTATTTAGGTTTAAGATACTATTCATGCATTTTTTTCATTGTTTAAATATTTCTTCTCTATTACGAGTTCCGTCTATGTTTAAGATGTATCCCGATTGACTAATTGGAATAAGACCAATTTCTTTAAAAGTTGTAGTTTTCATTGGGATGAACCCTAAGGAAAAATTTATTGTACGTCATGCTGGAACGTACCTAGGCCTTATAAAATGAGTATTTCTTCTAGAAGGTTTACCAAATTCTTCAGGTCTAGGAACAACATTGTTAACCAGATTAGTCTTATCTCACCTAGCTCGAGTTCTTCTCCAATTTCATTAATCTCATCTTCAACAGTTGTTTTACCATATTTTTTTAATCCAGTTTTCTTCTAATTTCTTTTAAAAGTACAACATTAAGATCTTCTAACTTGATTAGGTTTATTTACTCATATATTTCTTCTTCTAATTGGACATTATTAGTCTCTTCATTATTATCAGATAACACGTCATATTTATCACTAATTGCACCCATAATCTTGGTTAATTCTTCTGAATTTTGTTCTTTTTTGAATATATTATGTAGTTCTTCAAGAGTATACCGTTCATACTCTATCCTCTTCTTTTTTTGATTTTTCAAATGATTTTTTACCTGATTTTTCTCCTACTTCTTTTGGGATTTTTATATCATGTAAAGGAAATGAATTTTTGTTTTTTTGGGTTTTGAAAAGGACATTTATGCTAAAATAGAGTACTAATATCGAAAGTAGATTTTCTGCTATTTCTAACTTTGTTAATTAGAGAAAGGTGAATTATAAATATTTGCTTCTTAAGCTCCTTGACTTCAGTCTTAATTTTAGCTAATTCGATTTTTAATTTTAAAACTATATCAGTGATATAGTTTAATTGAAGTGGTACTAGGAAAATGTCTTCTCGTGAATGAACAATGTGTGAATATTTTGGACCAGGGAAAGCAAGTGATGATTCAAGCATTAATCACAGTTAATTAGCTTAATTAATAATTAATAATTAATTAGCTTAATTATTATAATTATTTTTGGTCACGTGGCTCTGACATCGGTTTAAAGAGGGCTTCGAGTAGTTTTTGTGAGCAAAATATCACATATACAAATTTAGAGTTTTTGCAAGTAAGTTTTTAAGGATTGAGGGTAGATTTGTAAATATGAATAGTTTTGGACGTTTATGCAAAATAGGTGAACAATGAATAGGGTCTTTTTCAGGACGTCTTATAATTAGTTATCAAAACAGAGGGCCCTTAAAATATTTTACAATAAACTGAGGATACCTTTGTGTAGTTTTTCCCTAATGCTGGTGAACCCTTGACGGTGTTAGTGCTTAAATTGCAATCTTGTGTTCTAGCTAGTAGTAGGAGGTTCAGATAAGATAAGGGTGTTAATATATAGGAGGGGAAATATATGGATTGGAATGAACTGTTAACCTTCCACTATTCTTACCTAGAATGAATTAATCTTCTAACCTTACTTTCTTGGAATCAACTTTTTAATTGCCTAATTTAAGTATGTCACAATGTTATGGTCACTCTTCTTGACCATAATCAGGTGAAATGCAGATGTTTTAAATTAAATTTTATTAAATTTTCCATTTCTATTTCTGTTTTTCCTGTCCTTCTTATATTATTATTCTTATCCTTACTATTACAACAACAACAACAACAACAACAACAATAATAATAATCTTAGTTAATTAAACAAAAATATTATTAATGACACTTTCATCGATTCTTGGGTTGACATCATCATAGTTTGCTATCATCATAATGCAGAATTGCTATCTAGATCTATTTGATGCCCCCTAGGTTTTTCTCCTCTTGCTTCCCATTGGCGATATCCCAAAATCTCCCTTATTTTCATGGTGCACCAGCAGATCAATCTACTAGCCCATGTATTAAAAAAATAGGAGGATTTTGTGATTTCAAGGGAGAGGCAAAGAGTGATTGAGAGAAAGGAGGCTGCCCAAAATTGGGCAAGGGTGAGTTCGTGTTCCCTACGGCATGGAAATGGATGCAACTATAATGTTTTGGAGTTGGTGGGGATGGATGGGTCAAGTGGTGGGGATTGAGCTATGAAGGAAGTGGGGTTGAGAATTTTTTTTCTTTGTTATTCTTTTATAAGAGTAGTTGTTATGATTGTATTTTTTTTAACTAAAATAAGAAACATTGCAATCAAAATGAATCAAAATTACAAAACGAATTAGTTAGGCAAATAGGTTGCAATAACACCAATTTAATAGGTTATATGTTAACATAGTGCTATTGGAGGAAGAAAACAATTTGGTGTAACTTGGGGAAAGATAGCATGTACTAGTTTGCCCAAGAACATAAATATATGGAAAGTTTTGGTTAATGTTCGCTCGCTATTATAGTAGCCTTTACACTTTTTTCCGATCATTAAAATCCTTAAGAAGGAGAAGAACAATAATGAGCAAAATATGTGTGTGTTATACATCTATGACGATAACATTCTACTTAACAAATTCTTGGTTCATATTAGCAGCTAAAAATATTATCTCATTATTAAGTTGATTATTCGATGGTAAAATATGAGCAAAATTTATGTGATGTTGATGTTTGACATTAGAGAATTTGTTTGGCTAGCGCATGGTACAATTTCTTAGCAATTAGATCACTCATTTGACATCCCCAGTTTATGAAATCATCATGCTTCATAGTCCATCAATTGAAATAATTAGATTGAATTTTGAATGCCTATATCCCCCCTCCCCCCCAAAAAAAAGTTTAATTTTTGTAATTTTAAAAAGGAAATTAATCTTCCTTACATGAATAGTTATGAGCATTATGAATTTGTGAAACAGGAACAATGGGCGAATGTCTGCCTAAAATGACTTTCACATATTAAACAATGCGTTCTTATCCCACGAGGGAAAAAAACGGATGATGTCATCATGTAGTCTAGTAGCTTTTTATTCCCTTGCCTAATAACATGCATGTCATAACTTAGGATATAAGAAAGTTATATTGCCTATCACATCAATAAACTTTTCTCCTTTGGCTTAAGCCAATAATGACAGGATTAATATTTTCCTTCTCAAAATGTCCATGTGCAATTATATATGAACTTTGTTGACCTATATGAATTATCCCAATACACTTGCGAATTTGTAGAATTTAGTTTAAAAAACTTCAATGGACTTTGAAATATATTAAAACAAGTTCTAAATTTTGTAAAAGAATCCTATAATTAATTTGTAGATGAAAGTTTAGAACTTTATAATAAGGTTTGAATTATAAAGGCATCCTAAATTTAAATAAGGCATCCTAAATTTAAATAAGAAATATGGTCTTTACATATATTATCAAATTTGTAGAATTTTAAATTTTTTAATGAATATTAAAAATCAATATAAGATTTCAATTTTAAAATGCACTACTATAAGAATTTCATGAATAAAGTTGCCCAAAAATTATCAGACAAACTAAAGAAAGCTATCCTGAGCTATCCATGTAAAGCAATCCTCATATGTCCTACCCATTAAACTAACTAGACCTGTCAATTTGGACAAACGACTTAAACATAGTTCGTGTATTCTAATTCGGGTAAAATACTGTAAATGTATTTTGATTTTGCATGTCTTGACTTGATCCAATGGGTTTAGATTGCCTTTTTTGTAGGTTATTCATCTTTTGTCAAAATTAAACACTCAATATATTTGTTATGTAAAATTGTATGTATTTAGTGAAAAAGTATTGTAATTGTGATTTCTAAAAGAAATAAAAATATTCAAACTTTTTATTATCACATATGAACGTCATGTACGGGTGAAAAACAATCGGATCCCCCTTGGGTTAGGCGAGTCACCAGTATATTAAAGTGGGATTAATCATGGGTCGGGTAATTTATGGTTTAGCCCATCTAAAATATGTTAATGGGTCATGCCGATTCTGCCCGGTAATAAGCCATCTAATAATCTTATATTTTTGTTGACTAACCTACCATTACCTAATCAGACAAACTTTATTAGTCGGACAATCCTAACACGAACATAGGTTTGCCTGTTGTCCAACACTACCGTCATATATAATTTGAGATCGATTAAAATGGAAACCAAATGAAAAGATATTGGAAAAGGACAAGATACTACAATTATCTTTTGATTGTAACATCAAAATTTACATTATTATAGAGTAACATTATTTAAAATGTGATGAAACGTATTTATTTCATTAAAAACATAACGGTGTAACTTACGCATCTTCAACAGTTGTCTTATTCTAAACTGATTTTCTTAGGAATAAATGATTATTTTATGCCATTTCATGTTCCATTAATAAGTCATGTATGACAATATTGTATAATAATTAAGTTGGGAGAGAAAGAGTAATATTGTTTACTTTGTTCAATGGTGCGATAATTATATAAGGTTTTGCCAAATAATTTGATATAATGAATAACCACTATTGTTAAAAGGGATAGATTACCCAAAACAAGGATATAATACTCAAATCGAGTAGGTAGGTTCGGGTCGAATTTGACCGGCTGATTTGCAGGTTTTCATGTTCAATTTATTTTGAATTTGGATCAAAAAATTATGCTCAAAACTCAAAATTTTTAGACGGGTTCGTATCAAATTTGCAAATCAGATTAGTTTTTACTAAATCTAAACCTGAAGGCCCTCTCCTCCTGGCTCACTCGACTAGAAAGAAAGAATTAAAGAAACAAAAGGACCAACCAATCATGAAAAAAATGCAAATAAAACATCCACCCACCACAAATTATATCACAATCATAGTTTAAATGATTCAAAACTACAATTTTTCTATATCCCTTTAGAGATAGCCTAGTGGCAAAAGACTTTAGGAAGATTAGTGTTTAATTTCCTGAGTTGTATGCATATGCAGAATTTACCCACAAAAAATTCACAATTTCTCTATGATTTTTATATTTTTTTTGTCCAAAAGTTTGTGAAATTGCTATTCAAAATTGAGTTTATAGACATGCAATCAAATTATCGTTTTTTCAATCTGCCACCAAATTATTTCTTTTTTCCTTAGTTCTGCTATTTTTAGTATATTTGAAAAAAACTATGTGATAAATTATTGGTTTTTTTTTTCAATCTATTACTGAGTTATCAGTATTTGCATTATAGTTTTGATGGTAAGTTGCATAATATTATTTTTCATATAAGAAGTTGCATGGTAATTTGACACAGGGGAAAAAAGAACTTTACTGCAGATTAAAAACGACTATTGAATATGATTGCTCGCATAGTCCTATCCCACCAACCTCTGATTTTTTAATTTTTTATTTTTAATTTTCAATTTTTAATTTTTAAAGAAACAAAGGAAATCAAAGATGGACGCGGGATTTAACTTTTCCCGCCTTAGCTTTAGTCGACAGTTGTAAACATTAACGATTAAGAAACCCCAAAGATGTTGCCTTGCCTTCGAAAAAGAGCAACTCTCTCTCCTCCTTGCTCTTTCTCCAATGCTATGGTACGAACAGACAAAGACAAAACCTTATTAGGGGCAATCTTTTTGAATTTTCTTACACAAAACACTGAAAAAGTAGAAGCAATAAAGATTAAAGCAACCTCACTCCCATTTGCCCAGTTACCCCACTCTTTACACTAAGTATCAATTCCCCCCATCTCAAAAAGCATGCCTTTATCTCTCCTTCTTCTTCTTCTTCAGTTCCCAGTAGCTACCACTTCATGGGTACGAGGAGGTAAAAGAAACTTAGAAACTGACCCCTAGATCAAGAATACCAACTGGGTCATTGTGGAGGTCGAAGATGGCGAGTTCCAGCGGCACAAAAGACGATTTTGCCCCCCAGAGGACGCTTTCGAGGCGGATGACCCGAGCTCCCACCATGATCGACCCGACTAAGGATGATAGTGTTCCCATTGACAGTGAATTGGTGCCGTCTTCGCTCGCTGTTATTGCCCCAATTCTTCGTGTTGCTAATGAAGTCGAGAAGGAAAACCCTAGGGTTGCTTATCTCTGTATGCCTTTCATCTCTGTCTCTCTCTGTCATTAATTTGCTTCGATTTAGGTCGATTAAGGCCCTGTTCGGCAAAATTAGCTATTTAGGTAGCAGATAGCGGTTCAGATAGCGGATATCGTTTCTAATTTAGCTGTTAGTGGATAGCTGTTTAGATAAGCGGTTGAAACTAATGTGTTCGGTAAATTTAACTGTTATGCTAGCTAATTAATATAAATTGAAATAAAATGATATAGGTAATTTTCAAAGATAAAATTTTTGAAGGATATTTTTTGGCTAAAAAATATGAAACGCTACTTTTAAATGTCAAACGTTAATACTGTTAGTTTTTTAAACACGTTGCTTAAAACACTAAATACTACTTGAAATGATAGTCAAAACACTAGTTTATCGAACACTAAAAATTAACTAATTAGTGTATTGACCTGGTCAAAATACTAAACACTACCCAAAACGCTGTTGCCAAACACAGCCTAAATCTTGCATTGCTGTGCCGTTTTGTTGATTTGCAGAAAACCCTTTCATTAATTTTATGTGATTTTGCGTTAATGTAGAGTAGTTATGGTGTTGTTCTATGAGTGTTGCTTGCTTTGTATTTTGATTTGATATGTCCCCAATCATTTGGTGTTAGTTTCAGCGGTAACAGTGCTTGTTAAGTTGCTTGCTTGCTAGCTTGCTCATTGATTCCACTTCTTTATATGCATGAAAGCCCCTCACTTGAAGAGTTGCTTGGAAGGAGGGGGTGTGATGTTTCTTCAAAGTCATGATGCAGTATATTTGCTATGATGTGCTCAATGAACGTCAAGATTCAGAAGGTTTCCTTTTGGGCTTCAGCAATGGGACAATATATGCTTGCTTTATTCCAAAATATTCTCTTACTGCTCTTTACTTAATGATGGGAATCAGGTTTTTTCCTCATAAGGTTTTCAAATAAAGCAAACTATTAGAAGAACTTTAATTAGCTTATTAAAAAAACAAGTATCCTGAAGTCTACTGCAATCAGTTCGAAATGTTGAGAACTCTAAGCTGGAAAACAAGTTTTTTGATGAAGTTTGGTTTTTCAACTTGATCATAATAATATCAATTAAAGAAATTTGATGACAGGGAGCCTAAGTTATAGCGGAAAAAGGGGGAAATATTGGAGTCTCAGCAATTCCTTTCTAGAAAAATGATTATTCTTATTTAGAACCAGAGTACATCGTATATTCATTCCTATCCTTTACGCTTTTGTTTTGTATTCTAGCGTGTTAGAAGGAATAATAGCTTGTTTATTTCTTTCTTTTCATTCCTTTGGTGTTGTGTGTGTGTGTGTGTGTGTGTGTGTGTGTGTGTGTGTGTGTGTAGGGAGCACAAATTAAAGGCTGATGTAGTTGTGTAGGCCTGTTTGAATCCAACAGTCTCTGGTGCCAGCTCCCTAGCTAAACTAGCTAATGTTTATAGAAGAAATGATACTTCTACTGCAATGAATTGAGTATTGGCTTTTCAAATTCGACAAGGATAATCTGTCCATGCATATTTTATTATTCATTTCTGCTGATCTCATATTTTAATTATAGTTCATTTCTGCTTTTTTGGAGTTATATTTTGGAGCATTAGACAATATTTTCTATTTTGCTGGTTGGTGTGTAAGGATGGCTTCTATCAATGAAATATGGAAATAAGTTGGTACTTCTGTTTTCTGCATATGATGCCCCTTTCCTTATTGGTGCCATTCATCAACCAGGTCGTTTTCATGCATTTGAGAAAGCTCATAAGATGGATCCAACTTCAAGTGGACGTGGTGTTCGTCAATTCAAGACCTATCTTTTGCATAGACTGGAGAAGGTGGGCTATTTTTCTTGGAAAAATTCGATCCTTTCATCCTAGTTAGATCTTCTTTCCGGTATTTGTAAGACACACCAGATATTCTTACAAGAATTTGACGATGCAGTGTTGGCTTATTCTCTTTGCACACTCCTCTGTTCTTCTAAGTTTATTCTATATTTGATAATCATCTAATAGTGATTATTGGTAGAAAGATACAAATGTGTTACTTTTGAGTAAATCCACACATGTTTGAGAGTCTCACAAGTGAAAGCTGCTGGGGTTTGACTAGTTTTTTTTGTTGGGATGATAGTACAATTTAGATAGCTTGCTAATGGAGCCCTGGATGGGTAGATTCTCCAGATGTATATGTCTCTGTAGTTGTTAGAGATGGAACTTTTCAAATTTTAGCATTTGTTGCTCTGAAATCTGATTATTTCCTTGTAACTGGCTGTAAGAAGCTTGCTCATCCTCAGAAAGAAAAAGGGTGCATTTGTATCTGGAAAGTTATTTTCTCTTAATTAGCATTTGTTTCCCCGAGACTTAAATTGAAGCAGTCAATAGCTTTCAAGCAAAGTAGGCAATGCTTTGACCATTGAAGAATTATTTTGTTTTACATATAATTTTATTGAGTAGAGGATATGGCATAGATGAGAGATACTGCATCTACTCAATAAAAAAGAAGTGGCATCCAATTTGGAAAAACATTTATCCTATTGACTTTCCTCTCTCTCTCCCCCCCTTCTCTGTGTGTGTCTCTTTGTGTGTGTGCGCGCTTGTGTAAATGCAAGAAAGTTAGACCCATGAGATATTAAACTAGCCTTTCCTTGTGTTTAATAGTCTCTGCTGGAGAAATATTGCTCAGATTCCAAAGGCTCAATTTAGGCCCATGATTGCGAAGCTCATAATGAAGACAATCAACATCCTCAAGTTTATTTTTCAAAGTCGTAGGACTAATTGGTGTCTCCAGTAGTAATTTCTTTGCAATCAAAGCAGACATATTGCTTTTTCTAGTGTCAACCATCTCTTTGTTTTGGTAGACTTTCTCAATCATTGCTAATTGTCTCAGCCTGCTGTTTAAAATGCCTTTTGTTTAGAGCATAGGTTGTAGCAAGAAATGTTTAGTTCCAGAAGAAGCGTAAGCTAGTTTACAGTGACTAATGCATCTGTTAAGGAATCCTAGAGATGTAGATTCTGAAAATAGGCATGTTCTAAGAATTTTTTATGTTTTCAATGTGGAAGAAGTGTAGAAAAAGTTGTATTAGCAACCCTTTTGCCCTTTTTATTTATCTCCGGTATCTGTTATCTGTTCATTGGACTAGAACTTGATCTTTGTATACCTTACTAGTTGAGGCAACAAATAGAATATAGTGTAACTCGAACTTTTATGGTGTTGCTTCTCCTTATGATAGAGCAGACAGATGCCCTGCAATAGTTTGTTCAACATCTATCTATTCTCAATATAAAAGGTCTGGCTAAATGATTTCTGAATTCTTTCTTACAGGAAGAGTCAGACACTCATCCAATACTTGCGTCAACTGATCCAAAGGAAATCCAGAAATTTTACCAGAACTTCTGTAAGAAGAACATTAGCGAGGGCCAACACACAAAGACACCGTAAGTCTCCATCAGATTTCCCCGTCCCACCCCCGGCAAAAAGACAAATGTGGGGACAAGGGCGAGGAGTTACCTAACTAAATGTAGAAGGAATGCTCTTTTTCCTTCCCTCTTAAATTGTATATGAGGGATGGCCCCTTCTCTCCTAGATAGCAGCATACATTCACTATTTCTCATTCCCTTTGTTTCTTGAAGGGAGGAGATGGCTAAGATCTATCAGATAGCAACTGTGTTGTATGATGTTCTGAAGACTGTGGTTCCGTATGGAAAAGTTGACAAGCTGGTGTGACTCATGCTTTGTCTAATATTTCTGCTTTTACTTCTGATTTTACTTTTTGTGTTGATAATACATAAGGTCTTTGCATTCATGTCATATAAGGTCAATGGCAATTCTTAATATCTAAATTGACTGTAGACAGAAGATTATGCGAAGGAAGTGGAAAGGAACAAGGAGCAATATGAGCACTATAACATTCTTCCCTTGTCTGCGGTGGGAGTTAAACCAGCAATTATGGAACTTCCTGAGGTATATTTATACTTGGCTTGTGCTTTTGATCTTGCTTTGCATAGTTCATTGAAGCACATTTTAAATGCAACATGTAGATAAAAGCTGCAATCCGTGCTATACGTAACTTGGATAATCTTCCAATTCCTCGAATTTCTTCAGCACTCAATACACAGGATGATAATTCTGAGTATAGAGACAAATCGATAAATGACATTCTTGATTGGCTAGCATCTATCTACGGGTTCCAGGTAAACGTCTTTTTTAATGGCCGTTCTTTTATCAATTTGGTAGATAGAGGGTACAATGTAATCTTTCCAATTGTGTGATGTTTGGTCCTTGTCACCAGCAAAGGGGTAGTCTAGTCATATTTGCCTCCCACTAGTCACATGGAGAGCTCCCACTCTCTCTCTTATGCCTTCCCCACTGGAGTGTTCCATTGCAAGATAGGACTCCTTGTAGGACTTTGATAACACCCTCCAAAGAAAAAAGTTCCCTGGTTGAGTTGTCTAACTTTTCAACCGTGCATGTGTTTCATTTTTTCGTTTTCACAAAAGAAAGTGAGTGATTTAGTTAAAGGTCTCAAATAGTTGATTGCGATATGCCATTTTACTCCGCTAGTGTTAATGATGTTAATTTGGCATCAATTTCTTATCTATTTTGCATGTGCTATTAATACTTTTGAGTTTTGATCGTTCTTCCAAAATGCACATATTGTTCTTCTTCTTAATTCTGATAATTTTTTAATTAGTAGTGCCTTTGAAACTACAAGCTAGTCGGTGTTTTACACTTCATCACTAGCCACACTACTGGAAACAAGATCTGTCTTAAAGTTGGGAGCCAAACAGTGTGAAAGTGACTTTGATAGCTTAAAACACGTTCTTCATAATATTGTTGTACTATTGTTCCTCAGGGAAAGTGCAGCGAATGTAATAAACATATTTACAGAGTCATCACTTGTTGCGTTTATCCATTTATTTTTCTTATGCTGTGTATGTTGAGCATGTATTCTATGCTTTATTCAATTTAGTTTCTTTACGAGAGCATAATGCCAGATAGATTTGAACATCCTATGTTGTCGTACTTTTCTCTGTTTTTTCGAAAAGAAAGGAAACGTGGCAAATCAGAGGGAGCACTTGATTTTGATGCTTGCAAATATGGATGTAAGAGCCAGGAGGTCTGAAGAGTATGAAGCGGTGAGCTGTAAATCATTGCCCTTTTGTTTGTCTGTATAATTTTCCATCCTTTGTGCATCAAGTTGCGCTTGTTACATTACTGTAAATTCATTATGTAATATTCGCTGCAGCTTGACATTCACACTATTCACCAGCTAAAGGAGAAGGTTTTTAAAAATTATGAATTGTGGTGTGATTATCTTCATTGCGAATCAAATCTAAGGCAAGTGGTAATGGTGATATGAAAAGTTATTTCTTTATTTGTAACACAGTCACCATGCTTATTATGGTTTGACGTAATGCCTTGGACTCACTTGTTTTATGTTGGATTTTCAAGGTCTCCTCCGGGTGTAGACATTCGACAAGTGGAGCTTTTGTATATTGCACTTTATCTTCTTATTTGGGGTGAAGCTTCAAATGTCCGTTTCATGCCTGAGTGTCTGTGCTACATCTTCCATAATGTGAGTAGTTATAAAGATTGATGCCTGGAGGCTTCCTGAATGCATGATGGTCTGAGATGTTATCTCTCTTTGTAGTCAATACATGTTTGCTAGATGTTTAAATGTTTCCATATGATGGCAAGGATTATTAGAATCTCACATATTTTTATGTGAATTGAGCATTTGCAATGAACAGGTTCGTGAGTAAGGACAAAAAACTGAGAACGTTCAGGATATAATATCCTGAAGTAATGCTAAAATTTAACTCTACTTAACATATTATGCACTCAAAGACAGTTAATTCTTTGCAAGGGAAAAGTACTAGACCACCCAGATTACTGCGCAATGTGGAAACAATCTCTGGTGGTCATCACCTAATCCCCAAGCAATTACTGATAAGAAATCAGAATTTGAAGGATAAGAGAAAATGTTCATAAAATAATTTCTTCCATTAATACTGAGTCTCTAAGTTGAATACAAGCTGTAAAATACAATAAATGTATCGCTGCCCAAGTGAGGGAAAATGCACAAGGTAATACATAAAGTATGCAGAGAAAACTTCATTATTGGAATGAATAATAAACAAAAGTGAGCTATAATGGATTGCAGATGCTAAAGTTGAACTTCTCCTCAGTCAATCAAGTTAAAAATGGCTCTTTCTTCTTTCCAATGGGTTCACCTGCTTCCACTGACTTTTGCGATTTCTAAGAGTTAATGGTATGAGCATCCCCCATTTTTAGGCGTTATTGAGCTTAAATTCACTGGCTTCTATAACTAAGGAATAGGTAGATAACAAGATGGTTAGGAAACTAAGCTCACTAATATCTTTATCTTTGCTAATTTAAAATATGCTGTAAAATTTGTTACAAATAATTTTGTAGATCTGGATCTGTTTATTTCTGTGTTGCATCACCAGCACTTCTTCGATTTCCTCTTACTACTTTCTTGAGTCTATTAAATCAACATTCTTCTTGTTAGACATAACACTCTGTGTATGTCTCCTTGGCAAGATCCACATTGTTTTATTGTTGTATTATCTGACACAAACTCATAGTGTTCCATATACTGGTGCATGTAGATGGCAGGTAAAATCAATATGATTTTGGATAACAATGTACATTCTATCACTGGGGAGACTTTCGAAGCTCCAAAGCATGGTGATGAGTCATTTCTAAAGGAAGTTATAGCCCCAATATATGATGTTCTACGAAAGGTAATGTCTGCTTATCTTCCATGGATATACTTCTACAGTTCTATGTATGAACTGGCATGCTCTTTGCTTAAAAAAATGACAACACACTCTAATAAAAGGAAGCACGAAGAAACAAAGGAGGCAAAGCAAGCCACTCAGCCTGGAGAAATTATGACGACCTGAATGAATATTTTTGGTAAGTCTCAGAGGAACGTTTTGGTTTCTGCCAATTTGATGGTTCTAATGAATGAAGTTCATCCTTAGGTCTCAGAAATGTTTTAAGCTAGGGTGGCCAATGAAAAAGGAGGCTGACTTTTTTGTACATTCGGATGAGATACAGTCTTCAAGCACGGTAATCATTTTCATTCTTCTCTTCATCCTATGATGACTATGATGATAAGTTTGATGATGATCTTGAATTATTGTCATTACAACTATTTGCCTATGATTAAGATGATTATTTACTTATAAATGTGATGAATTTAAAGAGAAAGAGCAGTTTTAGGGTTGCCGGAAAAGATGCACTAGGGTAGCGATATTGAGCTAGATAAAGATGGTTTGAGGGGTGAGACTTCGTACATCATGACCTTCTAGATCCTGCCATGATAGTCTTCAGACTGGACGGAGTGTTGGTGGTTATTTTGCTGTTGAATGTTTTTGCAGTAATGAAAACATCCATATGCATCCTGTTTTATAGTTGGGGTTTGAATGCTGCTCTTTCCCTTTATTAATATGAAATTCATGAACTCTTAGCACAGCAGTGCTCTGCGATTGATTAATATGATTGGTGTATTTCAGGGTACAAACATTAGTAGCAAAGTTAGGAATATTGGTCCGCCATACTCAAGAGTCAAGAGCTCTATTCTCTTAATGCCTAGTGTAGTATTGCCAACCCGCTGAGGCCGATTCATTTGCATTGTGCGTTCAGTTTCTGTTAGAGGATTCTATTGTTTGTATTCAGAGTCTGCATTTCCTTGAATGTCTGGCGCTGCAGAACACCTTGCCTACCATTATTAACTCAACTTTGTCACTTTTGATCTCCAATTCCAGTATTGAAATCAAAATATGTAGTTTAATGCCTCTTAAATAAAGTTTCGATGCATTGAAATCTCTGTTGTATGGTCTGGATGATTGTTGGTTTACAAGACTTTTGTGATCAATTTCTGGGTAGTATGTCGGTGCAACTTCATCAAAAGATAAAAGCTAAATGTGCCCCCCGCCCTGGGCCGGAATACCGATTCCTGCATAGCTGCCTTTCCCTTTGTAATATTTTTGGACTTCTTTTTTGAACCTTTCAAGTCAGTTGCTCTAAATGACTGTTAATGGGCTTATGAACTTCCACATAGATGTAATGAAATATCTGCTTTGCCAGAGGCAAGATCAAGTTGCTGTTGGGAAAAGGAAGCCTAAGACCAATTTTGTAGAAATGCGCACATTTTGGCATCTTTTTAGAGATTTTGACCGTATGTGGATATTTTTCATACTTGCTTTCCAGGTATCTTCTTTGTTAAAAATTTCATACTTGTATCCTTAAGCAGTCTGCAATAATTTGTGCAGAATTTGCAGTTTGAGAACCAAATAACTAAATTAATTCCATTCGCATTTTTATCTATCTTTCAGACAATGGTAATTGTTGCGTGGAGTCCTCCCAATGCAATTACTTCAATTTTTGATCCGGATGTCTTCCGAAGTGTTTTAAGCATTTTCATCACTTATGCTATCCTCAATCTTTTGGGAGGTACTTTATCGGGTGGCTGTTCTTGTGGAGTCTGTTGCTAATCAGCTATATGAAACAAATTTCTGGATGAATTACAAATGTCAAGCTAATTTTGCCAGTTAGTTAAGCCTGGATATTTTACATGCTGCAAGAAGTTCTTCTAATGTTGACACCCTATTGGCAGCTACTTTGGACATCATTCTCAGCTGGACAGCATGGGGAAGCATGAAATTTTCACAAATATTACGATACCTGTTGAAATTCGCAGTTGCGGCTATCTGGGCAGTGATATTGCCAATAGGATATTCCCACTACGTGCAGAATCCAGCAGGAATTGTGAAATTCCTCACCAGCTGGGCTCAAAGTTGGACCGTTCCATCATTATACAATTATGCCATAGCAATATTTATGGCCCCCAACATTTTGGCTGCAATTCTATTCTTCTTTCCACCTGTCAGGAAATATATGGAAAGATCAAATTCACGGATCATTATTCTTATTTTATGGTGGGCTCAGGCAAGCATGGTTCCCTTACCTACAACTAAAGTGTTCTTTTTGGCTAATGCCTGCATACTCGTATTTTTTTCTGCAATGTAGCTTACCTTTGTGTAACAACTGGTGCAGCCAAAATTGTATGTAGGAAGAGGCATGCATGAAGACACATGCTCACTACTGAAGTAAGACAACTATGTACATGATACATTTAGAAGTTACATTTCCTTTTAAATGATTGTAGTGCATGACATACTTGTTGTCAATTTTGAGTGATAATTCTTAAGAGTTTCCTTTGATGCTGCTGAGAGCTCTATGTTTTGGCACTGAAAAGGGTTATGATTTTCGCCGCAGGTATACCATGTTTTGGATCCTTTTACTGATATGCAAGCTAGCATTCAGTTTCTACGTGGAGGTAAAGTTGCTTTCTATAAGTATGCTATAGCTCTGCCAGTTTGCTTTGCTTCTTTGCTCACTAACTTTCCAAATTTTCAACATTTCCAAAGACCAACATGACAGTATCGCATTATAGTTTTAGAGTTCAACTTTTTTGTTGTAGAGTTCTTAGATTTTTTTTTTTTTAGGAGAGCCTTGGAGCAACGGTAAGGTTGTCTCCGTGTGACCAAAAGGTCACGGGTTCGAGCCGTGGAATCAGCCACTGACAAAGTCAGGTTAGGCTGCCTACAATTCACCCTTTGGGGTGCGGCCCTTCCCCGGACCCTGCGTGAACGCGGGATGCTTGTGCACCGGGCTGCCCTTTTTTAGATATTTTTTTTTTCCTGATATGGCCATCACTCTAGATATTTGAACTTTTTCCGTGGAAGAGTTATCTTATTAATCCAAAAAAGTTTTGCTTTGTTAGTGAGAGGTGCAATTGCTCCCTGACACTTGCTCAAGATTTTGATCTGGAATTAATATCAAATGCTGGAGCTTAGTCTTGAGTTAGGTGGCAGCATTTATTTGAGAAACTAAGGAAGTTAACTTATCTGTTTCTTTGTGAGAATGACCTCTGGAAGACTCGAAAGAAAACCAAGAACTCTTGTAATCCCCCCCACCCCCCCAACACAAAACCCAGAAATAAAAGCAAAAGTGATAAACTTAGCACTCTTTAAGTCTTAGACATATCAGTTGCGAGTTTTTGTTTATGAAAAAAGTTGCAACATTAGTGTGCTACCTTCTGTGAGTCCTGATAATCTAGATTTAGTTCTTCTGAAGCAGGTTAGTTGTCAGCCTGTTACATTTGCTTGCGATTTCTAATTTCTCACAGTTGATGAATAGATATTGCCATTAGTGGGACCAACAAAGCAAATATGGCAGTTGAGAGTTGGAACTTATGACTGGCATGAGTTCTTTCCTAATGGTAAGTTTGTTGCATGTCACATTCTTTAGATTGGCATGGACTCCTCTCTGAAATTACATGGTTTCCTAATTTTGTTTTCATATTCGATGCAGCAACACATAATTTTGGTGTCATCGTTGGTATATGGGGTCCAGTTCTTCTTGTAAGTGTTTCAGGACAGAAATGAAAATACTACAGCTTACACTGTTACATTTTTCTTGTTGCATGATTTCACATAGTGACGTTCTTCATGCATGTTTAGGTTTATCTTATGGATACACAGATATGGTATGCCATATTTTCCACCATTGTTGGTGGGATCCTTGGAGCTTTCAGTCACTTGGGTGAGGTTTGTATTCCTAATTTGAAAGCTTCAATCTATAAGTGACAATAATTCATGTTTTCTTTCCATCCATGTTCTGGGTTCATCATGCCTCCACTAATGATGGAACCTAAGGTAATAAGAGGCATGACTGGAGTGCTCCATAAGTTACCTAATTAATTTCCATGCCCTGAACTTAGTTGAGAGTGGTTTCCCATTTCTCCTCTACATCTTTTTGGCTGCAATGGGTTGTGCTAGGGACCCACCTGCCTAATACCTACATAGGAGGGGAGGGGAAGAAGAAGGACCAAATGAAGCCTTTGTTGTTATCCAATTGCTTATATTTGGGTTTTATAAGCATATGAGTTTTGTTTGTGTGACCCTTTCTTTCTCTATATAGATAAGAACACTTGGGATGCTGCGTTCCAGATTTGAGTCTGTTCCTATCGCTTTCAGGAAGCGTTTAGTGCCCTTACCTAGGGAGGAAGCCAAACGGGGACATATGGTACTTTCATTTATCATTAAATCTCTGCTCTCTAGTGTTTAAGTTGTGTAGACTCTTGATATGTGCATTCTTGATTTGCCAAATTTTTAAATATATTTTCAATCTGAATTACACATTTTCTGAGCAGGATGCTCTGGAGGAGCGGAAGAATATTGCAAGATTCTCACAAGTGTGGAATGAGTTCGTGCATTCTCTGAGACTGGAGGATTTGATCAGCCATAGGTTGCGTTCTCTTGCTTGATGCTTACTGATGTAGGATACTCTAAGAGCAATTCCTACAAAGGGAAACAATTGATGTACGACACTCTAAAAGCAATTCCCACACTCAAAAAGCTCACGTAAAAACTTTCAAGTACTCAATATTTCAATTCATTCAAGTGTGACTCCCTAATGCATAATAGGGAGTTTAAATAGAGACGAGACTAAAACAATGAGGAAGCTAAAAGATAAATAAGATCACAAAGATATTATTTTCTACATAAGATGATAATTAAAAGATAAGTTATCTCTAAAAGATAAAACTACTAAGATGATAAAATATCAAATACTTCACATATGAAAATGTTACGATATGCCAGTATCTCCTTATTTCTCTATCCTTATCCTAAATCATTCTCCCTTGGTTGGAAAAAACTCGTCCTTGAGTTTTGAAATGAAAAGGAGCTGGATAAGAACATGAAAAAAAAAGAAAAATGATTAAAAGTCCTTGCACTTTTGCTAAAACTCCGGCCTTAGAATCTTCTCCATCATTAAGCACCATGCCAGCAATTGATGTAGAGTGTTTTTCTCGAAAAAGTAATTGGGGATAAAAATTTTGCATATTCAGCATGTATGCTAACTGCTTGCCCATCTCGAATTTTCTTTGCATATGACAACACCTCCTATTGTGGGTCCTGCTTTCGCAGGTCTGAAGAGACCTAGATGTAGGCAACCTTACCTCTACTGGCATTCCTGCTCTTAGAGAGGCTGATTCCAAGAGACCACAAAACAGGATTTTGTGAAAACATTTTTATAAAAGGACTCTGTGAAAACATTTTATTGGAAAAACTAAGGATGTCGAATTTTCTTTGGATGTGGTCAAAATTTTGAGTGTCCAATGAATATTCACGAGGGATAATGGAAGAGTTGTTTTCTACTGTCTTTGACTCTTCATTCACTTGTATTGGTGGTTGGACATCCTTTCCATTAGGTGCCCCAGTAAAAGCATCTAGATTACTATCTAGAATGAACATTCCGTTATTGTGCACTTCATTTCAATATGACTTGTAGTCCCCAACTTGAACTTCTTGATTCATAGAGTCAAGGAGGCTGTTGTCAACATCATTGGATTTGATATCTGGAAGTTGACGATATCTATGACTTGGACATTTGCTTTCATATTCTCATCTTCTAGAGTCTCCTCTTTCTTGTCCTCAATGATAAATCCCCTAGATCTGTCTCACGCAAATAAGAAGTCGGTTGTTTCCAGGAAGACCTCAGATATGAAACCCTGCAATCTTCACTGAGAAGCTTTGAAGGAATCAATGGAGCTATAGGAAGTTCATAATCTCACATATACTGAGGAATATAAGGCTTACAACCCCAAATGACCTCACTAGCAAAGTAACGATCTAACTCATAACAACCGTCATAATATGACGACCTTGAAGTTTGCAAAATGCAAGGACAGTATCCCTGTGACAGTAGACATTCACTCGAGCATGAAAGTCGCCCATTGTCAGAAATCTAGCATTCTTTTCTACATCTTCATGAGAATAGAAAACTGGTACAGAACATTTGTCGTAACCGGAAGTACTTTATCATGAGTGATCATGAATAAGGCCCGATGATGGTTTTCAAACCACCCCATGGCGGTTGTAGGCAATAATCTTTAATCAAATGATGGAGAAACAACCAAACAACAAGTGCTTATCTCTTAGTGATTCACGAGTAATGGCCTAGGTTCCGCACCTCCGCAGCAGCAGGAGTGGGTCGAGGGTTAGTGGAGACAAGGTGAGACATCTGCACTTGTTGGTTGCGAACGTGAAATATCCACGTAGTACTTCTGGCAGCAACGCTGGTGGAACAACAGCACTGGTCAGCAACATAGCGGCACACCGCTGGGCAGCACGTGACAGTGGCACAGCAAAGGTGGAAGCACAACACAGTTAGCAGCAAGACGCAGGGCAAATGTGGTAGGAAAAAGGGTCTGCATGGAATTGAAGCAATCAATTGAAAGTTAATTTGACACGTTTCCCTGCTATTGGGATGGGGCTTTTGGGCGAAATGGAGAGAATAGAGGGGGAAAGAAGTTAATTTTGGGAGAATTAGATGAATTGAGGCCGGATTGAGAAGCTAGGGTTCGAAAATTTGGGATTTGGCAACTTAGGGTTTCGAATTGAAGTTCTAGGGTTCTGGTGATCGATGGACAGTAGCGGCTAGTGTGGCGGTGGTCAACTGGAGCAGGCGAGCGAGGAGTGGTGGTCAGTGGAGGTGGCTGGCCGACTGGTCTGGTGGTGCAAACGGAAAGGCGATTGTCGCACAGCTACGGTTTGCAGGTTTGGGGTTTTAGGGTTTCGACTTTGGAGATTAGGGTTCCGGCAAGCTGTGGGGACGGTGGGTGTGTGGCGGTGTCAACACGATGGGTTGCTCGTTGGGTGGTGGTCGATGCTGGTCGGCTGCTCCTGGGTGGTGAAGTCGAAGTTTGGCTGGTGCGGTTTAGGGTTTCTGGGTTTGAATGGTTTGTTTTTCTATTTTTTTTTTTTTTTTTTGTTGGGTGTGTGTGAGAGGGACGAAAAAGCAATAGGAGAACATAGGGGGCAGCAGCAAAGATCGGAAAGCTCTGATACCAAATTAATGTAGGACGCTCTAAGAGCAATTCCTGCAAAGGGGAACAATTGATGTAGGACGCTCTAAGAGCAATTTCCACACTGAGAAAATTCATGTAAGAACTTTCATGTACTCAATATTTCAATTCATTCAGGTGTGACTCCCTAATGCATAATAGGGAGTTTAAATAGAGAAGAGCCTAAAACAATAAGGAAACTAAAAGATAAATAAGACCACAAAGTTATTATTTTCTAACTAAGATGATAATTAAAAGATAAGTTATTCCTAAAAGATAAAACTACCAAGATGATAAAATATCAAATACTTCACGTATGGAAATATTAAGATATGCCAATATCTCCTTATTTCTGTATCGTTATCCTGCATCACTTACCTACTGTTACTATTGCTTGATTAGGTTGATTTCTTCTGCTTTCTGCAAAACCTTTTCTTCTGTTATGCTGGTCTGCTGACTTCATATTCATTTAGGGAGAGAGATTTACTTCTAGTACCATACACCTTAAGTAAGGTTTCAGTTGTCCAGTGGCCTCCTTTCCTTCTAGCCAGTAAGGTTTGTCCTTTCTCTTTGCTACTTCGTTTATTCTTTTATTATTTTTTAAATGAACCCTTCAATGTATATGTTTGACTTTCTGGTGTCTCTGTGTTCTGCTCTCAACAGATTCCCATAGCGCTGGACATGGCAAAAGATTTTAAGAAAAGGGATGACTCTGAGCTGTTTAACAAGATTAAGGATGATGACTACATGTACTCAGCAGTAATTGAATGCTATGAGACCCTCAGGGAAATCCTTTTTGAGCTGTTAGAAGATAAAGACGATAAAGCGTAAGGAAATTTGTTCTGTTCGCCAGCGGTTCTGATGGCAGAGTAGCCTTTTATTTTAGTATGTTTTATGGAGTGTTGAAAATTTCGCCTTCTCTGTCTGTCTGTCTCTTCTTTATCCTCCTCTTCTTTGTTTTGGCAGTGCAATCAGACAGATATGTGAGAAAGTAGAATCAAGTATTGGACAACGCAAGTTTCTGACAGAGTTCCGTATGGCTGGTTTGCCCATGCTTCATGACAAGTTGGAGAGGTTTTTAAAATTACTGGTAAAATTAAGCTCTCATGATTTATCAAATGTCTCACTTGTGTCTCAAATGTCTCACTTGTGTCTTCTTCTTATATGTTGCGGCATGATAGTGTAGTTCATTCAAAGCATTTTCAAACAGGATCAATAGCAGCCTCTGCAATTGCAGTTGCAGGAATATGGCTTTGTGTATCTGACTGTCCCCGGACCCTGCCTTTGGCAGATGCTTAGCGCACTGGGTTGATGATGCTAGTGTCAATACAATCATGAACTTCTGGTCTTACAAGATAGTGTCTTTGCAGTTGAGTGATGGTGATTATGAAGATGAAGAGCTATACAAGTCCCATATCATCAATGTTCTCCAGGATATTATGGAGATTATCACCCAAGATGTCATGATTGATGGACATGAGTAAGCACCTTTATATATTTTGTTTCCAATCTGACAGTCAGCATCTTGTTATTTATTTCAGCATGGTTAGTCTGAACTACACATGCCCTTTGCTGTTTTCCCTTGTATTTCTTATATTCCAGTATGCTAAAGAAGGCTCAAATGAACCATATACATGGACAAGATGACAAAAGGGAACAGAGCTTCGAAAAGATAAACATCCTTCTGTTACGTAATAAATCATGGCGAGAAAAGGTATTGCTTTATACTCTTGTTTTGTATTTTTGGCTATGATCTTTTACATCCTTGGATGACACCTTGTTTTCTTCTGTTACCTTCGTAGGTTGTTCGGTTGCATGTGCTTTTGAGTGAAAAGGAGTCTGCAATAAATGTGCCTATGAATCTGGAAGCACGACGCCGCATGACATTTTTTACCAACTCCTTGTTTATGACAATGCCATATGCTCCTTATGTTCGTAATATGCTATCGTTTAGGTGAGTCCTTCAAGTTACACTCGTCAGCCTTTTTTTTTTTTTTTAAATCAATGTAACGCTGGTCTTAGTTATTTATTAATCTTGAGGAAACAAAGGTACCTTGGAATAAAGGCACCATATACATCAAACTAGGAGCCCTCTTGTGCCTGGATTTGCAAGGAGCTGTGTGTAATATAGTTAAGATTCATTTCAGAAAATCTGTAGGTCAAAGTAAGGTAACATGAAATGCATAAGGCACATCACGTTTCAAGTTCTAATAGATGGTTTTTTTTTTTTTAATTAATTTAACTCCCCGGATGGCCTTACATTGAAATGAAGCCAAATAGACTTTCCAGACCTCCTTTTAGTTAGTGTCCTTATTGATACAAAACTTGAGATTTTGGATGTTCAAGCTGGTGGAGTCAGTCATCTGTCCTTGCACGTTGTGTTTTTCTCAGGGTAAGCGAAGCAGACGGTGGGCTCTACTTCCCCCTAAAAAAGGGTGCTACTATAATAATTTAGCTTCTTGACCCCAAAATAAAAAAAAAGGGCATTGCTTTTCCTCATTGTAACATTATATTTACTGCTTCCCCATATTGCACTTTCCAAGTATGTCCAATTAAACCAGTTAGTCCTTCCTTTGATTTATCTTTTTTTTTTTTGGGGGGGGGGGTTGGGGGGAGGTTAGAAGGTAAAAAGGATCTAGATTTGGACTGCCAGTGTGGTTCCTTCTCCCCTGCTTCTCCTTTTCTCTTTATAAAGCAAAGGATCTTTATTATTCATTGTTTCTTTTAGCAACTCACTGTTTACTTTCGCACATGATATAGTGTATTGACCCCTTATTACAAAGAAGATGTTCTTTATTCATGGGATGAACTTCATGAGGAAAATGAGGATGGGATTTCAATCTTATTCTATCTGCAGAAGATATATCCTGGTAGGGTAAATATAATGTTTCATTACTCTTTGGTAAGGTCTGGTTTAAGTTCATTCACGCAACTGCTGTTTTGCAATCTCTGTAGATGAATGGAGCAACTTTCTGGAAAGGATAAATGATCCTAAACTTGGATATGCAAGCAAAGATAGCAACGAATTGGTCCGCCACTGGGTTTCTTATAGAGGGCAAACACTTTCTAGAACAGGTTAGAGTAGCCTGCCTATTTGTTTGTTGGTTTCTTTCCTGCAAGTTCATTGAGCTGTCACTGAAGCTATGTTGCCTTTTGTGTAATATTTAGTTAGAGGAATGATGTATTATCGCCAGGCTTTGGATCTCCAGTGCTTCCTGGAATATGCAGAAGATAAGGGTATCAATTGCTTGTCTTTTCCGTAATGCTTGGCAAAAAGTTATTATTAATCACTGACTGTTAATCTTTTTCCTTTACAGCTATTTTCAGCGGCTACAGAACCATTGAGAAAAGTGATGCCCATAAGAAAATCTTTGATTATTCACAAGCTCTAACTGATTTGAAGTTCACCTATGTTGTTTCTTGTCAAGTTTATGGTCAACAGAAGAAAGCTAGTGATGCTCGGGATCGAAGCTGTGCTACTAACATCCTGAATCTCATGCTAACGTAAGTTGCTTTTGTCCACTGATTAACAGTTTTTGGCAGACTGCAATAGCACTGCAGTTGTTTTCATAACATGGAAACTTCATAGGTACCCTTCACTGCGCATTGCTTACATAGACGAGAGAGAGGAGCAGGTGAATGGAAAATCTGAGAAGGTCTATTACTCAGTACTTGTCAAAGGAGGTGATAAATTGGATGAGGTATGGAGTTCATGTCTATGCTGTGTCAGTTCACTTCTGCTTCTGCATTTCCAGCGTTATATGTGCGAACTGAGAATTGGCCTAAAATCAGTGCACATGTAATTCTGTGCACAGCCTTAGGTTGGAGCATTTTAAGAACTGGATTGAATGGTATAGTTTATCATGGTTTTCTCTCATTTTTTTAACTCAACCAACAATGGTTATGTGCATATGCACATTTGTAAATATGTCAAGCATCATTTACAGCCATTAAAATAAAATTTTATTAATATTGTTGACCCGATTTGACTAGTTAAATCACCCTAGAGGGGGTGAATAGCATGATGATGAAAGTTGCAAAATAATCAAAAGAGAAATGTAGAAAAATAAATGTGGACAAAACACGCTATTTATACAGGTTCGGCCATGTCTAGTCCTCTACCCACGGGCGCCCCTCGTCGATGGGATTTTGAACATTTTTCTTTTATTAGGTCGGTTGATTACACACGATTCACTATTCGTACAACCTACGAGTTGACCCAACAACTCTAGGTGTCCCAACATATGCATTGCTCCTCAACCATACTTGAGTAATCGGCCCTCCAACTAATCAACCCAACCCAATACAAAGAAAGATAACAAGAATCACTTTATAGCAAGGAGTAAATAAACACAATAGATATGCCAATATAAGCTCGATGTATCAAGTTCTCTCAACGTCGTCTTCTTTACTTGCATGTGTAGCTCTGTTTCTTCTATCATCTTCAGCTGCAAATGCCTCCCTATTTATAGGCAATGATGTTGGAGAGGTTGAAGGATTATTAGGAAGGTGACCGTTGCATCAAAAAGGAAGGTAGATCTTCAATATCATCTGAAGGCCTTGAAATCTGTATTTCAAGCCCTTGAAATCTGCAGCTTTGCTCAATGTTTACCCCTTGATTTCCACCGGCTACTTGCCTTATTTTGAGCTGAAGATCTTGCCAAGAGGATTATCTAGAAGCTGATTTTTAGCAACACAATCTTTCAAAATATAAGCTCAAAAGATATTATCGCAATTAGACAAATCTTGACATTGACATATAAAGAATCATAATATTATCTCAAGATTTAGCATTCAAATTTGAACATAAAGAGTACATATTCAAATTTGAATACTAAACTATCTTCAAGATAAAATCAATCACGTCAACATCTACTTATAATTATAACATATCTAAATAATAAAAACACTAAAATAGGTCCAAATATAACACAATAAACATACCAATGGACCAAACCTTTTTTTTGTCTTTCATCAAAACATATTCATAAAATACATTGTAAGCTTAAGGAAGCTAACAACTGCTATGTGCGCTGGTTTGGCCATGCAAAGCTGGTATCTCTAACTCTGCCATCCTAACGTATCCTTGATCCAGGTTTTACACTAAAGGTTCGGACATTGATCTGTTTCTAGCCTGTGCAAAAGTGCCTCACTGGATAAGTTGTACGTAAGAAATATTGTTGTATTTCAAACATCAAAAGGAGTGTTCTCTTATTTATCTCTTTACTTTTCAGTCTCAAACGGCTTAGTTAATATTGAATCAGTTCGAGACATGACTGAGGTTTGCCGCTTACGAATTCACAACCCCTCACAACCCCTCTCCGCAGTTGTTTAGACTGCCGAAACAGGGTTCTGGGGAGATCTAGGTGTAGGCACCAATACCTTTGCAAGTAGCAAGATTGTTTCCCAAAATCCTGCAAAAATACTTTCTTGCAAAGAAAAATCCCGGGTTTGTACCTTCTGATGAAACAATGGGAAAGAATAAAAAAGGTATTGCACAAGCATTCATGTTGAAATCTCTCCACCCAGAGATTATAGAAAAACCTTCCTGGAGTGCCACACTAGCAACTGAGCTAGTGGCACAAGGGAACCCAGAATTCTGAAGAGAGACTTCCTAGTTTCATTAGTTTGTCAAATCTTCAGATATAGCCCAGGCTTAGCTATTTATACGGATGCAGCTACTGTTTCAGCCAAAGAAACAAGATCAAGAAACAAAATGCAGAATTATGACTTGTTTTTCAAGTACTCAGTGGGAAAGTGAACATTAGCAACTTGATCCAAAAAGAGGCCAGCAAAACTGCCACTTCTTCTATCCCTCGACTTATGAATCATAGGTATTGACTATGAAGAGATATGATAGGGAAAATGTGTAAATTCTTGATTTAAGCTGAATAAAGATTTGGGTGTATGCATACTTGTGATCAACGACCTAGAATTGAGCTATATTCTTCAAGTTTTCCTTGAATTACTTGTGATAGACCCAAGACCTGCTTAACTTCCTGGAAACCATTGCAATATAATCTTTGTGTTTGAATTTAAAGACAACTCAATGAGAGATAATCATGATTAAGTAGCAAAATTAAGCTATATGCAATCCTGCTTATTGAAGGTCAATGATCCTGATTTTGGGTTGATTCAGCTTTTAACTGATGTCATGTGCTATCCAGTTGAAGTTATGGTCATTTGGTTCAGGTGGCGAGCTTGTGATCAATCCACCTAGTTGCTTCGCCTGCTTCACCACGATCACAAGTTGCAACCAATGCCCCACTCCCCTTGTGAAATTGGGACCCTTAATATTTGGTTAATCTCCTCTGACTCATGGCTAATCGCATTCTTCCTTTTGACCTTGAAACTCTGATTGAAAGAATTTGTTAGGGCACGGCCACATGGGCTACTTGCACCAATGGCTTATGGCTGCTTTTGATGGAATTGATTATCTGAACATATGTATGACAAAAGAAAATTGGAACTTCGGTTCAAAGGAACGAGCTGAGCTAGCTCGGTTTATTGCTAAACCGTTTTGGTTTTGACAAACTTGTCCTTGTTTCATGCTACTCTTTCCTTTCTTTCCTTGCTTTTCTTTAGATTGCCCCATCTGTTGGCAAAATGCCTGATCTCCCATTTTCTTATTTGTTTATTTAATATCATAGCATGAATTGTGATGATCTCAACTTCTCATTGATGAGCCCTTCTTTTTTAATTTGTAGGAAATATATCGCATCAGGCTCCCTGGGCCACCGACTGAGATAGGTGAAGGGAAGCCAGAGAATCAAAATCATGCCATTATTTTTACTCGTGGAGAGGCCCTACAGACTATAGACATGAATCAGGTGACATCTATTGGTTCCTGCTTTTCTTTCATTTATAGGCATGGCAACCCTGAGTGTACAGCAAACAAGAAAATCTCAGCGAGAGAGAAACCAGTTCATTATTTTGTTTTTTAGAGTGGTCTCATTGGTCTTATAGAAGGTGGTTGGGGTAAGAAGTTATAATTTTTGGTGAAGAATCAAATAAGAGGAAACGGCTTTAAATCAGTAAGTTGCAGCATCTTTTATCGACAATAACAAATGGGAAGGGGTCAGGGGGGAGAGGGAGCTGAAGGCCATAGGGAGAGGCGAGTGGTTGGGCGGTCAACAAGTAGCATACACTACGATGAATGCTCTGGTGCCATCAAATAGTGTACTCTATGGCACATCACCTTATATCATCCTAGTGTGCTCGCCGATAACTATTGTGGAAAGAAATAGGCTGGCCTTAGAGGCTAACCCTAGATGCAGCATAGTAGTGCAGTGGCAGGGCTCCATGCCCCCCCCCCAAGCGGATCCTAACACTGCTCTTCAGTCAAAGCTTACCACAAAATGATTCCCTTCTTTCTTCGGTTTTAATGGTGAAATTTGATAATGCTGTAGAACAGAAAATGCTGATTTTCAATCTTATCTAAACACGCATAATCACTTTTGTTGACGTTGATTCACAGGATAATTACTTTGAAGAAGCATTTAAGATGAGAAATGTTTTGGAAGAATTTCAGAAGTCACGTCATAAGCACCGTAAACCTACAATATTGGGTCTCAGGGAGCATATTTTCACTGGAAGGTTCTCAATGTCCTTATGTAACATGATTTTCTTATAATAAGATTCCATCACAATATTAGTGTTGAGTACTTATTTGTTGGCTTCAAATCTTCAGTGTTTCGTCTCTAGCATGGTTCATGTCCAATCAGGAGACAAGTTTTGTGACAATAGGTCAGCGAGTCCTGGCCAACCCTCTGAGGTAACGCTTCTTTGGCTTATTTCAATTGTGCCATATGAGTTGTAATGCTTCATACTTTACCTATTGGAAGCAAGTGTTTCACTTGGTAATACAAATTGTGAGGGCAAAGGCACCCATTAACATTGAAGTTCGGTGAAATGCAGTTAAAAGAGTTAAGTTTGCGAAAAAAATTGCTTGTAGCACAAAACTAAGCTGAATATCAGAAAGAACATCCTTTTAATTTGAGGACAGTCCCTAAACTTTCAGATGTAGATAATCTTTATGAAAAAGTGTACATATAATGGTGAAGTTTGGGGCTCGAGATTTGAACCTCTTACCTCACCATTATAGAATGATTCTTCTAACAATACGTGGATATCTTGATCCCTAACATGATTATACATCTTGTTAAAGCCATTCCGCTGATTCCAAGTCCCCAATGACTGGCTCTAATTTGTTTGGATGAGTTTAATTTTAATTTAATTTTATTATTCTTTTGTGCCCATGCTAGCAAGCACTTTAAGCCCTAGTCTTTGCTCTAGTCCAAAAGGAATGAGCTCTGGTTGCATAGATAGCAACTCTGAACATTATAAAGGACTACAACGCCCATCTCTGATGTTGGATCATGTGGGGAGACAATGCATGAGATTTCCCCTTCTTTCCATGTCAGACACTCGGACATGTAACTATCAATGTTAGAAAACAGGGCAAAGGCAAACAACTGAGTAACCACAGATTATACTGGGTGAAGACGATCAAGATTTTCTGATAATATTCTTTGAAGGTACCTAAGTCTTTGTACAAGAAGCAACATACTAAAATAAAAAAAAGAAATATCAATTCCTTACTGGAAGGCAAAAATCATAGTTGAAAATAGGAATATTGGAATAAGGACAAATACATTTCTTTCCGAAGTACACAGTTTCTGTAAGATGCTTAACACAACTATTTCCGTAAGATATTTGATGCCTAATGTGGAAGAATAGGGAGGCGAAGTTTATGGAGTGACAAGATTTGATGTTCTATTCAAAAAAAATAAAAAACTGGAGGTTGAGAGATTCTGTGAGCGGACTTAGCCTTCCTGTTGTGATGCACTCAAGTTGTTACTATTCTATGACATGATGACAAATAACTATTCTTTACATGCCCGCCCAGATATAACCTCCTTTTTGATGAGGTATCTAACATAGATTTCTGTCTTATTATTTTGAATAGGGTCCGTTTCCATTATGGCCACCCGGACATATTTGACAGACTCTTTCATATAACCCGGGGAGGGGTTAGCAAATCTTCAAGAATCATAAACTTGAGTGAGGATATATTTTCAGGTACTCCTTTTCCGTCTCAATCAAGCTCATATGTCAGTGAACTCCTGTAGTTTACCTTTGATCTTTTATAGGTTACAATTCAACTTTACGTGGGGGTTTCATTACACACCACGAGTACATTCAGGTTGGAAAGGGGCGTGATGTTGGAATGAATCAGATATCACTCTTTGAGGCTAAAGTTGCCAATGGAAATGGGGAGCAGACCCTCAGCCGCGATGTTTATAGGCTTGGGCGACGTTTCGACTTTTACAGGATGCTTTCATTCTACTATACGACTGTGGGGTTCTACTTTAGTAGCATGGTATAATTTCAAGACAATGTTTTCATGCTTGTTTGTAATTGACAATACATGTTATGTTATGTACATTGCTTTCCGATCCATCAAAGCAGCAGTGTTTTTGGAAAAAATTTATGTTTATGAACCATTGCGTAGGGAAGCAACTCATTCTGCTTGTGCATTATATTGTAAGAAGCAGCTAGTGACGGTACAAGTTACAATCAAAGTCGCAGCAAGTAGAAAGACTTTTCTCCTAGAACATGCCGCGGTCTTTACTCGCTACCGTATGCTTTAACTGAATAACCTACAATCAAAGGGGCAGCAAGTTTACCAGACATGCTTGCAAAGGCTACTTGATGCATGCAATCAACATGGGGTGTTTAATAATCTACTCTTTTATGATTTGCAGTTCAACCTTTATACTTAATTTGACTTGGTAATTACTGAGCTAATGATCAATCCTGACTTGTGGTTCACTGTTCAGGTGACTGTTCTCACTGTGTACGTTTTTTTGTATGGACGGTTGTACATGGTATTGAGTGGATTAGAGAAGGCTATTATTCAGTATACAACAGCAAATCAGACCAAGGCCCTTGAAGAGGCTCTGGCACCTCAAAGTTTGTTCCAGATTGGTGTACTTCTGGTCTTGCCAATGATTATGGAAATTGGCTTGGAAAGAGGATTCCGTACAGCAATAGGTGATTTCGTAATTATGCAGCTTCAGCTGGCTTCTGTATTTTTCACTTTCCAGCTAGGGACAAAGGCACATTATTATGGGAGGACAATCCTGCACGGAGGTTCAAAGTATCGAGCAACAGGGCGTGGTTTTGTTGTCTTCCATGCCAAATTTGCCGATAACTACAGGCGTTATTCGCGAAGTCATTTTGTGAAGGCTCTGGAGCTCTTTATACTTCTGATTGTATATGAAGCTTATAGCCAATCATATCGGAGCTCAAATCTGTACCTTTTTGTCACTTGTTCCATGTGGTTCCTTGTTGCTTCTTGGTTGTTTGCTCCTTTCATTTTCAATCCATCTGGATTTGACTGGCAAAAGACGGTGGATGACTGGACAGACTGGAAAAGGTGGATGGGAAATCGCGGTGGAATCGGCATACAACCCGACAAAAGCTGGGAATCATGGTGGGAGGGGGAACAAGAGCACTTGAAATACACAACAGTTAGGGGAAGATTTTTGGAAATACTACTTGCATGTCGCTTCTTCCTATACCAATACGGAATTGTCTACCATCTTCATATAGCTCATGGCAATCAAAACTTCTGGGTAAGTATGTGTCCATATGTGTGTGCGCGCGCAAATATATGTGTGTGTGAATATGTGTGTAGCCCCGGAAACCCCAAAAAAAGAGTATTGCTCTGATCCATCTGTGATTTCTGCAAGCAGGTGTACGCGCTTTCTTGGGTAGTCATGGTTACTGTTCTTCTCGTTTTAAAGGTACGTGGACAAGTAATTGCTGCACCTTCCACATTATTTCCCACCTTGGGAGCTTCAGATTCTAATTTTGTCTTTATGAAAAGAGAGATGTGATAGACAGCCACCAAAAGCTAGGTAGATTAGCTTTTCGAATGTTTCTTGCTTGACCAATAGTAATGGAACTACCCAATGCAACAAACCGAGATATGTTTACTTCATTTACTGAATGTTTTCTGTACTCTGCTAATCAAACATGCTCCTCGATTTGGAAGTTTAGCAAAATTTCATGTTTTCTTACCGTATTTGTTATTGGCATCAGATGGTTTCAATGGGTAGAAGAAGATTTGGTACTGATTTCCAGCTCATGTTCAGAATTCTCAAAGGTCTTCTGTTCCTCGGATTTGTATCAGTTATGACAGTCCTCTTTGTAGTGTGTGGGCTCACCATATCAGATTTATTTGCCTCTGCCATTGCATTTTTGCCCACTGGGTGGGCTATGCTTCTGGTAAGTATCATATATATATATATATATATATATATATATATATCACATATATATATATATATTAAAAGTTGGATATAAACAATATATGAATGACATGTGGCATCTAACATGACACAAAGTAATGACTTGGCAAATTGCAATTGGTGGATGTTAGTTCTGACGTGTTAATCAACATTAATACTATTCATTAGAATTTATTATATATTATTAATTTAATTGTTTATTGCATGGTTTTCACTCCTAACTTATTTTATTTTTTGAGTAAGTCCTCTTATGGTTTATTTGGTATGCAATACTTGATTTTTTTTGTATTTCAAATTGATTTATTTTATTTTTCAATATTAAAAGAATAAAATTAGATAAAATAATCATATTTTACCTTAATTTTAATTGTTACTACTTATTATTTTTTTTAAAGGTTAGATCTTGAGGTCATTGTAAATGAATATGAGCTTATTGCCATATAATAATTTAAGCACATAGGATAATTTATGAATGATATATAGGACGTCGACATGTATAAAAGTTATGTCAGAGTAGTTTGTTACATGAATATTCTTCTAGGGTTAAAAAGTGACTTTTTATATATTTTATGTAAAGTAATATGTAAGATTGTCGTATAATTTTTATGAAATTAAATTAAATTAAAATATAGTTCATTGAACTCCTAACAAATATCAATCACAAATTAACTAGACATGTGATGAATCATGAAAAAAGATGATAAATGGTAAATCATTATCATATGAAAACAAAAGCAATTTACGGTGATTTTAAATAAAAATAAAAAGGAAACAATAATTATGTTATTATAAAATTATTGATCTACTTTAAAAATAATATATTTTTACTTATTATTTATACTAATAATCTCAAAACAAAAATTAACTAACGTCCTTGCATCGTAAGGGTATAACACTAGTACCCAAAATTCCTCATCATCTAGATGGGGAAAAAAAACACTGCTTAGTGCTCATAACTAACTGAAGAAGTATTGCTCTAAAATTAGAACGCACTATGACAATTTATTCAAGATGAGTTTTTTTTTTCTTTCTTATACTTCTATATAGATGGGGAGTTGGAACTGTACTTATCCTTCTTACTTAGTCTCTTTAATTGCTTGATTGTCAGTCCAACTTTGTGGGTCTCTTAGAAGCTTTGTCTTGAAAAGAATTTTTGGAAGTATTTGGGAACACTATCTGTTTGTTAAGGCTGAACTGTGTACGATGTGACCTCCCTTCATCCTGTCTCAATAGGATTCATACAGGTTGCTATTCTTGTCCGTTCATCCTGCCTCAATAGGATCCATAATGTTTGCTACTCTTGTCCTTGTTATCGGTCTCATTCTGGTTTTGTGAATTTCCTTGGAACTATGTTCATCCTTTGCATCGTGTTCTTTCATTGGTCGATTGTTAATCGAATCTTTTTAACTGTTACAAAAATTTCTTTCCATAAAAAAACTTTGGTGGGCCTTTTGGGAAGTCTTCCAGCTCATTAAGGCTACAGTAATGTATATTAAGACCATTTTCAGCACATTCCATAGTGGGCTCCTTGGTGGTGTCATTGATGTCCTACTTTATCAGTGACATGAGCTGCTTTGGCCTATATTTTCCCCTCTTTTTTGTGTTGCCTAGTTGATGAGCTTGATGACATAAAGTGGGCTGACTGATTTTGCTTCTTTGTTTTTGATCTTGTCCTATTCAAAGATCGGACAAGCATGCAGAGGTTTGCTAAAAAGCCTGAAGTTCTGGGAATCGATCAAGGAGCTTGCTCGAGCCTATGAATATGTGATGGGACTTGTGATCTTCACTCCCATAGCAGTGCTTTCATGGTTCCCATTCGTGTCAGAGTTCCAAACTAGATTGCTCTTCAACCAGGCATTTAGCAGAGGTCTTCAGATTTCTATGATTATTGCCGGCCGAAAAGATCAAAACACCCAATATGCAAAGAATTAACTTTAGTTTCTTCATTTTTGAGTGGTATACCTCTTTGTTTCTTAGTAATGGCATTAGTAATTAGCAACATAAAAGACAGGAGAATCCCATGGTGTAGCTTGCTATTGTTAGCAAATGTATGGTTCAAGATTGACTTTCACTGTTCTCTTGTGTTTAGAGAATGTTTCAAAAAATATATACCTGAGTCTGATAGTGATAGCATATGTTTATTTGACCGAATGGCCTACAGCCATACTCAACCTAAGGTGTGAGACTACAGCGATGGATCATTGGAATCGACTTGACCCAATCCGCATCCAACTCTACGTTTCTTTTTGGCTGGTGATTTTCATATGGTTACTTGTCTCGTGAATTTGATGAGATATGCATTTACAGCAAATATTATTGCCAATGAATAATACGAGGGTATGGGTTTCGTTTGGAGGCAGAGTATGACAAGGAGATGATTCCATGGCAATGGACTTCACGTCCATGGAATTTTCATTGAATTGGTGTATTTGCCCCTAATAATCAAGGTGATGACTGAAGGCATGTTCATTATAGCGTTTGAGATTAAGGTTTAGCGGTTTGCGGTGGTTAGAAGCATTTTGGAGCAGTTAGCAACGTTTGGGTTTATTGCTTAGCATTTTGGAGCAGTTAGCAGTATCTGGGAACGATTGAGAGCATTTTGAATCATTTAAGAGCGTAATGATTATCGAAAAAAAATGTTACTCATAACAATTGTAGATTGATGAAGAAATGTCAATGTACTACGGAGTAGATATTAACTTGGGCATATAAAAATTGCGTCCTAGTGCGTCAACAAAACTTTTACTGCAAATAATAGTATAGTAAATTTTTAGAACCTAACTATACCATCTCTTTCATTCTATTCAATAAAATTATGGCCCCAACTATAAAGTTTGTAGCATCTTTTAAATTTGAAAGTCTGCTTTGGTGAATCTAGCATTCTAGTCCGTAATCCTTAGCCAGCTATCGCTCCAACCAGCTTATCATCATGTCAAAAAATAATTTTGACAAATCATTTAAATAATATCTAGTTGGATGCAAACACTCTTGTAATGCAATCAAGTTTGTAATTGTGTTTTTATTTTCTTTTTTGATTGTAAGAAAGTATGGCAAATAATAATTGCCTTGTAATCATAATTACCACATACTATGTAGTTTTGCATTACATTAAATATTCATCCAAACATCACATTACTGTCAAATACTATCAAACTATGTGATATGAGGTGGGTTATGCAGGATGAATTTTCAACTTTGGTTTGCTTATGTGAGCAAATCACTTTATTCTTATATTTTTAATGAGACTATTGTATCTAAAATAGTTTATTAAGATATAATATGGATTTTAAAATAGTTTATTAAGGTATAATATGGAATTTACTAAGATACGCTTGTTAGTAGTTGGCCCATTGTTTCTTTCATCAGTATCTATCTCCCCCACCTCCCCTCGCAAAAAAAAAAAGAATTAAAAAAAAGAAAGAAGTCAAACTGTAGCGACATATATGATAGTCCCATGATCGCCTAGTTGGAAAGTTATTTTATATAAGTATAGGTACAATACTTCTATTCACACCCATCTACTCCCATACATTTTGCTTAGACTGGCGTCTTCTTCGTTTGACATGGTTTTTTTTTTTCATGCGCTAGGATTTACCCAAAAAAACTAAATTCAGGCACCATAAAATTTTTGAATCATCTATTTGGATTTGCTATTTTTTGTTTTAAATCGCCTTACATTCTTGTTCAAACTCAAGATACTTCATCTATGTAAATTCTTAGTTCGAATCCACTTTTTTCATTCTTCTCTGTCAAGTTTAAAATGAAACCTTGGAAATCTAGTAACTTGAATTTGTTGCACAATGGCTAAATTGATACAATCAAGGAATCAATCGACAGATACATTGGAAAGCATGAAGAAGAGGAAAGAGAAAGGCTTCAACTTTTGAAAAAACGAGAGAGCGCATGGCCGCATGGGGGAAGAGAGAAATGGATGTTCTATTGACGTTTTGAACTTGTTAATGGGTAGAGGGGTTAAATTAGTGAATAATCGGTTAATTTGGTTAATTTGGGCGAACAGGTTAGTTTTTGGTGACTTGTTGTTAGCACACTCCGAACTTGAGATCTAGAAAAACAAAGGTTGACTCTTGACTAGCGCTCTACATTATCTATGCTGTAGAAATTAGCGCAAAGAAAATATTTATCACTCTCATTGGACATCTAGTTTGTGCGAATATCACTAGGCAGTGCGTTTTTGCGCCTTATGTTTTATGTTGGACTGCACGGATATAGAATGTTCCTAGATTGCAAGGATGTCCAAATACTAGCGTTGACAAAAATTCATATTCAAGTCAATTCAATTTCGGATAAATTGGACATTTGGATAAACATCGCATACATAAATCTTATTCAGATTATTGATTTGGACCTAGCCAAATCCGAACCCAAACCCAAATGTTTGATTTCCAACCCAATTTTCCAAATACCTAAACTTGTAATTTGAACTTTGAAAATTTTAAACGAAATTATGTTTAGTATCAAACCAGGCTTGAATTTTGGGTGTATATACTCGACTGTCTGGATTTTTGATATAAAATTCTAAGATTTTGGGCCAAAATTGCACCTAGATTTGAGTGTGCGATGCCTGAACCTGATTATCTAATTGTCGAAATTTATTTGCACTTTGAATTGGTCAATCTAACAATGAATTATCTAGTCTAAATCTAACCAAACAAACATATACGGATTATCCAATTTATATTTGGACTAAAATTTGAGAGATTTTTTTTTTTTTTAATGGTAAGTCATGATTAAGTAGGCTTCTCTCAAGGATTCCACCTATATTATCCTCAATGAGGACAAAAAGAAATGAGCCAAAAACTTACAGCCAGATACCCTGGTTTGCGTAGGAATCATGTTATTAGAATATATTTAAAATGTCCAATATTTTTGGAAACTATTTTAAGGGGATAGGTTACTGTTTTAATTTTCATCTTTTGCCCTAAGCTTTTCATATTTGCATTTCAATCCCAATCCTTAAAAACTTACTTTCAAAAATTTTAATTTTGTACATGTATAATTTCTCTCATAAGTACAACTCGAGGTCCTCTTTGAATTTATATAAGAGCTACGTGACCAAAAATAATTAAGATAGTTAAGTTAATTAATGATTAATTAAGTTAATTAACGTTGTTTAATGCTTGAATCATCACCTACTTACCCTAATCCTAATTATTCACATATTGTTCACTCACCAGAGAAACCACTTTACTAGTACCTCAATTAAACTACATCACTTATATAGTTTTAAAAGTAAAAGCCGAATTAGTAAAAATTAAGACTGAAGTTAAGGAGATTAAGAAGCAATTGTCTGTAATCCATCTTTCTTTAGTGAATCAAATTAGACATAGTGAAGAATCTACTTTAAGTATTAGTACTTTATTTCAATATAAATATCCTTTCCAATTCCTTTGTATGATAAAAAAATTAAAAAAGCAGGAGAAAAATCAACTAAATAATCATCTGAAAAGGCAAAGAAAGAAAAAGATGATGGAGTATAAGCAGTATAATCTTGAAGATTACATAATATATTTGATAAAGAACAAAATCCGCAAGAATTAAACAAAATCATGGGCACAATAGTTGATAAATCAGATATATTGTCCAATGATAATGAAGAGACAAATAATATCCCGTTAGAAGAAGAAATATATCAGCAGATGATCCTAATTAAACTAGAGGATCCTAATATTATACTTTTGAAGAAATTAGAAGAAAACTAGGTAAAAAATATGGTAAAATGACATTTGACGATGAAATCAATAAGATTGGAGAAGAACTTAACATAGATGAAATCGAGTCCAATCTAGTTAACAACGTTGTTTTCGAGCCTGAAGAATGTTGTAAACCTTCTAGAAGAAATACCCATTTTATGAGACCTTGGTACATTCCAACAGGACGTACAACTAACTTTTTCTTGTGTTTATCCTAGGAAAAACCACGACTTTTAAAGAAATCAATCTTATTCCAATTAATCAAACATAATACATCTTAAATATCGATGGAGCTCATAATAGAGAAGAGATATTTGAGCATCAAAAAAGAGAAATGAATAGTATCTTGAATTTAAATACTACGTAGACTGCTGAAAATTTCCTAAACTATATCGAACATATTTTTTCTAACACTGTATCTAACTAGTATGATTCATTAAATGAGGATGATAAAAATACATTAAGAATGATGGAAACATCAACTGGAATGTTCAACAATTTATGTAAGGAAATCGAAACCAAGTTTGTCGGAGCTAAACTTGATTCTGAAGAAAAAGTTAGAGAATGGCAAAGAAAGATTAATAACAAAGAGTTTGGGAATATGAGATATCGGGAGAATTATATTGCTAAATTTAGTCAATATTATTATAGAATTAGGCATAATGAAGCCAATCTTGGTGTGTTTTATGGCAAATTATTATATCCAGTCAATTCTATAATCAATGAAAAATACATAGCTTGAGAAAGTAGATGTCATTGATACCCTTGGTCCAAGAATCTCTTATGTAAAAAAATGAGTCAATGATCAATGTCTTGAACTCCAAAGTAAAAGAAAATGAAGAAGCAGTTTCTAGCTTGTTGGGACTTTCCTCATCATGGAGAAGGAACCTCAAAGGAGAAGAAAAAGAAAATTTTATTTAAAAAAAGAGCTTTAACACGCAAAGGGGAGACAAATATAAAAGAATATATTATAACAAACCAAACCCTTAAGTACAAAGATTGTTTAGAAAATTACTTATTGTCCTGCTAAAAAAAATAATTGTAAGTGTTGGTCATGTGAAGAAGTAGGTCATTATGTAAACGAATACGAAAATAGGAACAATAATAATCTAGATTATTTTAAGCTTAGCGAGGAAGAAATACTAGATCTAGCATTGGAAAACAACAAGGGAATTGTTGAAATTGTACTCAAAGATGAATATGAAGAAAGTGATTATGAATAAACTAGTTATATGATGGAAAGAAGTTCAATTAGTCTTGATGATCTTCAAAGAGAAAAATTTATTATAAATAATGAAAATAAAGATGTCAAAAGAGATTAAGTTCTTCCTATAATTCAGAAAAACATGATCTATAAAAAATTCATTTTTCAATTGAATAGTAAATACGCATGTGAAATTATGGAAGGAGATTTAGAAATAAAAGACTGTGAGTATGATTTGGGAAGAAGTTAATCTCATTAATTGGGAAGCTATTCTTAAGTATAACAAAGATAGAAAGGATAAGTATATCTATGTTGGAAGCGTATAAGTTCAAATTAGTCATTTACAGTATTATGGCAAAGATATTAATCTTTATGCTTTGCTCTGTGATATCAGACATATCATATTTAGTAATCAAATTATCATAGAGAATAAGACTAATGTATGTAATGAATCGATAGGATTCAATTATTGACATGGATATTATGTGAGTCTAGAAGATGAATTTGCTAAAAACTTCCTATTCCTTAAGATAAAAATATTTGGAATGGATATAAAAAAAGGAGGTTACCTACTGAAGATATTTTGAAAAATAATCTACAAATTACATAATACCATGGACCCAAAGACCAAGATAATAAATTACATAATACCATGGACCCAAAGACCAAGATAATAAGGATAGAGGCAGAAAAATTTAAAAGTCCTACTCCAATGAAAAAATTCAAAGGACCCAACCCGCAGAAGATAAAAATCGATAGGTCTTAGATATCTAGCTTTGCCAATCTCACAATAATCAATAAGAAGAACATAAAAATTGATGAAAATGGTAAAATTATCATTAAATCTCAATTATTAAAAAGCATGAGCACAAGATCAAAATGGGGAGAAGGATCTTTGATAGCTAAAGAAGAGTTTAAAGAAGATGATACAATTAGTATGACGAGTGAAATCAGTAGAATGAGTTTTGAAATGGCAAGACACAGTGTTGACTGAAGTATAAGTCTAGAAAGAAAAATTATTGGGTATAAAACAAGAACTGTTAGTAAGCCAATCTATAAAGATGAATTAGTCAAATAGAGATACGCTATGAAGTCGCCAATACAAATTTTGATAGCATCTATATCCCAATAAATGTATATTTAGAGTGATATAATCAATATGAATTATGTGCCTACATAGATCCATTTTGAAAAAAGATTTTTATTTTCAGAATTTATGTGGGAAAAAGTTAAGAATCCTTTACAAGTAAAAATAACTGACAATAGCATAATAAGCCACATGGAGGCCATAGAAGGGTTATCAATAGAAATAGGAGGAGTCCAATGCATTATACCAGTCCTATGAGTTACTGATCAACCCTCCTATAATATGATTATTGAAAATAATTTTCAGAGACTATATTTTCCGTGCACATAGGCCATAAATTGAATAATATTCATAATAAATGGTCACTGAATCTCTATTGATAAGTTAAATAATTTGTACCCTCATCATAAGATTATATCCACACGCAGCTAGTGTGGTGAGAAAGTAATGTCTACTCAACGCGAGATAACACTAACAATCTCACTACTTGAGTTATCTATCAAAGAGCAGATTGCTGAACAATAAGATCAATTATTCAAAGAACTCTACTATGATAATCCTTAAACATTTGGGGACAAAGATAAGACATTTGCAAAGATTACTTTGTTAAATCCTAACGCTACCATTCGAGTCAAACAAATAATGTACACACTGCAGGATATCTAAGAATTTCATAAACAAATCAAAGAACTTCTGAATAAAGGATTATTCAGAAATAGCAGGAGTCCTCACATCAGTTTCGCTTTCATAGTAAAAAATCATGTCGAAGAAACAAGGGGGCAAAGCAAAAATGGTAATCAATTGCAAAAAGCTTAATGATAATACTGTCTTTAATAGTTCTTATATTCCTAACAAAACAGTCCTTTTCAACAAATTTAAGGAGTCTCTTGGTTCTCGAAAATGGATTCTAAAAGTGTTTGTTTAGAAATAAGCTTTAAATTTATCCCACAAATGAACATTTTATCGTCATATACTTTGGGTCTCGTCCACTAAGAATAAGACTTTAGGATACCTAACATAGTAACTAGGTTGAATCTAGAGAGGCAAAGAAAATGTTAGAGAGTGAAGGAAGCAAAGACTACCCAAAATACTGGTCTAGAATTCAAGGGGAGAAGGACTTGGGTTGAAGGAAGCAAAGACTAGCCAAAATACTGGTCTAGAATTCAAGGGGAGAAGGACTTGGGTTGAGGGATTAGTCACTAGTGGCTACTTATTCATGCTAGGCGTGGGTTCCAAAACTTGGCTTAATCTACGTGATCATAACGGAACGATTGGCTTGTTTACGGCCAAGACAACCCCTACCGCTTTTTCCTAGATTTTTTATACCTATCAATACCCCATTTTACCTAATTTTGGAATTATGCTTAATTCCTCTTGTAAAAAGCACCTAAAACACTTTCTAGGTTTGATTTAGGGTTAAGGCAAGATTAGGGTTCTTGGGTTATTATTGATTGATGATTGTGAAGACTTTCATTCTCCATTCCCTTAATCTAAGTTTGTTCTTCTTTCTCTCTCTTTTCCTCTTTGCTTCGTTTTGCTTAGCTTGTTTGATCATGCTTGTTTGTAATTGTTGGATTGTTACAATGTTGATTTGTGAGTAGTTTTCCTTAACTTGGATTGGGGATTAGGAGCTAGGATGGCACAATAAGTTTGGTGTGATCTTGTCTTGCTTTAATTTTCAAGTTATTTAGGGGTCTCATCCTCTAACCACCAAGTGTTCGATGAAATGTTTGGAAGGACATTTCCTCTAATACTTAGGGTGAATAACCACACTGAGAGCAAGGTATTCACCCTATTTGGATAGAAGAAGAGAGAACAAGCCTTGCCTATGAAAATAACCCAAAGCCTTGTTAGGTGCAAGTTGGTCCTCTTCTAGCTTGATCTTCAAGCCCTCCATGAAAATAGGTGGGCTTGTGAATTAAGGTTACCCTTACTCTCCGAGAGGAGATTTAGGTTGCCTTAAATGAGCCAATCACTCCCTTATAATGACATAGAAAGTTTGGGAACCCATACCTAGCATGAGTAAGTAGCCACTAGTGACTAATCCCTCCACATAAGTGCTTCACCCATTGAATTCTGGATCATGATTTTGGCTAGCCTTTGCTTCCTTCTCTCTCAAACTTACTCTTCACCTCTATAAAGTCAACCTAATCAATAAGTTAGGTATCCTAAAGTCTTGTTCTCAGTGGATAACATTCCAAGTATACGGCGATAAACCGTTCACTTGTGGTATAAATTTAAAGCTTATTTCCAAATAAACAGGTTTTTGGCGCTATTATCGGGGAGCAAAATTCTTTAGTATCATAACTAGAAGTGCGGCTAGAGGCTAGAGTTTTGTTTTTATTTTGTTCAATTGTTGCTATTCCTTCTTTAGTCATCTTAACTCCATTAGCAGTACTTGTTATTGCACGCACAGAAGTAGCCAAGGTTTGGGTGATTTGAACCCCTTTGATCCTGAGATCAAAGCTAATTTTCGGGCTCGCGAACAATGTGCAAGAAGCCAAAGTAGGGAAGGTAGGTAAACTCAAGAGGCCAACATGGATCCTGCCATAATCACGTTGAGGGAGTTTGTGATGCTGGATCTAAGTGCCATTCCATCCAGCATCGCGAACCTCCTATTAAGGAAAACAATTTTCAATTCCACCGCTGTTCATCACCTTATTTCAACAAGACCAATTTGGAGGATACCCAATAGAGAACCCCAATAACCACATTGCTTCTTTCTTAGAGAAGTGTGACACGATCAAGATGAATGGGTCTCCAATGACGCCATCTGATTGAGGCCATTTCCTTTCTCCTTGAAGGACAAGGCCAAGTTTTGGCTTTTAAACTCGAATGCCAATTCATTCACTACTTGGTATGGTCTTTCCAAGGCGTTCTTGTGTAAGTATTTCCCATTCGGGAAGACGGCCAAACTCCAGAATGATATTACATCCTTCTCTCAATTGGAGGGTGAATCGCTTTATGAAGCATGAGAGCGGTTCAAAGAGCTCCAACGGCCCACTCTGGCATCCCGAATTGATTATTGGTGCAAACGTTTTATAATGGCTTCAACAACCGATAAGGATTTTAATTGATGTAGCCGCTGGAGGCGCTCTTATGGTCAAACTCATCAATGAAGCAAGTCAACTACTTGAAGATATGGCATCTGACACCTATAATTGGGTAAGTGAACAAGGCCACCCCAAAAGAGGAGGATGGCATGAGATTGATGCCTTTACTATGCTTGCGAGCAAGGTTGACTCATTTTTCCAAAAGGTAGATCAACTTCAACCTAGTCTTTCTTATGGTGGCACCTTTAGGGAGTCATTTGGGCAAGTAAGTTTTTGTGAAGTGTGGAATTCAAGGGTATAGTGGGAATAAGTTCCATCTTGACCATTCATTTGAAGATCTCACCGTTGAACAAGCCAATGCCCTCCATAACTTCATAAATAGACTATAAAATGATCCCTCCTCCAACACCCTTAATCTGGGTTGGAGATATCACCAAACTTTCTCCTACAAAAATCCAAATCCCCTTCCTCACCATTCCTCACAAAATCATCCTAATCCTCTTTGTTCGTTTGGAAATAAGCTTTAAATTTATACTGCAAGTGAACGGTTTATCGTTGTATACTTAGGGTGTCATACACTAAGAACAAGACTTTAGGACACCTAACTTAGTGATTAGGTTAAATCTAGAAAGATGAAGAGTAAGTTCGAGAGAGAAGGAAGCAAAGACTAGGAAAAATAGTGGTCTAAAATTCAATGGGAGAGGGACTTGGGTCGAGGAATTAGTCACTAGTGGCCACTTATTCATGCTAGGCATGGGTTCCCGAACTTAGCTTAATCTACGACTGATCGTAAGGGGGTGATTAGGTCATTTAGGACCACCCAAACCTCCTTTGGAGAGTAAGGGTAACCTTAATCCACAAGCCCACCTATTTTCATGGTGGCTTGAAGGTCAAGGTTAAAGATGACCAACTTGCACCTAACAAGGATTTGGGTACTTTCATACCTAAGGCTTGTTCTCCCTTCTTCCATCCACATAGGGTGAATTCTCACCTCTTGGTGTGGTTATTCACCCCAAGTGTTGGATGAAATGTCCTTTCGGGTATTTCATCGAACACTTGGTGGGTAGAGAATGAGATCCCAAAATAACTTAGAAATTAAAGCAAGACAAGATTATACCAAACTTATTATGCCATCCTAGCTCCTAATCTCCAACCCAAGTTAAGGAAAACTACTCACTAATCAACATTGTAATAATCCAGCAATCACAAACAAGTATGATCAAACAAGCTAAGCACAATCAAACGAAGAAGAAAAGAGAGAGAAAGAAGAACAAACTTAGATTAAGGGAATGGAGAATAAAACTCTTTACAATCTTCAATGAAAAATAACCTAAGAACCCCAATCTTGCCTTAACCCTAAATCAAACCTAGAAAGTGTTTTAAGTGCTTTTTACAAGAGGAATTAAGTATAATCCTGAAATTAGGCAAAACGGGATATTTATAGGCATAAAAATCTGGAAAAAGGTGACGGTTGGCCGTCGCCCTCCTGGAAAATCCAGGACCCTGGCGTACGGGCTACTGTCGCCACCCCCTTGAAAATGGGCTGCTCCTGCATGTTGGTGACGGCCAGGCTATGGCCTTTCCTATGCCCTTGAATCTTCACTTTTTCTTGCTCTCTTGCTCCCCTCGGGCCTTTGCGTGACTGTCTTTACTCTTGTATTGCCCTTTTCCTCTGTATTGGCTACCCCTTTTCCTTGAATAACTAGAAAAACACCTAGAAAAAGTCAAAAAGGGATTAAAATGAGGTAATGACCTTAGAGGAGACAAAACTTGGTCAAGTCTCTCTAAATCAAAGGAGAAATAAGGGAAATGAACCAAAAATGGGATATGACGTTAATCAAAATTGGGGTTTATCAACTCCCCCATGCTTAGCTCTTGCTTGTCCTTAAGCAAGCTTAGCTTGAAACTGCATTAATGAGAAAATTAATCCCTTAAGCACCCTTCTCAGGCATGGCTATAAATGCTAATGAACAAGTAAAGTCACACAATCAAGAAGTAATAGAGATGAGGCGAGGGAGCAAGATAGACATGAAACTCCCTAGGGATCATGTCGCCTAAAAGCGCCTATCGAGACTAAGTGAGATCATCAAGGCAAGAAAGGAGGTGGCTTGCCAATGGTGGGTAAAAGAGACTTGGAAAGCCTCACTTTATGTTCAAGTGAAACTCTCCTCTCTAAGTGTTTAAACACGTTCATGTATACTCTCATTACTCAACCAATCATACAAAAACCATAGGCTTGGAGTAGTCCTCATTCGCCACCACTCGAGGTAAAAGTGCATGCACTTTGAGCAAGAGGGCTTTGAAAGGGTTGTAATAGGGTTCATTGGTAAGGGTGAGAAAGGGGAAGATCTTTTGGGATAAATAGAGCTAAATAGCCTTAGGGTTAGGGAGTAAGAATACCTTCCACAATAAAGAAATGGAAGTGAAACACTACTTCACACCCACGACCCACTTTGAACACCTATAGAGGGAGGCGATTCAGGTTGGAATGAAAATGATTGTGCCAAACATCTTATTTGCACAAGCTTTCTCTTTTTTCCTTTTTGCATGCTAAAAGGTTTGCCCTTTTTTTTAACTTTTATTTCAAAAGTTTTCTCATTTCATATTTTTTTCCTCTTTCTTTTTTTTTTTAAGCATGCTTAAAACAAAGAACATGATGCTAGGCACTTGGTCAAGGATATTCTGGCTTCCCTTCTTTCCCTTTTCAAACACAAATTGCCACAACATATACCCAAAGATGTACCAACTCAAAAAGCAAACCCCATAATCATGGAAAGTGTTGCTCCACCAAGCTCTATGGAATAAGGGTAGGAAATACAAATAGGCCAAGGGTGAAATGAGTGTGAAAACAACAAAGACAGGAAAAACTCAATGCGGGTGAGCAAAAGCGTCTCAATATCATTTAGGTGGCTCTTTAGGCTATGTGGCATAAAATAACAAGGAATGCCTCAATAATATCAAATGGCACATATTGCCTAATCTGGTTTTGGAGAGGACTGAGCCAAGTTCTAACATTGCAATAAAGGGTGAGCCACACAAGAAGAAGAGAAAGAACCATTAAAAATGAGTGATCACATGAAGGCTCAAAACTCATAGGTCAATTTACCCCAGTGACATCTATTTACCTTATGAGTCAACCACTAGTTAAGCCCCTCCAAGTCAAGACAAAAGAGCCTCAAAAGCAAAAGTGTGCACACAAGGCAAAACGACCACCAAAAGGAGCTCACACTACCATGCTCCAATAACCAAGCAAATGCCACAACCCAATTGTGCATCTAAGCTAATTAGTCAATATGTACACCATGTATTCACATCATAGAAGGGGGGTTTTCTTCCTTCCAAAAGTTCTTAATTTATCATTTTTTTTAGTATTTCATAAGGGAGATCAATAAGAAGAAAATGAAGAGTAGGGTAAGAACTGTATCTTGCAAGCCCAATGATACACTTCTCGACATTACTCCTCAAGATTGAAAACGAAAATAAATATATATAATGCAATAGAAGAATCTACTTACTCTAAACTACATGCTCTACTTATGCAACTCTTAAGTGTGCAATGACTCCTAAAATGCAACTAAATGGTTTACCTATCCTAGTAAACTACTATGTACAAGCATGAACACCTCTCAATTTAACCAATCACTAATCATACAACCAAACAAGCCAACTAACTCCTCAATCATCATAATCCCAAGCCCCTAATGACAACAAGAAAACCCATTCCAAGACCAAAGACTCTTGCACCACATCATCCCCCTAACACAAGAGCTTGCTAGCTCACCCTCATGCTTAAGATATGCATTGTCCAAATGTATAGTCATCTAAAGAGAGAAAAGGAAAAGGGAGGGGGAAACTTATAAAGCATCAATAAGGACTAGGGGGCCACTAAGCCTTCATCGGGTAGAGGGTAAGGCCAACTATGGTGCTCGTATGCATCCATTTGCTAGTGGAGCAACTCGTGCTGATCTTGAGCGTGCTATTGTTGCCACTCATCAATCGCATCGAGCCTTAAGTTGTGGTAAGAGAAGTGATCATCCAAGTACTGGCAGAAATGGGTTTCAATGAAGCCCAAAGAGCTTGCCTTAGTAAGACTCCTAGTCATGGAGGGCTTAAGCATCTCCTCCGATGGAACGACCCCAGAACTCCCAGTTTCATGATCCCCCTAGCGCATGAGCTTGCTTGCTCACTCCCTACGCTTAAGATATGCATTGTCTCCAATGTATAATCATCTAAAGAGAGTATAGGGAAGGGGAGGAAAACTTACAAAGCATCAATAAGGGCCAGGGGGCTGCTAGGCCCCCAATCGGATGGAGGGTAAGACCAACCATGGTGCTCGTATGTGTAGTAGACATGGTGCTCCAAGTTTTGCTACTGGAGATCAAACTCTATTTGCCAGTGAAGCAATTAGTGCTGATCTTGAGCATTCTACTGTTGCCACTTATCAATCGCATCGAGCCTCAAGTTGAGGTAAAAGAAGTGATCATCCATGTACTGGTAGAAATGGGCTTCGTTGAAGCCCGAAGAGCTCGCCTCAATACGACTACTAGTCATAGGGGGCTCAAGCATCTCCTCCAGTGGAACGATCCCAGAACTCCTGACTACATGTTCCCCCTAAAACATGAGCTTGCTAGCTCACCCCCATGCTTAAGATATGCATGTCCCCAATGCATAATCATCTAAAGAGAGCAAAGGGAAGGGGGGAACTTACAAAGTATCAATAAGGGCCAGGGGTAGTTAGGCCTCCAATCGGGTGGAGGGTAAGACCAACCATGGTGCTTGTATGCATAGTAGACATGGTGCTCCAAGTTTTGCTATCGGCGATCAAATTCCATTTGCCGGTGGAGCAACCAGTGCCGATCTTGAGCGTGCTGCTGTTACTGCTCATCAATCACATTGATAAGTGCTTAAAGTGTATATCATTTTAGGGTTATTTTTCTGCATTTTTAGGGAGAATTGTATACTTCATGTTATAATTTATACTCTTTTTCCCGTTTTACGCTTTGATATGGTTATTTTCTATGTTTTTTAGATTTTTGGACCTTTTTGCCCTTACTTTGACCCCAACTGAGTGTATTTTGACTCCTCACGGATGCCCTTAAGTTGCTATGCCTGTGGATGGAAGAAAGAATAGAAGAATATTGAGCCAATGGCCACCACGGATGGTCTGTGGTGGCTTCATTTTTTACGCTTTTCGACTCCCAGGCAGATTTAATTCTATTAATTCTTGTGGCTGTTCGAATTCCAGGAGTTTTGCTATAAAAGGGACCGTTTGCATTCTCATTACATCATCTCATCCCATTCCACTTTCCAATCCACTATCTAGATTAGGACTGTAGATTAGATTAGAGAAAGAGCAAGTTGAAGGTGAAGATTGCAAGGATTCTATATCGGGGTTTGCAACGACGATTTAAGCACGCATCACCCGAGCAATTCCTCTCCCTTCTCTTCTCTTTTCTCTTAGACTTTTGTGCTTTCATATTATTATTGGTTTTTATATTAAGTTTTGGATTGTTAATCTTGGAATTGAGTTGAATTCTTGTTGATGAATCAATTCTTCTTTTGATCTAAAGGTGCTTTGGATTTGTTGGGTTTATTCTATTGAATCTTAGACGTTGAATTGCTAGTAGGAAACTTGATTAATTTCTTACTTGTTTTAGACATTTGGTGAAGAACGGAAAGGTGAAACTAGATATTGGAAAATTAAGATTTGACTTAAGTGCATGGGATCTTTAAAAAGACTCACCATTTAAGAAACGCCTAAATTTGGTAATCACATTCTTAATAAGTTAATGATCTTAGATAAAACAAAAATCCTTGAGAAATCATAGTTGACTTGATTTAAGAATTTCATTCCACCTTGAAAGAGGGATTTGACAAATAGATTATTGGTTTTGGAATTACGTATTTAAAGAAAAGGCGATTGATTAATTCTTGAGTTGAAAAATTACTTAATTTGATTAAATTCCTTGATTGTTTACCTATTAGATTAGATAAGTAGCATAAATTTGGATTTGCTCAGCATATCTTGACGGAATATAACCCAATAGATCAACCAAGTCTCTGTGCGATCGACCTTGATTTGCTACAATGTCACCGTGCGCTTGCGGCCTTATCACACATCAAGCCTCAAGTTGAGGCTAGAGAAGTGATCATCCATGTACTGGTAGAAATGGGCTTCATTGAAGCCCGAAGAGCGTGCCTCAGTATAGCTTTTAGTCATGGGGGGCTCAAGCATCTCCTCCAATGGAATGACCCTGGAACTCCCGGCTACAAGCTCAACTCGAGGCTCGGCCTCATCAGACTCCATGTTAATATCATCATCATAGACCCAAATAAAAGGGTTGGCACATGCGGTTCTAGTGGGGTTTGGGAGGGGAAAGAGAGATCGACCATGGTGGTTGGTGAAGACATGACAGCTGTCTATTCTGAAAATGTCCATTTGAATGCAAGAGGCCAAATTTAGTTTCCTCCCTAGAAACAAAGGGTAAGGATTACTTAAATTGAGCTTCCAAACCCTATGCATAGGCCATGGCAGTGATGATGCCGCCACGAGCTATAGGGGGACTTGGGTAAGGAGGCCTAGGAGACTAACTGATTAAGAATAAAAGCCCATGTATCAAAAGTCTCATTCTTAAGAATGCACCATAAGAGAAAAACCTCAGTCAAATGGGCCCAGTTTTGGCTCTCGTGCCTAGTAAAAATGGTGTTGGTCTTGAGTCGGTGAAGGTACGGGAGGGTGGGGTTGCAACAAAAGTGGCCTTAGAACCAGTAGCGCTATAGACTACAAAACTCTCGTGATTATTGGTTACCAGGGTACGCTTATGACATGTTATGTTACACCATAATGCTTGAACATTGAAATTTTCATGGCTAACATTCCAAACACCACAATGAGGAAGTTTCATATGGTGGTCAAATTTCGCAAGGTTGGCCTCATAAAGTCTAATAAAAAATCAAAATTGAATATAGATGGGCTGGTTTTGATACGAGTTGCTCCAATCAACCTTTAGTGAATCAAAAATTCCCAACGTAAGTGTTCATAAACGAGCTTGTCCATTTTCATTAAATCCATCCATCCTACAACCTCAAGTAATTTATTCAAACTATCCAACAACCTATGACTCCTTAACAAGTCATAGCCAATTTATTTTGGCTCAGTAATTCTCCTGCAAGCAATGGAATCATAATGGGCAATACGTTCTTGATCACTAAAACAGAGCTTGTACTTATTAATGGCATGAGGGGGAGTACACTCATCGAATAATATTCACAATATATGGTCACTCAATCCCCGTTGATAAGTTAAATAATACATACAGTCATCAGAAGATTAAATTCACATGCAACCAGTGTGGTGAGAAGGTATTGTCTACACAACGTGAGATAGCACTAACAATCTTACTACTTGAGTTATCTATTAAAGAGCATATTACTGAACAATAAGAGCAATTATTCAAAGAACTATACTATGATAATCATCTAAAATTTGAGGATAAAGATAAGATATTTGCAAAGATTACTTTGTTAATTCCCAACACTATTATTCGAGTCAAACAAATATTATGTAAACATATATTAGGATATCCAAAAATTTGATAAACAAATCAAAGAACTTTTAAATAAAGGATTAATCAGAAATAGTAAGAGTCCTCACATCAGTTCTATTTTCATGGTAAAAAATCATGCTGAAGAAAAAAGGGGACAAGCAAGAATGGTAATCAATTACAAAAAGCTTCATGATAATGCTATCTTTGATGGTTATTATATTCCTAACAAAATAGTCCTTTTCAACAGAATCAAAGGAGCCTCTTGGTTCTCGAAAATAGATTGTAAAAGTGTTCGTTTGGAAATAATCTTTAAATTTATACTACAAATGAATGGTTTATCGCCGTGTACTTGGAGTGTTGTCCACTGAGAAGAAGACTTTAGGATACTTAACTTAGTGATTAGGTTGAATCTAGAGAGGTGAAGAGTGAGCTCGAGAGAGAAGGAAGCAAAGGCTAGCCAAAATAGGGGTCTACAATTCAATGGAAAAAGGAGTTGGGTCGAGGGATTAGTCACTAGAGGCTACTTATTCATGCTAGGTGTGGGTTCCCAAACTTGGCTTAATCTATTGATCATGAGGGAGTGATTGGCTCGCTTAAGGCCACCAAAACCTCCTTCTGGAGAGTAAGGAGGATTTCTTAGTCTATGAGTCACTTTTGATTTGTGCTAGGAGAACTTGTCTAAAGTCCTCCATAGATGCAAAGAAGTCAACTTGGCCCTAAATTGGAAAAAAGTGCTATTTTATGGTATAAGAAGGTGTAGTTTTAAGGTATGTGGTTTCACGTATGGGTATTGAGGTTGATAAAGCAAAGCTAGAGGTTATAGAGCGCTTGCCACCCCCCACTTGTGTCAAAGGGGTGAGAAGCTTCCTTGGACATGCAGGTTTCTATCACCGATTTATCAAGGATTTTTCTAAAATCACTAAGCCTCTCACTTTGTTGTTGGCCAAAGATACCCCTTTTTTAACTAATGAGTGTCTTGAAGCATTTCATAGGATCAAAGAGGCCCTCATCACTACCCCCATCATCCAACCGCCTGATTGGAACATTCCTTTCAAGTTTATGTGCGATGCTAGTGACCATGTGGTTAGGCCGATTTTGGGGCAACGGAAAGACAAGAAGTCATATGTCATCTATTATGCTAGCAGGACACTTGATGAGGCTCAACGAAGCTACACCACCATCGGGAAAGAGTTGCTTGTGGTGGTGTATGCAATTGAGAAATTACAACCATATCTCTTGTGCTCTAAGGTCATTGTGTACACTGACCACTCCAGCTTAAGCATCTTCTAGATAAAAAGGACTCTAAGCCTCGTCCACTTCGGTGGATCCTCCTTCTCCAAGAGTTTGCACTCGAAATCCAGGACAAGAAAGGCACCGAGAATGTGGTGGCGGTCCATCTCTCTCGCTTACTGATTCCCCTTAGGCATGACAGAGATGTGACTTGCCTGTTAAGCAAAAATTTAATAAAAATAAATAATATGCACAATATAACTTTCTGACGTGCAAAAATGTACATAGGTTTATTTTGAGTACGACCCTATTCAAGAGGATAAACCTCCTTAATTACGCCCCCCTCTCAGGAGACCACCTTTTGATTCCGACTCGTTCTATTTTACCTTTTCTTTCTTTGTTTTGTTTTGCGTTAATAAGACTTTATGTAATTTGAGTCAATAATTATCGTATTTTTAATGTCGAATCTCCCGTATCCAAAATTTAGTCGTATCAGATGGTGACTGTATAGGCACATTCTAGGAAGGGTACTATACATACACATTCTTCATGTGCAGGTCAGGGATCAGGTAATTTTATCTGATTTGGAATTTGAATTGCATTCACTTTTTTGTCGTGAGCTGCCTACGTACCTCTTTTATAGAGGATCCAACCAACCTTAGTTCTTTAATTTTATTTGACTTAATTTGCCTTTTATTTTGCTTAATTTGCCTTTTATTTTGGTTAAATATCCATTTTATATGATTTTAATTATTTATGTTGGCCTAAAAAATGACCATAATTTTGATTTAATTTTGAATTTTTTTTATAACTCTTGGCTAAGTTGTATTCTTAGCCATTCCACAATTTTTTATTTACCTACTTAAGTCTTTATTGGGGTCGGTCCATTAATTTTATTTAACTTGCGATTACACCCAAAATTTATTTATGGGTTTCCTACGTACTCTTGGTGAGATCAAATTGACGTAATTCTTGGGTCGCATTTTATTTGGACTTACATCTTGGAAAGGGAAAATTTAGTAAGCTTCGTTGTATGTTTGGCTCGAGTAGGTCTATTTCGCCATACTTATTTTTTTGAACAAGACTTCGACTTTTTGGAAAGCTCACCCTTTAATTTGTTTTGGTTATGTAACGTGTAACCAAGGGTTACATAGTAGTAATTTGGTCTTTTATGAAGGAGGGGAGATATCAATAAGTTTGTTTGACGCATTTCGTGGACTTGAAAATTTAAGGGGTTATAAGGCTCGACTTTTTGGTCGTTTGAGCAAGTAAGGTTAATCGACTTTGGAAATATTAATTTTTTGTGAAAAAAAAGAGGACATCGGTTTCAGCCCATTTGAGGACCCCGATTTAGACTGAACCCGAAAAGTTTTATATCAGGCTTCCTATGTATCCTTATTGGAATCAAGTTATCGTAGTTCTATTTTTTTAAGTTAAAGCGAAAAGTTTACGTATACCCAATGATAATTTATGGGTTTAATTTGATATAGTCACATTAATAGAGCTACTAAACTTATAATTAATTATCAGAGGTTTTGTGACGCTATTTCTATTTCTTTGGGCTTCACCCCCACTTTCTTTTTAACCCAAAGAACAAAAAAATTGACAGGAGTCGTGGTTTATTGGCAAAAGAGAACCTCGGGGTACACTGACGGCTAAACTTCCATTGAAGGAATCTAACACCACCAATCAGAAGCTATAATTCGGCAAATTATTACGTACACCTAGGAGCGCATGCTCCCGGATTTATTTTATATATATTTTTTAGGATGTATTTATCATATATTTTATATTTTAATATATAATTATTTATATGTTATATGAGAGTACGTACACTCGAATGTATGATATAGACTTTGCTATAATTCTTAGTATTACAACCCGAACCAGAAATCATACTCTGTTTCGCGTCATACTGTTTCTTCTTCTCTTTGCCCCCCCTCTGTTGTATTACTTAGAGCTTTCTGTTTCTTTTGTTCATTTTTTAGCCCCCGTTCTTGTTCGATTTTTTTTAAAAAAAATTCTTTGCTTGCCACTCAGTCATTATTGTAAGGCTTTATATTCATTAATTTTGATTATATTTGGCTTCACCAACAGTTCTTTTACAAATCGATAATTTCTTTGTTCCCAAATAATCTGTTGCCATTAACAAGATAGGCAGAAGCCACAAGCTATCAAGTTTAAGGCCTGAGCTTTTTAGTTTTCCTGATTTTGTTCTTGCTAGTATCTCTATCTTATGTCAATTGGTTGCAAGCAGAGCTTTTAATTTATACATTTCTTTTTATCAAACAAGACATGTAGTTATAGCATTTCTCAAAACAGAGACATTTTCTGCTCTCAATTTCATTGTTTTTTTTCTTGTTGTTTGGGCTCTATTCTGGTTTGATAACTCATTCTTGGAACTTTAGATGCTACCAAACTATGCTGCCCATAACAAAATATGGTCTACACCCGGTCACTTCTTTATTTAAAGGTCCGATAGGTGGCAACAACTTTTATAGTTCCAGTAGGAACCGGGATCCGACAGGATCCGTTCATGTTGCGGTCCGGCAGGAACAATGAACCCACAGGATATGAGTTTGACTTGTGGTTGGCCATGGTGGTGTGAATAATCCATATGCTGGAAAGGAACAAAAATGAGGATTAGTTCGACTCCATCGCCCCCTTACCTTTGAACCTCTAGTTTACAGAAGAAAGGAGATGAGTATTTGCTTTTGAGTATCCTCTTCTTCACTAAGTTAGGACTTTAATCTTTGCCCCTTTTCCTCTGTGTTGTGGCTTCTCTCTCTCTGGTTTTTTTTAATCCCTCTAAGCGCCCCTTTTTTTGTTCTATCTCCTCCGTATGCGCCTCTCTCTCTTTTGAGCTTGATTCTGAGCTTTTATATGAAAAAGAGGGAACAGTTACCTTGACTCCCAGTTTTATTGCATGAATTAGTCTGGGGAGAACGTGGGAAGTTGGAAACCACCACAATTAACTCCATTTCCAGCACTTTAGTTTCTCTTGATTTTATTTGTTTCCATGTTACTGACCTATTGAAGTCAAAGGCTGTCAAAGGCCCAGTGCAATGTTTAGTAGAAACAAATAAAAACTTGGGGTGGCTTATTTTATTTTTTAGTCAATGGAACACAACCCACAGATATATAGAAGGCCTATTTTTTTAAAAAATAAATTAAAAAAATGGACCGGTTTGCTCTGACATATATCTCATAGTATTTTTTTTAAATTTCATTTGACCTTTTAGTCAGACCATTTCCTCCTTTTTTTTTTTAAAGGGAATTTTCAACCTTTCAATTTTAAGCACTTTTCCTTTTATTTTTTGCTACTAGGGCATAATGAATATTTAAATGTTATGTCTGAAAAATTCAGAACATGTCAAAATTTCACGTTCAATAGTTGGCCCCCGAACATTGTATGTGGAAACTTTATTAACACATACAAAGTTCGCCTTCGTGTTGAACATCCCCTGTTTTTTGGGTTTTACTTAAACATTTGTGGGAACAATTCTATAGGAGTTGGCATCTGACTATTCCCAAAAATTGTGACAGCATTAGGGGGTTTAACAAGTCACCTTCTATAAAGGGTCCATGTACCACCTCACACCATATGCTAGTCTTCAGAAGGGTATTCTGGGTCTTGCTCTGTTGGATGGCCTCGAATTAGGTAGATTTGTACTCGTATTTTTCACACCGTCATGAAGAAAACTGTAGAGAGCTTCTTTCGTAGACATGGTGGTAACTTGGATTTTTTTTTTTTTTTTAAACATAAGTGATCTAATGACAACTCGATGTAAATAGAGGTCGTCATGCCATGTTTCAAATTTAACTTTGGCTGCATATCTTGACCATCAGATTTGTATCCACCCATTATCAGCATGTCGTTTATTTTTTCTTCCATCATGATTCCATGATATACCTTTTTGTCTTTTTGACATCCCTATTTTGTCATCCCTAACAATATGGAATATCTCCCCTTTGTTTCTCTTTGTTTTGGAATTTTTTTTTTATATGGGAGAAATTTTTTTTTTAAGGGAAAGGGAGTTTATTTATTTTTTTGTGGGTGGGTCTGGCATGAAGCCAAATTGCTTACATACCCTCTTTTTAAGGAATCAAGCCTTCCGTAGTTCAATGAGACTCAACGGTCCCTATTTTTCAGGTAAAGAATTTCGTTACAAATTTACCATTGACACAGGCATACACAATTTGTCCATCATGATTTGAGAGCTCATATGCCGCCCTTAGGGAAGACCCTAGTAACTACATAGGGACCTTTTCATTTGGACTCAAACTTTCCTTGTGTCTTTCGATTGATGACAATTGGCCTCCTTATTATCAAAACCAAGTCACCAACATCAAATGAGCAGAATTTGACCCGCTTGTTAAGTGCCCCAGCTATTTGAGCTTGGTAAATTTCAAGCCTTTGCTGAGCCATTAACCGATGCTCATCTAATGCTTCAAGTTCAGCCAATCTGACTTGAGTATTTTCATCTGGGTCCGTAAATTGCATGGCCACTCTTAAAGAAGGTAATTGTATCTCAAGGGGTAACATGGCTTCTGAACCAAAAACCAAATTGTAGGGTGTACAACCAGTTGCAGCTCGAACTGTGGTTTGATAAGCCCATAAAGCTTCTGGCAGTCGTTCATGCCAATCCCTCTCTGATCTTGAGACCATTTTCTTTAAAATCTTGCAAAGCACTTTATTGAATGCTTCAACTTGGCAATTTGATGATGGATTGTAGCTTGACGAGAAGCTATATCTGAACTTGTACTTCTCTGCAAGCCTTATCATCACTTGATTTTTAAAGTAGAGGGAATTGTCTGAGATGACTTTGTAGGTGACTCTATATCTATAAATGAGATGGGTCCTGATGAAGTCAGGAACTTACTTTGCCCCCACTTCTCTTAATGGGATGGCTTCAGCCTATTTCGGAAAGTAGTCTGTAGCCACTAGAATAAACATGTGTCCACGAGAGGAGGATGGCTTGAAAGGTCCTATCACATCGAGCCCTGATGCATGGAAGGGCCAAGATAATATGCTCGGGTGGAGTAATTGTGGTGGCTGGTGGATAAAATCTCCATGTATTTGACAAGCTTTAGCAAATTTTATTACGTCTTGAACCATGGTTGGCCAATAATGGCCTAGCCTTTTGATTTGGTTACTAAGTTTTGGACCTGCCTAATAAGCACCACATACCCCAGCATGAATTTCATTTAGGACATAAGTAGCATCCCCTTTTGACAAGCACCTAAGTAACACCCCATCGAAATCTTTCCGATATAAGGTGTCATTTTAAATGTAAACCCTAGTGCTCATCGTTTTACATCTATCCTTTTCTTAGGATCAGTGGGTAGAATGCCATACTGGATGTACTCAATAAGAGGTTACCTCCAGTCTGTCGCTTCTTTGATCTCAAAAATGGAGACCACATTTGTTTCTTTTATTTCATCAAAACGATCCAAGGCTGAGGCCAACAAATGACGTGCCCCGATTCTTATTTGAATTGTTCTTTCATCAGGGAGTGTCAGTGAAGTAGCTAACTTTGCCAAGGCACCTGCTTTATCATTCTCAGACCTTGGCACATGATTAACCTGTAATTGAAGGAATTGGTTCATAAGGCTTCTTACCCTTTGGTAAAGAGGCACTAAGTTAGCAATTTTTACTTCGTACTGGCCGTGTATTTATCGGATAATTAATTGAAAATCACCGAATACTTCAAGCTGGTCAATACGCATTTCTAGGGCCAATTCGAGGCCAATGATGAGCGCCTCATATTCAGCCACATTATTTGAACAGATCTGGAGGAGAGAAAACGAATAAGGGATAAGTCCTCCTGCTGGTGTGGTGAACACAATCCCTACTCCGACTCTCCGACTCCTTGCCGCCCCATCAAAATATAACTTTCAAGTTTTAACTTTAGCAAGCATAACTTCATCGTCTGGCAGATCATTGGATAGTTCTTCATTATCTGCACACGGATGTGCTGCTAGAAAATCGGCTATGGCTTGTCCTTTTACTGCTTTTTGAGGCATGAACTTAATGTCAAAAGGGGCTAAAAGCACAGCCCATTTAGCCAATCTCCCTGATAGCATGTGCTTAGATAATATATACCTTAACGGTTCTGCCTTTGAGATCAAAATGATCTGATAGGATAAGAGGTAGTGTCGTAATTTTTGAATGGAAAAAACCAAGCCAAGGCAAACTTTCTCCATGGATGAGTAATTTACTTCTGCACCCAATATTGTCTGGCTGATATAATACAGGGCATTTTCTTTCCCTTCGTCATTACATTGAGCCAACGTAGCCCCTAAAGATCGTTCGAGGGCTGCTATATATAATATTAAAGGTCTTCCCTGTATTGGAGCCTTTAGGATAGGTGGCCTTGTGAGATATTGCTTGATGCTTTCAAAAGCATTTTGACAAGCTTGATCCTAAATGAAAGGTGTGTCCTTTTTTAGGAGTCTTGTGAAAGGTTGACACCTTCCTGACAAATTTGAGATGAACCGTCGTATATAGGCCAACCTTCCTTGTGAGCCCCACAATTCTCTTAAGTTTCTTGGAGGGGGCATTTGGATTATGGCTTTGACTTTACCAGGGTCAATCTCAATCCCTTCTTTCCGAACCATAAAATCGAGAAAAATTTCCCTGAAGTGACCCCAAATGCACAATTTAAGGGGTTCATCTTGAACTGATGTTGATGAAGCTTTTCAAAGACCTTTCTTAGGTCATATGGGTGATTTTCTCTACCTTTTGTTTTTATAACCAAGTCATCAACATAATATTCAATGAGATTGTGGAGAAAATCACAAAAAATGATCGTCATGGCTCTTGGGTAGGTGGATCTGGCATTTTTCAAACCAAACGGCATTACTGTATAGCAGTATATGCCTTGTGGTGTTCGAAAGGCTGTTAAGACTTCATCTCTGGGCTGCATTTTGATTTGATTGTACCCCGAGAAACCATCCATGAAAGACAGAGCCCCAAATCCTGTTGTGTCATCCACAAGAAGTTTAGTGATCGGTAGTGGGAAATCATCCTTGGGACATGCATTGTTTAAGTCCCTGAAATCTATACATATCTGGAGTTGACTGTTCTTTTTTCGAACGGGGACAATGTTAGCTAACTAAGTTGGGTATTGAACTTTACGAATGAAGTTAGCCTTTATGAGCTTATCCACCTCAACATTTATTTGGATTGTTAACTCAGGACGAAAGCACCGCTGAGGCTACTTTATTGGCTTTATGCTTTCAGAAACAGCGAACTTGTGAACAGCGACATTTGGATCCAAGCCTGGCATGTCTTGATAATCCCAAGCAAATACGTCTTTGTATTCTTGGAGGAGTTGTTCATATTGTGCCACTTCTTCATCATTTAGCATGGCACTCACAAAAATTGGCTTAGGCTCATAAGTTACTCCCAAATTTATCTGCCGAAGCTGGTCAATTGTTGCTTGATCGCCATCCTCCATTTTTGGAGGTGTACGTTGAATCGCTTCAACAAAGTCTTGGGAGGGCTCCTGTTCAAGAGTTAAGTTACCATTTAGGCTTTTAGGTGAATCAACCTGAACTTCACCACATATTTCATGACTTGTTATGGCGATCTGATGATGTTTGAAAGCTTCTTGGTAAGGAAATTCAAAATTTTGAGCATTTTCCTCATCTGCAATGGACACCATGTTTACTTGTTCTGCTTGCTTGGCTTCATTTTGTTCACGAACTCAGACAAAGCTTCTAGGCTGCTACCCTTTCTTGTTCAACTTCCACTTCCTCTGCTTTCTGACATGGAAATTCTTTTGTTTGGGTTCATTCACTGTCCCAAGTCTTTGAAAAACTGAGATTCGAGGTTGGAGTTACTCATTTTAGGAAAACATCTCTTGTTCTTGGGGTGTAAAGACCATATCATTTGTGGTATAAGCTTTGAGAATCCCCCCATCATGAGATATTTGAAGATTTTTGAAGGTATTCTCTTAAAATGATGCCTTCAGGACTCCACTTTCAAGTGAGATATTCAATTTTCGGTTTTCCTTGGCAAGTCCTCCCTTATTCTTCTTGCTCCTCTTTGATGATAATGGCTGTAAAGCCTGTCGAGAGCTACAAATTTAACCACTATTTCGGTTATTAAATATTTTTTTATAGCATAAGGAAGTAGGGATCGATCCACGAGGAAAGATTGTTTTAAAAAGGCTAGCTTAATTCTAAATGATTTTATTAATCCAATTTATTAAATCTAACCTTAATAATTCTAAAATAATTAAAATCTAATGAATAAAAATATGGAAAAACTCCTAATGATGCTCTAAATATTTTGGATTATATTCTGGAAAGAAAACAGTAAAAAGCTTTCCTAAATAATCTGGACAAATAAAATCAGAATAGTAACTGAAATTCTAATTAAAATTCAAAACAGTAAATAATAATCAGAAAATAAATATTAAAAATATCAAACAGTAACCTAAAATATTATTCTTTAGGTATATAAGCTTGTAACTCCTCAATTGTATCCAAATAATTCCAGAAAAATCAAATTAGAAAATTACCACAGAATATCAATGCAGAATATTTAATCTAAAATTAGAAATAAAATAATCTGCATAAATATAAATATGAAAATAACCAAGACAATTACCCTAATTCTAGGACACAATTTTCTGGACTTAACAACACCTAATAATCCTGAATTAAAATTAAAAATTAAAATTTTCAGAATTAATAACCTAAAAATCTGCACTTATCAATTTCACAAAATAATTCTGAAAAATCATCAAATAATTTCCAATAATTACGAAATTGAATATGAGCAGACTAGGACACTATATAGACTCTAGGAACTAATAAAAATTTTAAAAAAATAAAAATAACTATTTTTAGTCTAATTTTTAACAAATCAGTAATTAAATACCAAAACTGAATATCAATCAATCTAAAATTATAACCACTCTAAAAATCAAAATCTAAACTATCTAAAATTACCTAGACACGCTAAAAGACTATACTTTTGGGGGGGTTTGATTGAAATTATATTGAAGCTAATAAAAATAGAACAAAATTAACAAACTAATCAAATTAACTCTAAGCAACAAGTAATGATCAAAAGTTGTCAAATTTATGAAAGATACTTAGTATAATCTTAATCCACCATGCAAATTAATATTTATCATCAACACACAAGTTAATTTCATTCATGAGTTAAACTATAGAAGACATCCACCAGCAGTTCTTTCCCATTTTTTCTTAGATCCTAGTTTACTTAGGTTCAGCCCTAATATAAACCCTACTAGTTTTGATAACCCTCACACCAGTGCAAGAATTTAATCAAACTAGAGCATTAAGAATTAGAAAAACATCATTTAACACTTTGTAACCAATTTACCAGCAAATCGATTTAACAAAGATCTAAAGCGATTACCTAATTAAAAGAGATGGGTTTGAGCCATCCATGATTAATTAGGGTGATACCTAAGCATAAAAGACTATAACTTTTACGTATTATAATCCTCTAAACTATCAATCGAAATTGTATTTAATCAACTAGCATGCATTCTAATCGATTTAACACAAATTTCATAAACGATAAACGCTAATCGCTAAAAAATCATGAATATAAATCAACTAGGCATTAAAGCATAAAACTTGTTTCAAAATAGTAAATTTAGCATGGCTTTAAGAAGATTATACTAAGTAAAAAGAAATTACTCACTCATATTAAAAATAAAATCATAAAATTCACCTAAATAATTCATGTTTAACAATAAACTAAACAACTAAAATAAAACAAAATAAAACAAACTAAAAACCAAAACAAAAAAAAAGTTGGCGTGATGAAGATGTGATGCGTGAGGAAGATGGAGATGATCAAAAAGATGGAGAGGAGGTGAAGTTGATGGTGATTATGCTGAGGCAGAAGTTGGGGGTGTTTATGGTGTAGAGATGGAGGAGATGATGATAATAGATGATTGATGATTATGGTGTGTTGAGATTATGGTGAGGAAGAGGGATGATGAGGAGATGGTGATGATGATGTGGGGAGAAGAGGAAGAAGGTGATGAGGGATTATGATCCAATATGGGTGTGGTGATGATGTTATTTATGGTGGAGAGGAAGGAGGGGTGTGATTAGGGTTAGTAATTAGGATTTCCTTCTTCCTTTCTTCCTTAGATTTCTTCTCCCTCAAGACTTCTAGCTCTTCACCAACTCTTGAAATCCTAGCCCAATTAAATAATTATGGAAATAATATCTTCCATAATTATTATTTTTTGGACCGTCTTGATAGCTAAGCGTGTAAAACCCGAACTTCAACGTCCTCTTCTCCTCTTTATTTTATTAATGTTAAACCTGAAAAATATATAAAATAAAGTAAATTAAACGAAATAACATATATAATATAATCAAAATAATTATTAAAACAATGCATGATTTTTGACTTAAGAATGGCCCTTCTGGAGGTGAACCGCTTGAAGAGGATGCTCCTGTTAGAGGGTTTGAAAGGTTTCTCTTAACACCACTCTCTTGTTGTCGAGTGATGTTCTTATGACCAGATTTTCTTTGGGTACCGACTAATCAATTCTTCGGAGGGAAAAAGTATAACTCGTGACAAGAGAGTTCACAATTTCCCTCACTAGAGTTAGGGCCTTTTGGCCGTCCTTTCTTTTGTCTTTAGGTGCGTATTTCAACAACGCCTTTGATCGTGGGAACTGATCTTCCTTGGCTTCACTAACGTAACTGTTGACAACCCGGATGACCTTTGAGGCAAAGCAAGAGGCTTAGGATTTTCTCTTTGGTTACTCTTTCTTTGGTTTAAAAGAACTTGGGAGGTTCCAGAATCCGCTGATTTGTAAAACTTGGCATTAGCGTAATTAACATCTTTCCCATGAAAAGGATTTGCATCCCCACGGATTGTTTTCTCATTGCCATGCTCATTAGTGCATTTCAAACACTGGTGAAAAGTAAAGGAAATAGCCTTGCCAGTATGGAGCCACGGCCGACCAAGTAGGGCATTGTAAGACATATCAGCATCTATTACATAAAAAGCATCTGTGTAGAGGTTGTCTAGCTCAACTTTCAAAGCAATAGTGCCTAAGGCTTTCTATCAGACTTGATTAAACCCTTGTATTGCGAGCAAAGTTGGGGACAACTGATTTGGTGTTATCCCTATTGCCGTTAATAGCCTCAATGGAAGAAGGTTGACTGCAGAACCACAGTCAAGTAGGATCCGATTTATTCTTTTATCCTCGATCCTACAAGTGACATACAGGGGCCTATTGTGATTTGCAGACTCCAACTGGAGGTCCTCATCAGAGAATGTTATGCAAGCCATGCATGCAGCACACCGGTTTAAAGGAGATGATAACACCTCATCCACCTCAATAGGATCAACTTTATCTTTGTAGTCATCAGGGTCCATTAATGCTTATATAAGTGCCCTTCTTAGCTCTGTGGGCATTTATAAGGCGTCATAGACACTTAGGCGTGCTAGGATCCGCTTGAAATGAGAAATGACATCATAACGAACCTTTTCTTTATAAGACCCTTGACGAACATGAAAAGGGGTTGTGGCAGGAAGATCCTTCTTGGAATCTTTAGTTGCCTGTCTATTCTCAGCAGTTCCCTGGCTATTTGATCTTGAGGGAATTACTTCCTTATCACCCTTTTCTTTGGCGTCATGCGATATTAGTGGTATCTCTGGTGTCGTTTCTTTCTTCTCCTCTTTCCCTGCGGTTTCGGTGGTTAGAGTTGACGATCAGATCGAAGAGTTATTTGATCCACTTCTTGAGCGGTGTTTGTGGGAATGGTGCTCGCTTCTTCATATTCGTCAGCCCATGAGACCATGCAACATTGGGTTACTTCCCCTTCTTCAAGGTCATCATCCGAGGAGTCACTACCGAAAAAACTTTTGGGGATATAATCACTTAAAGTGAACGGGGTCTTAACCGGTGGCACGTACTCCTCTTTAGAAGTTAAGTCTGGCTTCTTTTTGGCCCTTGACTTCTTTTTCTTGTTTTTCTTGTTTTTATTTTGTGGCGGCTTCTGTCCTCTTATTTTAACTCCTGAGGACTGAGAAGTTTGAACCACTCCTTGCCGGAATGATCTTCTGTTAAAGTAGGTTTGCCACCCAAAGCTATCATCATCATCATCTTTTGATGTTGCCTATGCCTTTAGACTTGGGTCTAGGTAAAAATCGTATAAGGTGGGTGCTCCTGGTGAGGGTGCAGGCATATCTGGATACGCTCATACTGTTGCTACATCATCATCAACAATGAACTTGATGGGGACTGCATGAGGTGGTAATGACACCGTTAGGATCCCTTTATTAGTTTCTAAGGATGATGGATGAGATTCATCTCTCTGTTCCATCGTTGAGGTTGCATTTGACGATGCGGTGGGTCCTTTCATTGGAGCTCCTTCTGTCTCAATTTCTCCCCTTTTAATCATATCTTTAATTATGTCTTTGAAGACATAACAATCTTTTATAGGGTGGCTAATGATCCTATGGTATGGGTAATACTTAGGATCATTTGTTATATTGACCTTGGCAGGTCATTTGGCTCTGGAAGAGAAAGGGCTTTTACAGCCATTAACTCATCAAATATCCCTTGAACATCATCATCATAGAAGGGATACTTCTTTTCTTTTCTTTCCTTTCCTGGAGGGTGAGTCGTCGAGTTCCCTCTTTTTGTTTGCCTTTTCCGTTGTTGAAATTTCCGTCATTGGTTGGCTTTGGGCTTGGTCTGACAAACGTAGCCATTGACTCTACCTTCTTGTTTGGCCTTTTGATTTCTTCCCTCTTGGGTTGTATGGATTTCTGATGGGCAAGTTGTCTTTCTACATTACTCGCCTTAGACACAAGGGCATTGAAGTTTTGAGGCTTAGCAGTACCAACATATGCGGCAATTTGAGGGTTTAAATTGTTTGCACATATTTGAACTGCTGATTGCTGGCTCAGCTTTTCTAGGCATTACAAGCTTAAGCTTCTCCACCTCATGATGAAATCATTAACACTTTCGTTTGACCTTTGGCGAGTATCAACAAGGTCTATTATAGAAACTCTTCGCTTTGAACTCACGACCTGGGCTAGGAATACCCTTTGGAGGTCATCCCAAGTATGTAATGACCCAGGCTGAAGTTGGGTATGTCATGTAAAGGCTGCCCCTTTAAGGGACTGTACGAACTGCCTAATTAGCAACGGATCATTCAAGGTAGTTTCGCCACGCACTGAGCAGAAATGAGCCAAATGTTCATGTGGTGACCCATTTATCCCGTCAAACTTCTCAAAGTTTGGTTTTTGGTAGCCTTTAGGGAAAGAAACCGAGTCATAGTGACTTGGATAGGGGTTCCTATACCCCAACACTGGAGGACTCATAGCAGCTTGGTACTCTTTAATTCCCTGAGCGACCAACTCCTTGATATCTTGTGAAGTGATGATTGTTTGGCTACTGCTAACCTCGTTAACTTTCTCACACTCCCTGTTCTCAAGGCGAGTGGCAAGGTTAGCAATTTCAGCCTCTTTTTCTACAAGTTTCCTTTGCAGTTTTTGCATTTGTTCCTCCAGGCTTAGAGTGCTGGTCACCAAGACTGGCATGTTTTCTGCTTGGTCATCGTTGGTCACTCGGACTTGTGGGATGACAGCTGGTGACTCCTCTTCTTGGAAGAGTGTTCTGAGGTCATAAAAGGCAGGGCTTGTAACCTCGTCTTATTCTCCAGATTGGTCCTGCCCTTGATCAAAGGTAGTGACCGAAGATTACAATGTTACCTCGGCATATGTTAATGTCTTGGGCACTGTATACTTGTGATTCAACCCCGTTTGAGGTCGAGTCACTTTGACTCTATGATCTAGGAAGACAATATCCTCCTGCCTTTTGAAGGAACTGGAGTAGAAGTAGCCTCCCTGACCTGTAGGGTCCTGGGCACCACAGTGGGGGTGCTTGAGGCCGAAGGTCTGACGAATTTAACCTTCAGAGTTTTAGGTGTTGTTACCTCCTCTGAGTAGGAGGTCATCATAACCGCAGCCACGGGAATGTCAATGGCGATAGTCCCGAAGAAGATCCGCCTCGTAGGATGAACTTGAGGAGCCTTTTTAACTCCTGAGGTTCCTTCCTCAAACGGCTTATTGGGGTTCTTCAAGGTTGGGGCTTCCTTGTTTGGCTTTGCCCCCTTTCCAGTGGGTGTAGGGAGTGAAACTTGCTTTGGGGCTAAGGTAGGGACCCGCGCATGCCTCGGGGCCATGTTAGTAACCCGATCCTGCCTTGGTAGGGTTGCGGCTCGGCTTGCTGATGTCCCCATCCTTAGGGCTCCCCTCCAAGATGGGATAGGACTATAGCGGGGAACTGGCATTGGGTTGCGCGGCATAACCATTGACGGGCATGCTGCAACGGAAGACCTTTATTGAGAAGCCCTCCTCAAAGTCGTTTTGGCTAGCTCTAGGGCTGGTGACGGAGCTAGCTTTGGTGTGCCAGACTTAGCGCGGCGCTTGTTACTTCTGCACTTGTTGCGCTTCTGGTTCTTAATCGCTTTCTTGGTTAGCGGTCTGTCATTGCTAGGGGCGGGCTTGCTTGCCCTTTCAAGGCCCCATAAAGGTTCCATTGAGTTTGACAATGGAAATTCAGCAAGGATGGATCGTGGCTCAATAGTGAAGATCACCTACACATTCTTCCTTGCCTGGAATATCCCCCGTTTGATCAGAAAGGTGACGAGAAGTTCATTAAAATTGATGATAACTTGAGGTGCCCTTTTTTTGCAAACATCACACAAAACAAAAACAGCTGAAAGAAAGAAAATAATAAATATAAGTCAAACATAAACAATTCGGCGATGAAAAGAAAGTAGGGTCCCACCAGGCGTGCCAAAAATTATGTTAAGCAAAAATTTAATAAAAATAAATAATATGCACAACACAACTTTCCAACGTGCAAAAATGTACATCGGTTTATTTTGAATACGACCCTATTTAAGAGGATAAACCTCCTTAATTACATCCCCCTCTCGGGAGATCACCTTTTGATTCCGACTCGTTCTGTTTTACCTTTTCTTTCTTTATTTTGTTTTGCATTAATAAGACTTTATGTAATTTGAATCGACAATTACTGTATTTTTAATGTTAAATCTCCTGTATCCAAAACTTAGTTGCATCATATAGTAGCTGTATAGGCACCTTCTAGGAAATGTATTATACATAAATATTTTTCTTGTGTAGGTTAGAGAACGAATAATTTTATCTGATTTAGAATTTGGGTTGCACTCACTTTTTTATCGTGAGCTGTCTACGTACCTCTTTATGGAGGATCAAACCAACCTTAGTTCTTTAATTTTATTTGATTTAATTTGCCTTTTATTTTGGTTAAATAGCCATTTTATATGATTTTGATTATTTATGTTGGCCTAAAAAATGACCATAATTTTGATTTAAGTTTGATATTTGAATTTGTTTTATAACTCTTGGCTAAGTTGTATTCTTAGCTATTTCATGATTTTTTATTTACCGACTTAAGTCTTTATTTGGGTCGGTCCATTAATTTTATTTAACTTACGATTGCATCCGAAATTTATTTATGGGTTTCCTACGTACTCTTGGTGAGATCAAATCGACGTAATTCTTGGGCCACATTTTATTTAGGTTTATGTTTTGGAAAGGGGAAAATTTAGTAAGCTTCATTGTATGTGTGGCTCGGGTACGGTCTATTTTGCCATACTGATTTTTTTGAACAAGACTTCGACTTTTTGGAAAACTCACCCTTTAATTTGTTTTGGTTACGTAACGTGTAACCAAGGGTTACACAGTAGTAATTAGGTCTTTTATGAAGGAGGGGGGATATTAATAAGGTTGTTTGATGCATTTCACGGACTTGAAAATTTAAGAGGTTGTAAGGCTCGACTTTTTGGTCGTTTGAGCAAGTAAGCTTAATCGACTTTGGAAAAATTAATTTTTTGTGAAAAAAGGGGATATCGGTTTAAGTCCATTTGAGAACCCCGATTTAGACTGAGCCCCAAAATTTTTATATCGGGCTTCCTACGTATCCTCATTGAAATCAAGTCATCGTAGTTCTAGTTTTTTAAGTTGAAGCGAAAAGTTTACGTATAACCAATGATAATTTATGGGTTTAATTTGATGTAGTCACATTAATAGAACTACTAAACTTATAGTTAATTATCAGAGGTTTTGTGACCCTATTTCTATTTCTTTGGGCTTCACCCCCATTTTTTCTGACACAATGAACAAAAAAGTTGTCTGAAGTTTGGCAAAAGAGAACCTTGGGGTACAGCAATCCGTAAACTTGCATTGAAGGAACCTAACAACACCAATCAGAAGCTATATTTCTTAGTATTACAACGCCAACCACAAATCATACTTTGTTTCGCGCCATAGTCTTTCTTCTTCTCTTTGCCTCCCCCCCCCCCCCCCCCTAATTGTATTACTTAGAGCTTTCTGTTTCTTGTTCATTTTTTAGCCCCTATTCTTGTTCAATTTTTTTAAAAAAAAATCTTTGCTTGCCACTCAGTCATTATTGTAAGGCTTTATATTCATTAATTTTGATTATCTTTGACTTCACCAACAGTTCTTTTACAAATTGATAATAATTTCTTTGTTCCCAAATAATCTGCTGCCATTAACAAGATAGGTAGAAGCCACAAGCTGTCAGGTTTAAGGCCTGAGCTTTTTAGTTTTCCTGATCTTGTTCTTGCTAGTATCTCTATCTTATTTCAATTGGTTGCAAGCAGAGCTTTTAATTTATACAGTTTTTTTTTGTCAAACAAGACATGTAGTTATAGCATTTCTCAAAACAGAGACATTTTCTACTCTAAATTTCATTGTTTCGTTCTTGTTGTTTGGGCTCTGTTCTGGTTTGATAACTCTATCAAACTATGCTGCCCATAATAGAATATGGTCTACCCCCGGTCACGTCTTTATTTAAAGGTCCGACGGGCGGCAACAACTTTTATAGTTCCTGCAGGAACCGGGATCCGGCAGGATCCGTTCATGTTGCGGTCCAGCAGAACCAATGAACCCACAGGATATGAGTTTGGCTTGTGGTTGGCCATGGTGGTGTGAATAATCCATATGCTGGAAAGGAACAAAGATGAGGATTAGTTCGACTCCATCGCCCCCTTACCTTTGAACCTCTAGTTTACAGAAGAAAGGAGATGAGTATTTGCTTTGAGTATCCTCTGTGCTGTGGCTTCTCTCTCTCTGTTTTTTTAATCCCTCTAAGTGCCCCCTTTCTTTTGTCCTATCTTTTCCATATGCCCCTCTCTCTTTTGAGCTTGATTCTCAGCTTTTATATGAAAAAGAGGAAACAGTTACCTTGACTCCTAGTTTTACTGTATGAATTAGTCCAGGGAGAACGTGGGAAGTTGGAAACCACCGCAATTAACTTCCATTTTCAGCACTTTAGTTTCTCTTGATTTTATTTGTTTCCACGTTGCTGACCGAATGAAGTCAAATGCTGTCAAAGGCCCAGTGTAATGTTTAGTAGAAACAAATAAAAACTTGGGGTGGGTTATTTTATTTTATAGTAAATGGGACACAAGCCACAGAGATATAGAAGGCCTATTTTTTTTAAAACAAATTTTAAAAAATGGACCGGTTTGCTCCTACATACATTTCATAGTATTTTTTTAAATTTCATTTGACCTTCTGGTCAGACCATTTCCTCCTTTTTTTTTTAAAAGGGAATTTTCAACCTTTCAATTTTAAGCACTTTTCCTTTTATTTTTTGCTACTAGGGCATAATGAATATTTAAATGTTATGTCTGAAAAATTCAGAACATGTCAAAATTTCATGTTCAACATTGCCAATTGACGAATCTTTCCTAGATGACCATTTGCTTGCTTTAGCAACGCCGAGTGTCCCTTGATATGCAAATTTGGTGAATTATTTGGTATTTGGGATCACACCGCCACATATGAATTCCAATCAGTAGAAGCGGGTTTTCTTCAAAGAGAAACCATATTTTTGGGAGGAGTCTTACTTGTATAAGGCTTGTGGAGATGGTATTATATGGAGATGTGTACTTGAGGAGGAGACCAATTCCATCACATCCCATTGTCATGATTTGTCTTGTGAAGGCCATGCGAGTGTTGATAAGACCGCAATCAAGATCCTCCAAGCTGGTTTTTATTGGCCCACCTTGTTCAAGGATGTGGACAAACATGTCCAGGCTTGTGATCAATACAAAAGGACTGGGAATGTGTCTAGAAGAAACAAAATGCCTCTAAATTATATACTTGAAGTCGAAATCTTTAATGTATGGGGGATAGATTTCATGGGACCTTTCCCATCTTCCCGGGGTAACAAGTACATCTTAGTCGCCGTTGATTATGTCTCTAAGAGGGTGGAGGCCATTGCTAGGCCCACCAATGACTCCCGAGTGGTGGTCGGCTCTTCAAGAAAGTCATCTTCCCTCGCTTTAGGGTCCCTCCCGTCCTTATTAGAGATAATGGTGCTCATTTCATTCAGAAGAAACTTTAGGCTTTGTTGAAAAAGTATGTAGTGCATCACAAGTACGGGCTTGGCTACCACCCCAAACGAGTGGCCAAGTTGAGATCTCTAACCAAGAAATCAAGATCATCATAGAAAAAATGGTTACGAGATCGAGGAAAGATTGGGTGGACAAGCTAGCGATGCTCTATGGGTTTACTGTACGGCTTTCATGACCCTTATTGGCACTATGTCATTTAGGTTGATTTATGTTAAGCCATACCATCTCCCCATAGAGTTGGAGCACAAAGCTTATTAGGCCATCAAGTTTCTTGACATTGATTTATAGGCCGTGGGAAAAAGAGATTACTACAATTGAATGAGCTTGACTTTTATGACTATAAATATCCCATTTTGACTAGTTTCGGGATTATGCTTAATTCCTCTTGTAAAAAGCACTTAAAACACTTTCTAGATTTGATTTAGGGTTAAGGAAAGATTAGGATTCTCGGGTTATTGTTGATTGAAGATTGTGAAGACTTTCATTCTCCATTCCCTTAATCTAAGTTTGTTCTTCTTTCTCTCTATTTTCCTCTTTACTTGGTTTTGCTTAGCTTGTCTAATCATGCTTGTTTGTGATTGTTGGATTGTTACAATGTTGACTAGTAAGCAGTTTTCCTCAACTTAGGTTGGGGATTAAGAGCTAGGCTGGCATAATAAGCTTGGTATGATCTTGTCCTACTTTAATTTCCAAGTTATTTAGGGGTCTCATCCTCTACTCACCAAGTGTTCGACGAAATACTCGAAAGGACATTTCATCCAATACTTGGCCTGAATAACCCCATTGGTAGGTGGATATTCACCCTATATGGATGGAAGAAGAGAGAACAAGCCTTAGGTATAAAAGTAACCCCAGGCCTTCTTAGGTGCAAGTTCGCCATCTTTAACCTTTATCTTCAGGCCGCCATAAAAATAGGTCGGCTTATGGATTAAGGTTACCCTCACTCTCCAAGGGAGGTTTGGGTGGTCCTAAATGACCCAATCACCCCCTTATGATCACTCAAAGACTAAGCCAAGTTTGGGAACCTATGCCTAGCATGAATAAGTAGCCACTAGTGACTAATCCATCGACCCAAGTCCTTCTCTCATTGAATTTTAGATCACCATTTTGGCTAGTCTTTGCTTCCTTCCCTCCCAAACTTACTCTTCACCTCTCTAGATTCAACTTAATCACTAAGTTAGGTATCCTAAAGTCTTATTCATAGTAGACAATACCCCCAGTACACGACGACAAACTGTTCACTTATGGTATAAATTCAATGCTTATTTCCAAACGAACAAGGAGGATTATGATGATTTTGTGAGGGATCATGAGGAGGGCAATTTAGATTTTTGTAGGAAAAATTTTGGTGGTGTCTCCAACCCAGATTAAAGGTATTGAAGTAGGGGTCATTTTATGGTCTATTGTTGAAGCTGTGGAGGGCATTAGCTTGTTCGACATTGAGATCTTGAAATGAATGGCCAAGATGGTACTTATTCCCACTATGTCCTTGAATTTCACATACTTTACAAATACTTGCATACCCAAATGACCTACGAGGGTGCCACCATAAGAAGGACTTGGTCTACCTTTTGGAAAAATGCGTCAACCTTGCTTGCAAGCATAGTAAAGACATCAGTCTCATACTATCCTCCTCTTTTGGGGTGGCCCTGTTCACTTGCCCAATGATAGTTGTTGGATGCTATATCTTCAGGTAGTTGCTTGGCTTCATTGATAGGTTTAGCCATAAGAGCGCCTCCAATGACTGCACCAATTAAAATCTTCATTGGTTGTTGAAGCCATTATAGAATGTTTGTATCAACAACCAATCCGGGATGCCATAATGGGGGCACTCATGTTAGAGCTCTTTGAACCGCTCCCATGCTTCATAAAGAGACTTACCGTCTAATTGAGAGAAGGAGACGGTATCACTCTGGAGTTTGGCTGTCTTCCTGGGAGGGAAATACTTGCACAAGAACGCCTTGGAGAGATCATCCCAAGTAATGAATGAATTGGCATTCGGGTTCAAAAGCCAAGACTTGGCCTTGTCCTTCAAGGAGAAAGGAAATGGCCTTAATTAGATGGCGTCATTGGAGACCCATACATCTTGATCGTTTCACACTTCTCCTAGAAAGAAGCAATGTGGTTATTAGGGTTCTCCAATGGGTATCCTCCAAATTGGTCTTATTGAAATAAGGTGATGAACGCCAGGTTGACCTGAAAATTATTAGCCTTAATGGGAGGTTCACGATGCTAGATGGAATGGCGATTAGATTTGGCATCGCGAAGTCCCTCGATGGGGTTGTGGTGAGATCCACGTTGGCCTCTTGAGTCTACGCTCCTTCCCTACTTTGGCTTCTTGGACATCATTGGCGAGCCCAGAAATTAGCTTCGATCTCAGGATCAAAGGGGGTTAAATCACCTAAACCTTGACTTCTCCTGTGCATGCAACAACAAGTACTACCAAAAGAGTTAAGATGACTCAAGAAGGAATAACAACTATTGAAAAAAATAAAAACAAACTCGAGCCTCCAACCGCACTTCTAGTTATGACACTGAAGAATCTTACTCCCCAGTGTAACGGCACCAGAAACTAGTTCGTTTAGAAATAAGCTTTAAATTTATACTGCAAGTGAACGGTTTATCGCCGTGTACTTAGGGTGTTATCCACTGAGAATAAGACTTTAGGATACTTAACTTATTGATTAGGTTGAATCTAGAGAGGTGAGGAGTAAGTTTGATAGAGAAGGAAGCAAAGGCTAGCCAAAATAGTGGTCTAGAATTCAATGGGAGAAGGACTTGGGTCAAGGGATTAGTCACTAGTGGCTACTTATTCATGCTAGGCTGGATTCCCAAATTTAGCTTAATCTACGTGATCATGAGGGAGTGATTAGCTCATTTAGGGCCACCGAAACCTTCTTTTAGAGAGTAAGGGCATCCTTAGTCCACAAGCCCACTTATTTTTATGGGGGCTTCTAGATCAAGGTTGAAGATGACTAGCTTGCACCTAACAAGGCTTTGGGTTATTTTCACAACCAAGGCTTGTTCTCTCTTCTTCTATCCATATACGGTGAATACCCACCCCTCAGTGTGGTTATTCACCCTAAGTATTAAATGAAATGTTCTTTCGGGTATTTCATTGAACACTTGGTGGTTAGAGGATGAGACACCTAAATAACTTGAAAATTAAAGTAAGACAAGATCATACCAAACATAGATTAAGGGAATAGAGAATGAAAGTCTTCACAATCTTCAATCAACAATAACCCAAGAACCCTAATCCTACCTTAACCCTAAATCAAACCTAGAAAGTATTTTAAGTGCTTTTTACAAGAGGAATTAAGTATAATCTCAAAATTAGGCAAAATGGGGTAATTTATAGGCATAAAAATCTAGGAAGAGCCGACGGGGGTCGCCTTCATGATGGGCTAGCTGTCACCTTCCTGGAAAATCCAGGACCTTGTCTACGGGCTGCGGTCACCAACCCTTTGGAAACTTGGGCTGCTACTGTAGGTTGGTGTCGGTGAGGTTGTCAACTATGCGATGACTGTTGCCTATCCTGTGCCCGTGAATCTTCACTTTTTCTTGCTCTTTTGCTCCCCTCGGGCCTTTGCATGACTGTCTTTACCCTTGTATCGCCTTTTTCCCTTGTATTAGTTGCCCTTCTTCCTTGAATAACTCGAAAAACACTTGTAAAAATTCAAAAAGGGATTAAGAGAAGGCAGCGACCTTAGAGGAGAAAAAAACTTTGTCAAATCCCTCTTAATCAAAGGAGAATTAGGGGAAATGAAACAAAAAGGGGATATGGAATTAATCAAAATTAGGGTTTATCAAAAAGCGGATACTGACAGATAAAAATGGATGAGGAAAGCATTCATTTAACTGTGTTTAGTGCCCCTCAAGGACATTATGAGTGGATAGTGATGTCATTTAGTCTAAAAAATGTACCTCAAATATTCGAAAGAAGAATGAATCACATCTCCAAAGATCTTATTCACTGCTATCTAGTTTATATTGATAATCCCCATCTTTCCCAAGATTGTAGAACAACACAAAGATGACATCCTAGCTGTCACCCAATGATGAAGTGATCATGGTATTAGTCTTAGCAAGAACAAGTGCATTTATGCTGAATAGAAAAGGTTTCTTGGATACCTTACCTCTGCTTCAGATTTCATTAAAGATATAGCTAAATTGAGAAAACTATTGCAGTGAAAACTCAAAGAAAGAAGTAAGTTGGCCATGGACTACTAATGATCCAAAGATTTTTCAAAATTTCAAAAAGATGTGTAAAAATCTTCTTGTTCCTAATTTTTCTAATGAAGGAGATGATTTCATTTTTGAGACAGATACCAGTAACGAGCATGGGGGTGCAGTACTCAAAATCAAAGAAGGAAAAAAACTCTACAAATATTGTAGTGGAAGTTTGAAAAAGCATAATGCAATTATCACACGATGGAAAAGGAAATCCTTACAGTCATAAGGGAAATTGAAAAATTCCTAATCTTTTTAGCCCTAAAACCTTTTCTTATTCAAACCAATTACAAAGGATCACTTAACCAATTTTCGTTCTCTGTTGAGCATATACAGGGATCAACGAACTCTCTAATAGATAGTTCAACTCGCAAACTCACCAATGGTGATCATCAGAGAACTCCTATCAAAAAAGGAGGAAATCCAAAATTAAATGTCATTACTGATAGAAAGGGTTTCTCCTTCTTACTAGAATCCTTATGGATATTTTGAAATTCCATACAAAAATAGATCACACTTTAGTCTTCTATCTTCTGCCTATCTAATAATACAAAGATCAGCCTTTTAGAGTTATAAATGAATTACTTAAGGTGTCCTTAATCCTTATGGTATTCAAGATAAAATCATTTCTCATTTCAAAAAAAATGATTCAACGAGTGGTATGCCGTCTACATCGACTACTATCATAAGTATTTTCATGATATTTGGTTGTCATGGAGTACTACGATCTTTTTTTTAGACAATTTTGAGAGTTGGTCGCGTTAGTCTCCCAACAAATTCATTATCTCTGGATGACCCTATAATGAAAGCCCGGGAATATAGAATGGTAATTTACCTCATAGAAATCTCAAATTTGAAGTACCCATTTTTCTCATGACTAACTAAGTTTCAATAATGTATGTTTAAAAGGATTCATTAGATTCTCACATCTTGTGATAGGCCAACAAAAGTTCTATATAATAGAAGCCTGTATGTCGAAGTGCATTGCGTAGTAATTGAGTATGAAAACGGAAAAGTCAAACCAACTTATCATCTTGTTCAATTAGTTGACTTAGATGATCCCAATGATCAATAATAAGAATGGTTTCTAGAATGATAAAGAATTAGTTAGAGATCTTGCTTTAGTAAGAGCCATCAGTTTTTACAACATTTATCATCAAATACGGGCATTAATTGAACAAAGAAGAACAAAGAAGAACACTAATGCATTGCGGGAACACTACTTTCGTTTATGATAATGATCTCAGCAAATATGTAAAAGTAGAAGGAGCTACTTCAGAAGATGTCTTTCATTATCTCTTTGATGTTGGAGTTAGAAAATTGTTGTCATAAAAAGAAAAAAGATATCTTCATGAATTATTCGAAAGATGAGATCGGGAGCATGTTCAACTCGATGATGATTTTGATAGTTATATGGATAATGATAGACTAGAAGACATTATTGGAGATGAAGGCATGCAAAATCTCAATATACATGACTAGTCTTGTTAGCATTAAAGGCAAGTGAAAATATCAGTCTATGTGCTGTAGCCATTAGGGCATCTTATGTAGTTGATCTCCTCTATAAAAGGAGAGACTGAATGTTGAGAAGGGACACATCTTTTGAGCATACTTAAGCAAAGGAGAAGTTGGGATTTTTCATTTCTCTATAAGCAAGCATATCTGATGATCTTAGTAGCTTAGGTCCCTTTTCAATCTTTCCATTGTAATATTCCAACTTTCAAGCTTTAATAAAAGAAGTTTCCCAGTAGGGAACATTATTCAATCAAATTTTATGTTTTAAATATTATGAGAACTTGATTAAAGTCTTACTATCTCTAAAAATATAAGAAAATTAATTGGTAACTACGACGCGAGGTAGGAAATAAAACGGATCTGTGATGTGCCTGATCTAAGGAAGGTGTGGTTAAGATTAGCAATTTCTGTAAACTGGAAGCTAAAGGAACGCCAGCGTCTAATGCTGACTAGTTCAGGCAATAGTCGAAACTCTTTAAGTAAGCATTAGTTATTTTGCTAATGTTATGACTTTCCGCAAGCTTACGGTTGATCATCCTAGCAATTACGGGTGTCAATCCACATGGATGTTTTATGAATTTAAGTCACCAAAATTCTAACTAAATTGAATTCCTAAAAATCAGCCAAAAATGAGAATGATGGACGAAACTTCACTATTTGTAACACCGACTTGCAACATAAACCCCAAAGCTCCAGTGATGGCATAATGCAAATAACAAAAGCGCTCAAAACCCATATTTGAATTAGTAACTCAAACATCCAACACGATACGAAAAAATTCTACTCGAATTCAACTAAATCGAAGTGAATCACAGAGACTTGAGAGGCTACACTTGAATGTGAAATTGTTTAAGCAAATGAAAGGGAAGAGAAGGAAATCTAGTAATACTAAACTACCTCTACTCCTACGTCTACCCTCCTTCCAATCATCCTTGCTTGCTCCTTTTATATCCTCTTCCAAGCCTTCCTTGGTTGCTTCCATTAAACTTGAATTTAACCCGTTGTAACTGCTCTATTAAAGCCTAATTACTTGCCCAACTTGATGAGAGAAATAGAGGCAGTTGATGGTGATTGATGTGGTAATTAATGGGTGAAAAAGAAGATAAAAAGTGAAGAAGTAAAGGGGGAATTTGCATTTAGTAGGAAGTAAGGAGGAGAGAGATAGTGCATGAGTTACTAGAGGAGGATTGAGAAGAAAAGATTAGGGGGTTGCGAAAAGAAAGACGGGGGTTAGGGAGTGAGAATATGGGCTGTTATTTTAGGTCTAATAAATTAGGTTACAGGACTTCATCTACTTTTTTTACTAGACTTGAGCTATTTATTCGCATTTTTTGAAATTTCACTATTCCTACAAAAGAAACAAAATTCATATTAAAACCTAATTTAAAATTTATTCCAAGCAAATATTAGGCATTAAAGTCTACCAAAATAATAGAATTTCAGGTTGAACAATATCCCCACCTAAATTTTGCTCGTTCTCGAGTAAAATGAAACTAAAAATCTTAGAAAAAGCAAATAAAATCCTAACTCACTTTTGTAGAAATCACGGTTGCACTTAGCATGTATAATAAGCCCTTTAAAATCCTAGGTTACCCCTAGTAGAGGAGAAATGTCTCGTGAGGGTTTGTAGAAGATATACCCACAAAATCTATAAAAGAAAATAAAAAACAGAAAATCGAAAATCTTTTTTGATTTTTTCAAAAACTTATATATACAACACCAGTGGAAATATATATATATATATATATATATATACACACACACACACACACACACACACACACACACACACATATTCCAATCAACTACATCACTCAAGTAACCTAAGCATTAGATCACATATAAACAAAATATGTACATCAAAAAACTCTTAATCCCCATTGATGACATCTACACACAATCTTTGATCCCACTTAGAAATTGTGTACAAGCTCGACTGATAGAACCTCACTTTAGGGAAATGTAGAACACTTCTGCTCATGTGTTTAAGATTTAACAAGGTGCACTCAATTCATCTTCCAATTATACAATCTACCATAGGCTTACTAAGATTCTCAATCCTCCGCCACTAAAATGCAACATGCAAAATAATAATCAAGAGGACTTTTTAGAGATGTAATTGGGCAAAGGATAAAGGGTTAGAAGAGGGACGAATGATTTGTTAAATGAGGAGTTAAAAGCCAAGAGATAATGAGTAACTCTACACTTCCACCAACTATACTGCACATTCTCCCAAAACACACACCCCACTCAATTGGACCATTGGAAATGAGCACATACAAGCCAAACACTCTTATTAATAACTCTTCTTGAAATTTTTGAGAGTTTTTTTTCCAACTTTTTTCATTTTTTTTTTTTTCATTTTGCTTTTCTTCTTTTTGCTTTTTCTTCTTCTCTTTTTTTTCATTAAGAAAATGAGTGACTAACATGTGAGAAAACAATACAAGTCAATTTTCAAATGTTCATAATGCTACCACCCCATACACAGCCATAATCAAACACTAATAACATAAACACCCAAAAGCTACCAACCAAACAGTGAAGTGTTGCTCCACTGGTATTGGCCTAGGAAAAGGAAAATGTGTTTAGGCCAAGGGCTAAAATGAAAAGTTCACAACAAAAGGACAAGGCTCAAAAGCACTAGCAAAGGGGTAAAAACATTCACACAAGGGTGGCAATTGAGCTAAGTAGCTCACAACAAAAAAAAATGCTTCTATCATATTATCATAATGCACATACTAAATGTGATTTCAAAGAGAATCAAAGTAAATTCTAAAATTGTAATCATGGAAGAGACATACATGAAAGAAAAATATCATACTAAAATTGATGAATTAGCCTATAAAGCTCAAAATCTCATGAGTTAATCTACCAAAGTCAAGCTTGCTTAGAAACAATGTCGGGGGTTAGGATCATATACAAACGTCATACTTTAGGACTAAGTTCCATCAATACACATCACATCTATATACAACCTAATACTAAGGTATAAGAGATCATAGCCAACCAAAAATGGCATATATATTCCCCAAAAAAAACAAAAAATCTTTTTGGATTTTCAAATTTTTCATTTTTTGGGTTAACTTTTTTAAGTGCAGTTTCCCCGCCCCCAGACCTAAACCAGACAATGTTCCTATTAGAAGTGAAAGGAAACATAAAACACAAAATAAACACTAAAGAAGAACAAATATACAAAATGAAAAATAAAACTCAACATTAAAGACAAAGACAAGACTCTAAAACTTAAAAAGAATACAATAAAATAAAACAAAGCAACAAATATATGCAAATGAAAATAAAATAAAAAGAGAAAATAAAGAGAAGCGAGTATACTAGGTCAGGTGCAGAAAAATACCTAAGCTATAGCCTCCTGAAATATGCTCAAATAGAGGCCCATGGAGCATTAACCACTCCATATTAATGAAACATTGCTGCTCAAATCAAAACCCATTAGAGCATGTAGTAGCTTATCAAACAGGCAAGAACAACTCTCAATAAAATTATGACAATGAAAATTAAAAAGTTGGCACCAAAAAGAGTACATCCACTATGTCAATGTAGCACAGGTAAGAGCCTGCTTCAACTTATCAAGTTGTTAGGCCCAATTAGAAAATAGATAGACACACTCATAACGAGCCAGCATAGCGGTCATTTGCCTAGAAATTGTGGCATCATGAATAAGCGATCTAGGCAAAATATTGAGTCTAAAGTCCATAAGTCTTTTAAGTCTAATATGTGCAAGAGTCTGACATAAATCAAAATTCTTAGTGGCAATATTCTCAAATTCAACAAATTCAGACTTGTAAGATTCAAGGGGGCCAGTAATGATGGGGTCAAAAGAGAAAGATTCATATTCAACACAAAAGCCCTTATCAAGACCTTCATTGATATCAAACATATATGAAAAGCATTCATATTTTATAGAAAAAATATCATCATCGAATTCCAAACTAGTGGGCTTAACTTCCGCCTCACATGACTTCTGTGAAATATCTTCTGAGTCATCTAAATCACAAGGCTCAACTTCAATCCTGATGCTCATATCTAAGTCATTAGGTCTCTCAGATTCTTTACCATCCTCAAACTCAAAAGAATGGATAAAAGGGGCAGGTTGGTCTGCAGAAACTTGGACATCCTTAGTGATGACTTATGTGAGCTAGTATGGGGTCGTGCAAGGTCAGGTGATAGAGACATAGGGATGTCACTCTCTTGTTTTAGGCTAGGCAAAGGTATAACATCTTGTAAATTAGACCTAGATTGATAAGAGGGCTCAAAATCACGTAAAGTCTAACCGCATGTTTAGGAGATTCGAAATTACAGTCAGGCTCACTATAATTCTCCCTACTTTCATTAAAACATTGAGAATATTTTAACAATTCTCTCTTTCATTATTTTTACTATTTTATCAGTCAATTTATTTAATGTCTTTTCAACACTTGCACATATAGCATCAACATAATCACGATTTGGATAATTATAAGCATCATGATCAGAAGACTCACAATATTCACACAAAATAGGAGGACACAAGAGTAAGACGGGTCATATAAGTTCACAAAATGATCCTAGTAGTAAGGATTCGCATGAAAAGCATACTCACCATGAGTTGGGTATCCAAAATTCTTTTTAACTTGTTCAAACTCATATTTTTCCATGCTAATTTTTCAAAGAAATCTCAAACCTCATCTTGAGTTTTAGACAATAATCCTATTATACCTGTAGGACACATAGACTCAACATAACCCCTACATTCAAAATTCAAACCCATTACAATGAGCTCACAAATTTCTCATTTTTCAAAATTTTGATTCAACTGAATACGATAATCATTAAGTCTCGATAAACAACTCCGGAAAGATTCGCGCTCAAATTGTGAAAAATCGAAAATCGGCATTCTTGAAACTGTTTTTTTCAATTTTAAGATTTTTTCAATTTTTTAGGATTTCAAATTTTCCAAGTTTTTTTAGTGCTTTTGTTATTTTAGAAAAACAAAAGGAAAAACAAATCCAATGACTCTATGACACTAATTATAAACTAATGATGAAAACAAAAACAAGACACCTAAATGATTAGGTTAACAAAACAAAACAAAACTAGCAAAAACAAAACTTGATTACCAATTGAAAACAAAGGCCAAAAAGACTCAATCAACAAGAAATGACCTAACACCCAAAAAAAAAAAAAAAACCCCCAAAAAGAAGCACACATAAAAAGCATGTGCACCATTTTCTTTCCATTTTTTTGACACACAAAAATAGAAAACAGAAAATAAACTAAACCTAAAATAAAAACAAAAACAGAAAACACAACCTAACCTAAAACAAAACAAAAAATAAATAAAGCCTAAATAAGCAAAAGCTACAAATAAAATTAAACAAAAAACAAAACTCCCAAAATTAGAACTCTATACACAGTAAATTCAACACAATCACAAGGAACATGAATATATTTCTTTCGAAATTTTTCTGTCCCCGATCAGTGCATAAAATTACAAACAGAAAATTAGTTTCAAAAATCACAGAAAATTTCAGACAATTCTACAAATTCTAGAATAATTCATTTAGACTCTAAAAATCATGCCAAATCCAAAAGCAATATCAACACAAAAAAATTCAAACCAGAACTGCTCCAAATAATTCAGACAGAATCTGAAAATGATAAAAAAACCTGCACTGAGTTTTTTTTTCTTGTTATGCTTCTTCTTTTCTGTTCTGCTCCTACACAACTTAACCAGATTTGTGAATTCTATTTTTTTTTTCAAGCAGTAAAATGAATACAAAAAATAAAGATTAAATTGACCCTAAACAAAAACAAAAACAAATCTCAAATCAAAAACCAAAATAATCTAAACTAAACTAATTAACGCACACAAAGTTGAAAATCAAAAACATGAAACCAAAATGAAATCGATACAAATGACTCAACGTGACGTAATTTCATAAAACCATCCCTGGCAATGACACCAAAAACTTGTTGTGATTTTTGGCAAGCGTACGGTTGATCGTCGTAGCAATTATGGGTGTCGATCCATGAGGACGGTTTATGAATTTAAGTCAGTAAAATTCTAACTAAATTGAATTCCTAAAAATCAGCCAAAAATGAGAATGATAGACAAAACTTCAATGTTTGTAACACCGACTTGCAATCTTAAACTCCAAAGCTCCAGTGATGGCATAACATGAATAATAAAAGTGCTCAAAACCCATATCTGAATTAGTCACTCAAAATTCAACACGATACAGAAAATTCTACTCGAATTCACCTAAATCGAAGTGAATTAAGAGACTTGAAAGGCTACAATTGAATCTGAAATTGCATAAGCAAATGAAAGGGAAGAGAAGGAAATCTAGTAATACTAAACTACTGCCACTCCTGCTGCTACCCTCCTTCCAATCATCCTTGCTTGCTCCTTTTATATCATCTTCCAAGCCTTTCTTGATTGCTTCCATTAAACTTGAATTTAACCCCTTGTAACCGCTCTGTTAAAGCCCAATTACTTGTCCAACTTGATGAGAGAAATAGAGGTAATTTATGGTGATTGATGATGGTAATTAATGGGTGAAAAAGAAGATAAAAAGTGAAGACGGGATGGGGGAAATTTGCATTTACTAGGAAGTAAGGAGGAGAGAGACGGTACGTGAGTTACTAGAGGAGGATTCAGAAGAACAGATTGGGGGGTTGGGAAAATAAAGACGAGGGGTAGGGAGTGAGAATATGGGCTGTTATTGTGGGTCTAATAAATTGAGTTATGAGACTTCATCTACTTTTTTTTCACCCCGACTTGAGCTATTTATTCGCATTTTCTGAAATTTCACTATTCCTACAAAACAAATAAAATTCATATTTAAAATCTAATTTAAAATTTATTCCAAGCAAGTATTAGGCATTAAAGTGTATAAAAATGATAGAATTTCAGGTTGAACAACTAAGCATGGTGAGCCGGTAATCATAGGAAATATAGTATTTATGGTATGAGTAGTAGATTGTGGTAACTAGTACCAGTAAAGTCATTATAAGAAGTCCAAAAGTTAATATAAGTTGAGTTTTCTAAAAAAGCCCAAAAGCTTGAGTAGTTACACTTTGAACCTCATTTGAGCCGAAAATAGAAAGTTCAAAAGTTGTGGGTTGGATTTGAAAGAAAAAAACTCCAAAAATAATTATTTCGTAGACATTGACCCCTGTAAATAGTTTATGTAATAAAGCACTTAATTATCACCTTAAAAAATAATTGAATGATATTCTGCTTGAAGTGCTGCACATATACCATTATGTATCATTGTTGCTTCTGCTACTAAAAATGAAGCTGCCCCAAGATTAGTAGTCCCGACTTAAAGAAATCTTCTATCCCAACCTCTGATGATGAAACTTCCTGCTGCTATAGAAAAAGATTTGGAACCATCAAAGTTGATTTTGATGAATCCTCCTGGTGATTTGGTCCAGCTAATGAGAGATGAGTGCTTGGGACTCGAAAGAGAATGTTGGTGAAATGAAGATGAAGCATCCAAATCAAATATCTTCCTCGCCCTTCATTCCGACCATTTTTTTTTCCCGAATAATTGCTCCTATAAAATTATAAATTTCATTATTGAATATCACAGTATTATAACTCTTCCAAATACTCCATATAAGAGAAACAATGGGATTAACCTAGTTAGGGCTTGTTCAAGTTCTAGTAAAATTCAAAAGACTAATGATCGACATAATTCGAAGATGAGAAATATTCAAGCCAACTCGCTTATGCTGATGCACCAATTCCCAGGTACCCTTAGTTATGAAGTATTGGGTGAAGAGATGATTCATAAATTCTAATTCAAAATGAAAGAGAGGGGTCTAAATTGAAACCCCTGTTAAGCAAGTTAATATGGGTAGTTAAAGCATTATGACAAATCAGCCAAAAAATTTTTTTTAGCTTAGGCATCATATCAAATTTCCCAATCCAAGCAAACTCCCAAGGATTTTGAATATCTAATGGAATGTCATGTACTTTCAATGTTGCAGATTTAGTGGTATAAGAGCTACTTCCTGACAAATCCGAACAAAAGGAGTCTTCGATACCGTGAGAGGGAATAGGAATACTCTTAATTAAGTTGCAAATATCATTTGGCAAAAAAGAATTTAGGAAAGGAAAATTGCATTCCTTATTAAGAATAATGAAATCACTTACTACAACATCAATGTTTGGAACATCATGGTCTTCTTGATGAAGCGTCTTGAGAATGTTTTCCTGTCCACACCAATTATCATACCAGAATTTAATGAGATGTCAATTCCCAACTTTCTAACAAATTCCCTTATGAAAGAGTTCTCTATTGTGCTGTAAGCACTTCCAAACCCAAGAATCATTACTTTTATAAGCATAGGTAAAGAAGCCAAAGGTGTTTAGCATGCATAACTTTAACCTAAAAATTATTTGGCTCAGTACATAAAGGTACTTCCAAGAAAGCTTACACAAGAATGCTTAATTGATGGCTTCAGTTTTGCGGAGTCCAAGTCCACCCATCTTTTTTGGGCGACAAACTTTGTCCCAGGACACCATAGGGAGATCTTTTTCTTTGTTCAATTTTTTCCAAAAGAAATCTCGATTAATTCTATAAAGATTATTCGACGTAGACTTAGGCAATTTAAAACAGTACATTGTGTGACAAGGAAGAGACTCGAGATTAGACTGAATTAGAACTACTCTACCTGCTTGGAAACAGAACCGGCTTTCCAATTTTGTAACTTACTATCTGCTTTATGAGCTAGATATAGTTGCAACTTACTATCTGCTTTATGAGCCAGGTCTAAAAAGGAAGTGGTTCAAGCCTTCCCTTGGAAAACGGGGCAACCAAGGTCCTTGCCCAAGGATTCTCAATGAGGTATATGAAACACTGCTACCACTGATGATTTGGTCACTAAGTACCACTTTTAGAAAAGACAAGTACCGATTTCTAAAAATTAATAAGTTGTCTAGATTGACTATAAAAATGACAAAGTAAAGAATGAAGCTTGAGACAAGCAGACTATCATCGACAAACAAAAGAGAAGGGATTTTCTCTACTCTAGGGCATATTTTAATCCGAATTCCTGATTTATTTTTTAGGTGTCACAAGCTGCAACCTCTGAGCAAGGACGTCCATGTAAAGAATAAACAGATACAAGGAAGGCGGATCACCTTGCCGAATACCCCACTAGGGTTTAATGAAATCGCATACCTCATCTCACAAGAATAGAATATGACATAGTTACGATACATTTACGTATCTAATAATCCAAGTACCATGAAATTCCACATCTGTTAGGCAGGAGAAAATAAAATCTCATTCAAGCCTATCATAAGCTTTTTTGGTATCCAATTTAAGAGCCAAATAAGCTTGCTTAACTTTCATGTTATTGCATTTGTTCATAATTTCATGTGCCACAACTATGTTATCATCGATTGTTCTTTTTGGTACAAAAGCACTTTGAACTGGACTAATAGTACAGTCACATTCTGTTCACAAGAATCTTAGAAATGATTTTATATAAAACATTACAAAGGGTAGTAGGCTAAACTGACCTGTCATACTAGGATTGTCTATATTCGGAATCAGTGCAATAAGTGTATGATTAACTTCTTTGAGTGATTTTCCTTCTTGGAAAAAATTAAAAATGCACTTTGTAATGTCATTTTAGTAACAGGCCAATGTTTCTGGAAAAAAAATCAGCATTAAATCCATCAGACCCTGGTGCTTTGTAAGGGTCCATGAGAAAAACTGCATCTTTTATTTCCTGAGGGAAAATAGCATAAATGAGCTGGTTATTTTCATCAACTAACACCATTATAGGCATATTAGTGCTTATAGGTTGCCTCAAGCTCAATCGTTAGGATTTAAAATGAGTAGAAAAATTAGAAATACATTTATGTTCTATAAGAGATTTATCATCTAGCCACACTCCCGATTCATCTTTAACTCAAAGTATGGAGCTTCTCCGTGTACGTGTCTTAACACATTGATAAAAGAACTTAGAATTTCTATCGACTTTTGTCAACCATTCTTTTCTATAAAACATTCCCCACTGTTTCTGAGTAAACAAGGTCAAGCGTCCATGTTGTTTGATTAATCGAGCATGCCAATCGATAAGGCAAAAATTCAAGGGATTAGCAATAAGTTTCTCTTCAACCTTATTCAATTGGAAGTATTTTTGTCTACTCTGTCGAAGAAATTACCACAAGACTTGCTATTCCAATTTTTTAGATAGTGTTTAACTTTCTTAAACTTTCACATCACTCTAAACATTGTAGAAACTCAAAAACTTTTCTGCCAATGTGTTTTGATAATCTTGTGCACTTCTTCATAAGTAGACTAATGATTCTGAAAATAAAATTTTGGACCTTTACGAAATTTGCTAGAATTGTTTGTCATAAGGCCGATATAACTATGGACGGAACAAGAGAATGACCCATGAACCACTAAACAATTTGGACACAAAGCTACCCAATCTTTTTGCTCAATGACTCTATCCAACCTTTCATAAACTAGATGACCATGGATTATTTATTTCCAAGTCCTAAAGGAGGAATACTCGCTCCGTCAATAGAATTCAAAAGAGAATGCATTCACATAAATCCAGGTTAAATGAGTACCCCCGATTTTATCCGAAAGACATTCCATTTTATTAAAACCCCTATTACGCACCAAGGAAGATACAAGATAGTGTTAATACACATAAGATGATTCTAAAATGTATCTTTGCCAATTTCTTGTGTTTGGCCCATATATGGTAGACATTATACATTCTTTCGGAATAAATTTATCATGTACCAAAAGATGAATGAGCCTTTATTCTTTTGAAAGAACTTAAGCAAAGATATTATCAGTATTCCATAAACTGCACATCCCCCCTCCCCCACAATGATTTTCAGGGAGGACATAATCAAAATGTTCATATCCCAGTGTAGAAATGATACGATCAGTATTAATCTTATTCGTCATTATTTCTAGTAGGATAGGAATATCCGGGTCAATTTTTCGATTCAGAATTTTGATCTCCTCTCTAAGTTGGTGCCTTTTTACACCTTGAACATTCTAACAAACTACTTTCATTTAAAAATTACAATGGCAAAGAGACAATCAAAGTGCCAAAAATGGTCTACACCAATTAAAATTTGACAGATTGCATGTGTTGCCCAAGCTGCTAGAGAATATTCAAAATGCTTATCCTATGCAGCTAGAGTAGCCCTTTATTTGCTTCTGCTTTTGTTTCCACATTTTTTTATGGGACTACAAATCAATAAAATAGCCCATAACTTGGCTCACTAGGCTTTGTCCATGGGTTGAGGAGGTTGTCTGGATGAAGAGGGCTCTAGCTCTAATATGCCCATATACGATTAGAACACTTACTATTTGATCATTAATGAAATGATAGAGTTCTCTCTGCTTCAGGGGGGGAAAAAAGAAAAAAAATTGAACAAATAATGATTATGTGTCATGTCTTCTGCTCCATGGAAAAGAACTTTTTCCCACTCTTTTTTTCTTTTTTTACCTTATTATTTGTTAAGTTCGGGCATAGGGTAAGTAATTTTTTATTAATGTGGAGAATAGCTACTGACTTAGCCTATGTGAAGCTCCATTCAGCCTATGTTCATAATTTATAAATAACGTACACGTGACACCGACTTTATGATTAAGGCATAATGTGTAGGTACTATACCATATTAATTTGCAAATGAATATTCAAATACCTTATGAAACTAAAAGAGGCTCTGATAAATTTTACGAAAACTATGAATATCACATTATGGGATATTTATAATTATGAACACTATAAATTATGTTTTCATGAGATGGCATTGTGAAAACTATGTTTTTATAATGTTATAAGGTATAATGTTATAACATATACGTTCATAATTTATAAATAATTAATTATTAATGTGGTAAATATTATTGACTTATAACATGTGATGTCTTATGGTTTTAAAATTGTCGCTAACCAAGTGGAAGGCAGTGTTTTTCTATTGTCCTTTAGTAGGTGATACTTTCTGGGGCATCGCAATGTTAAAACTTGAAATTGTGTTGTGTGTTCTTTGGGCTTCTTATTTCAGTAAATCTATGGGCAATAACTACAAATTGAATGATTATTGCTATTGTTCTGTTTGTCTTAAATAGAATGCTTTGTCACCCTTTGCCAGTTTCATATTGCATATGGTGTAATTTGCGAGATGGTCACTTTCTTTGTGTTTGACAAAATTCTTTTTAAGATTTGGCATGATTTTTGTATTTAGATTTAGCTTCTCTATTAGACTTTGTGATTCTCATTCATTCTCTCACAGCCAAACTAGAAATACGTCCAAACTTGACTTATGACAAATACGATCCTGATTTGAACTGATTTGAACCTATATTGAACAACTAATTTGTACATCTATACCGAACAATTACCTTTTTTCTAGGATGATTTGACAGATTATACTAATTGAAAATTTCATTTGTGACTTTTGACGTTACCTGGGTATAGCATGAGGAATTGTTTTTGTTGATCTTGTGGGTTCGAGCCTTGGATTAAGTGAAAAGTTCTTCCTGATTTCTATTCTTGCACTTCATTCATTTGAGGTGGGGACAATTTGATTCAGGTGTCTCCACTAGGATGCTTCAATGTAAAGGTTAATTTGGACAGCTATAAGGGACCTAAATGTCTTCGGATTTATGGTATGCTATAAATAACCTCAGCTGTTAGACAAATTTGGCATTGGTTGAGTGTCTTTATTACATGAGATTAAATGGTCACTATGTGATTTTCATGAGTTTGCCTTATCATGGATATTACTTTAGACCATGGATTCAAAATGTGGACGAACGGTGATGAAATGGCCGCATTAGAAAGGTTTTGGAGTTGGGAAACTGCGTTTCCATGCCGCAATAGCCACGATATGGAGTGCGATCGCCGTATTAGAACGATTTTACCGTACCACTACTAAAACCAAAATCATGACCAAAACTATATCTTGAATCCTTGCTTTAAACCACTAACGTGCTACTTGATATGTTATTGCTCTTTTTTTTGGTTTAGTACATAGTTGATTTGCACTTCTTTTCGTATGATTTTTCTAATTGTTTTGATTTTCCTAATTTTAAGTTAATGTAATTTATGTTAGTTTAATGTAGCTTTACCTTTTCATAATTTTGTTGTATGTAGTTATGAGTTTGTTTATTTCTCAAATGTCATCATACAGTTATGTTCTTACGTTCTCCCTCCATCCCACCAAAGTATTTTGGAATACTGAAAAAATAAGGGAATATCATTTATTACTCAAATGTATTAAATGAAAAGACTTTTTTTTGGCTCAATAAAGAAATCTTGACAATTCTTGAGGACATTCATGAAGGAAAGTTTTGACAACTTTAGCGAGATGGAGGGCGTATGTTCTTATGTGTTCTAAAGATTTTATCTTAGCAAAATTCTTTTTGAATTTTTTTTTTTTTGTATGGGTCTTTAGGGATCAGTCTCTGTGCTTGCAATTGATAAGTTTTCTTACATGTGGATCTTCCTAGATCTCGAGAAAGCAATATTCACACCGAGAGTTCCTTTTGCAATGTGATTTTTCTACATTATAATGGCTCTCAATTTACAAATACTAATCTTTTTTTTCTTTTTTTGTTGAGAAAATGTTGCCCGTCTCTTTTTATATCCATGGAATGCAAAGATTATTATATAAGAAATTAGAACCTAAACCTTTGGTAACAATTCCCGAAGACTTTGACCCACTTTGCCAATTGGTACTCGCAATAAAATTTTACCTTGGTATATTAGAGAAGATTATGGGCCATTAAGACGGCATCAATCAAACTATAGTGTTGTTATTTAACTCTAATATATGGTAATCAAAGGGTAAAAGCTACTGACAACACTAACTTTAAGAGTTTTTTCGACTTTTTGCTTACAGATATTTCAAGGTAGGATTATAGTTAAAACTCAACAAGCAAACAATTCAAGTTCAATTAGCAAAAACCCCAATTTTAAAAAGATTATGTTCCATTCTCGAGGATACGTAACAAAATCAACCATAGAAACCACTTACAAATTACACAAAAACCTGAACCAATATAAATATCCTCTACGTCTTATCTCATCCAAATTTTATCATCACTGGCTCTGCTCTAACCTTATTATGCGGCCAATTTTAAAAAACAGAATAAGATATATTTTTTATTTATTACAAGTTTGCATGCTTACTCTATACATGCCTATGCATATTTGAAAAATTGATCCAGACCGAATGATCCAAAATCAGTATATCACATCCTATACAAACTTAAAATAGCCTATTTGAAGTGGGTCGGAGATGAAATTGACCTAAACTGAATCTTTGTCTCAAAATTTTTTTCTTTTGTGAGACAAAAATTATTGGACCAGATATCAAATAAGCCAAAGTCAACTTAATTGAAAACGACTTTGCCCGAACAAACCTGATCTGAATCATATTGATCAACCCACTCTGATATATGCCCAACCTAAAATCGAATCAAATGACCCATTTATTAGTTCTATACCCGCACACTCAATCACTGTAAGGTAAAGCACAAGATTCCTTTCTCACAAGTGTTTTTCCTGCTAGACGTCCTTTTGAGATAATTCATGAACTTCCAAAGATGGACATTGTACCAAGTGATATGATCGTTAATTTGATGTCCAGCCCAATCTGTAACTTTCTTACTTTCTGGATAGATGTGATCTATTGTTTACATTGGTGGGCAAAATCTTTGAGTTTTGAGTGAGTGTTCTGGTTTGCTATGGCAGATTGATTTGTGCTATCAAAACTTGAATTACAAGTATTACCACCTTCAATTTGTCGACAATTGATTCCTGTGCGGCCTTCTGCCTCACCCACATATTGTAAATGTTCTATAGCTTCCACTTCCTTACCATCAAGGGCACAGACTAGAGAATGCAATACAAGACTTTTGTGTAGATTAGCTATCATAGTAGGTAAATCTTTAGAAGTTGTAAAACTTCGTCTTAGATCACCCTTGATCTTTGTGTCTTTCAATGATCCACCCCCAAAAAGATAAAGCGTGTGCAACTGAAATGGCACATGAGAGCTCACAATAAAAGAGAATCATATTGTCCATTAACAAATGCTCATCATTTTCTTATGTAGAGATTGGAAACTTGAATATGAGAAATTTGGATTCTTTTAATTTGTTAGAGTCCAATTGTGTCAGATTTCTAGGAGGGATGGTTCTACTGTTACAAGTTTAATGCTGAGCATTATCACCGAGGAGGGATCCACACAAGGAGACCTAGTAGGGAATCTACATATGTTACATAACATGCTAGATGTGGCCCAAAATCTCTTGCCAACCCTAGTTTCCTTTTTGCAAAGCGTACGCTTAGAGACCAATGTAAGATCAACGACCGAGATCTTTTTAGAATTTATTGAGCCACCTTATCTACAACGGCCAAGATCTTTTTGGATGTTATTGAGCCATCTTATTTGAAAGGATCTTTTGTGGGTCTTTTAGAGGTATGAAAGAGTTTTAGTTTCCACACAAATATTCTCCCATCTATTCTACTATTCTAGCCTAGGTTGTAAGAGTTTGGGTGGGAAAAGTCTATTCTCAAGTAGATCTTTCTTTACTTTTGTTGTTGAGAACATTTGTGCTCACTTCCTAATATAGTGGATTTCATTTGGCTCATTACTGCCTGTGATTTTTTTCCGATTTGAGTTATCCACATAATTTTGGATGTCATTGGTTTATTGTTTTCTTCCTTTAATTTTCTAATTATCAGAGCTATATCCTTTCTCGCTTTCGCTATGTATTGCTCAATTTATTCCTAACAAGTGGTATCAAAACATTAGGTTGAACGATGCCTACAATCACAAGTTTGATATTTAGAAGTTTGATGAAAAGATTAACTTCAGCATCTATAAGGTTTAGATGACTGTCGTTCTTACACATAATGGGTTAAAGAAGATTTTTGCAGGGAAGGTTAAAAAGCCTATATCAATGACCGGTGAACAGTGGGGCGAACTTGATGAGAAGGCACTTTTGGCAATTTAGTTGCATTTGGCACCTCAAGCTTTTCATAAGGTGATTGAAAAGATTAATACTGTAGATTCATAGTTGAGGTTGGAGTAGCTCTACATAATGAAAAGTCTAGCTGACAAAATCCATCTCAAGGAGCGGTTGTACACAATCTGGATGCCCAAATGTACCCCTATACAAACTCGTCTTGATAAGTTTAATTCTATTCTAATTGATCTAGACACATTGAGGTTAAAATTGAAGATGAGGGTAAGGCTATTTGTTGGTTGTATCTTTGCCCATACCCTATAAGCACTTTAATGAGATTTTTTCATATAGTAACAATGAGATTTTGTCATTTGAGGATGTCAAGTCTAACTTGCGGTCCAAAGAAAAATTTGATCTTGAAATGTGTTCTAATAATAAAGCTCAAGGCTTGTCTATGAAATGTACATCCTCTAAGAAGAGGAATAATAATAGGAAGAGTTACATATTAAAATCTAGGGGTGTAAAACCAAAAACTGTCATTTCTATAAGAAGCCATGACATTTAATTGCTGATTGGTATTAAGTACAAAAATAAAAAGGGAAGAACAAAAAAGAACAAACAACCCTCGAAAACTACTGAAGTTGATCTTGTTGAGTCTGAGTCTGAGTCTAATAGTGATGTGTTACTTACTATTGGCTCTAGAAAAAGGAACGCCACTAAATGGGTTTTTGATTCTAGTTATACTTATCATATATGTCCTCATAGGAACTGGTTTTCAACTTATAAGCCTTTTAAATCAGGTGTTGTTATTATGGGCAATGACACCCAATGTAATGGATTGGTACTGTGGTGATTGAGATCTATGATGGCATTGTTAGGACTTTGACTAAAGTTCGCCACATTCCTAACATGACTCATTATCTTATCTTGTTAGGCACCCTTGAATCCAATGGGTGTAGTTATTCAAGTAAAAGATGAAGCTATTAAGATATCTAAGCGTGCTCTAGTTCTGATGAAGGGTTTAAGGCAAGGTAGCCTCTATTTTATAGGGTTCAACTATTATATGTTCAGCATCAGTTTCTATATCGTCATCTAATGATTCTCTCACTCATATGGCATGTGTGGTTAGGTCATGTGAGTGAGAAAGGCATGACCATTCTATGTAGGAGTGATATTCTTGATAGTGAAAGTACATGTAAGCTTCTTTTTGTGATCACTGTGTATTCAGAAAATAGAAAAGAGTCAATTTCTCTATAGTTAAGCATCGTACTTAGGGCATTCTTAATTATATAGATTCTAATTTTTGGGGTCCTTTGAAGGTTCCTTTTCTCGGAGATAAACTGCATGTTGACCTTTATTGATGATTTTTCTCATAAAGTCTAGGTTTACTTCTCGAGATAGAAAAATGAGGCATTTACTTTATTCAATAAGTTCAAGGCCCTAGTTGATAACCAGACTGGTAGGAAGATCAAGAAGCTTAGAACTGATAATAATCTTGAATTTTGTAAGTTAGATTTCAATGAGTTCTGCCCTATTAATAGAATTGTTAAGCAAAACACACTTATTGGGAAGCCCCAACAGAATGGGGTTGCAAAACTTATCAACCGGACACTTCTTAAGAGAGCTCATTGTATGCCCTCAAATGCTAGATTGTGTTGTTACTGTGATCTTTGGGCTGAGGCTATTTCAATGGTATGCTACCTTGTTACTCATTCTCCACATTCATCTATAGATTTGCAGAAGTTTGGTAAGGTAATACTATTGATTATTCGATTTTTAGAATTTTCGGATGTTCTATTTATACTCATGTGAATAATAAGAAGTTAGCCCTAGGGCTATTCAATGCATATTTTCTTAGTTATGTATCCGAGTCTAAGAAATACAGGTTGTGGTGTCCTGACTCTAAGAAAATTATTCAAAGTAGGGATATAACCTTTAATGAAGCTGCAATGTTATCTTTTAGGACAAAAGTTGTTGTTTCTTCTACTGGTTAGATGGTAAACAGAATGCGAGTGATAAGTAAAGGTTGAGATGCATGTCAATGCTCCTTAAGATGGTTTTATTACTCCCAACAGTGATGTCCAACAAGAAGTCCCTAATTCTAGTACCTTAAGTCCCAATAAGCATCAATTGGAGGATGATTACTCTATTACCTGCGATAGATCATAGAGAGTTATTAGAAGGCGTGCTTGATATACTGATGATGAAGATAGTTGGTTAATTGCTTATGTTCTCGCAGTTACATAGGAGACTTTTGAAGGCATCCCCAATTTTGAAGCCATCTCCTGTACTAATTCCTCCAGTCAGCTCTTAGATATGCAACACAAGACACAGAGTTTGCATAAGAATTGGATTCGAGATCTTTATGACATGCCTAAAGGTGGAAGAGTCTTAACTACCAAATGGATCTACAAGAGAAAAGAAGGCATTCTTGGGGATGACGAAGGTGGAAAGCACGTTGGTTGTTCAAGGCCTGTAACTAGAAGAAAGGTAATAACTTTAATGAGATTTTCTTTTCTATTGTTCGTCATACCTCTATTAGACTACTTCTTGATTTTATTGCTTTGTTTGACTTAGAGTTAGAGCAATTTGATTCCAAAATTACCTTTCTTCATGGTGAATTAGAAGTAAAGATTTATATAAAGCATCCTAAGGGATTTGTTGTTTCTGGCAAGGAACATTTTGCATGCTGGTTGAAGAAGTCCTCATATGGACTTAAGCAAGCTCCCAAGTAATGACTTAAGAGGTTTGATTCTTTAATGATTGGGCAAGGCTATATGCAGTCGATATGATAATTGTCTCTATTTTTAACAATGTTCTGGTGTCCTTGGTTTACTTATTGTTGTATGTTTATGGCATGTTAATTGCTTCTAAAGATAGGCCCTTAATCAATAAGTTAAAATCTCAGCTTAGTGATATGTTTAAGGTCAAGGACCTTAGAGCAGTAAAGAAGATTTTTGGCATAGAGATCAAAAGAGATCAAAAGGCCAGCATAATTTACTTATCTCAAATGAAATGCCTTGAGAAAGTTCTTGATAGATTTAACATGGGTAACTACAAGCATGTGCCTAATCCTCTTGCTACATGCTTCAAATTGTCTTCTGAGTCTTGTCCATGATCTGAGGGGGACTGTAAGAAAATCAATAATGTGCCTTATTTTAGAGCTATTGGTAGTCTCATGTAGGCTATGATGTGCTCTAGACCTAATCTATCTTATGCAGTTAGTGTCGTGAGCTAGTATATACGCAGTTATGATGAGGAGCATTAAGAGGCTGTGAAATGGATCTTTCGTTATGTGAAGGGTATGGATGATAGAGGTTTGGTGTTTGATGGGGACAAGGTACCAACTTATGATGTTGAAGGGTTTGTTGATTCTGATTGTAATGGTTACCTTAATAAAAAGCAATATATCCTAGGCTATATATGTACTCTTTATATGGGTGGTATCTTGTTGAAAGCATCTATCCAGTCTACCATAACTCTTTCAGCTACAGAAGTATGTTGTTGCTATTGAAGGTGTGAAGGGAGCTACTCAGTTGCAACATCTTATCATTGAGCTTGGTGTTTCACATGGCGTTACTATTGTGTTTTCAGATATCCAGAGTGCTATTGATCTTACCAAGAATGATGTCAACCACTGTAAGACCAAGCATATTAGTGTTAAGCACCACTAAGCTAGAGAACGTATTGCTGTATGAGAGATTATGATGAATAAAGCTCACACTCTGGAGAATCCAACTTTGGTGCTTACTAAGCCACTCCCTATAGCTAAGTTTGAGCATTACTTGGACTTAGTTAATGTTTACACCATATGATTGCCCTTCGGGGCTCAACCCATCAACATGCTTTGACGGTGTCCAGTGTTATTGTTTGGATTTTGGTTTATAGTGGAGATTGCTTGGCTGGCGCAAAAGTTTCTTGCCAACCTAGTTTCCTTTTTACAAGGAGTATGCTTGGTGCCCAAGGCAAAATTAACAACTAAGATTTCTTTTTGGTTTAGGGTTTTTTGGGTGTTATTGAGCCACCTAATTTAAAGAGGCTTTCGTGGCTTTTTTAAAGGCATGAGAGAAATCTAGTTTCCATACAAATATTCTCTCATCTATTTGACTGATGGGCTAGTTGTTTGCCTCGTACAGCTTCATAATGTGATTGAATACTTCATGAAGCATACCACACAATTTAGAATTATGTTCTTGTGATGAATTTCTCAATTTTACATATATTTAGGAATTATAGAGTACAAACAAGACTTGCACATAGGTCTTCTACGACAACTGTGTTGCCAATTCTAGATTTTTCGAAGTGGTTTTAGGATGTCATGTTTGCTGTCATTTTCATATCTCCTGGAATGCAATGAGGATGATTTCGACATATGTTTTTTGAAAGCAATGTTTCACCACTTGATAAATTTTTCAAAGTGGCTTGGGGATCTCACAGAGGCATTTTCAAGCATTGATTGTCTACGCTATAAGGAATGATTGCTCATGCTATTAGGCTACTATACTAATGCATTGTTAGTCATTTTACATTGTCAGTCATTTCTGCATTTCTTAGGAAATTTAACTATAACTATCTTGTGGATCTGATCAGGTCCCATTTGTAAATATGATATTATTGGATGAGTGGTAAAGAGTCTACTAATTTTGCTTCTGTTCTTAAAAGGGAACTTTAGCACACAAAACTCTAGTTAAGGAACGACATGTTCAACTTGTACTAGCTTGTAGAAGTAGTTTGTACTAATTAATTTGTGTATTACTTATTGATCCAAAAAAATGATGCAGGAAGTGTGGGAGAAGATCACTAATGGAGCTTTGTTCAATTTCAATACATATTATAATAATCTCCCTCCTTTGGTGGATTAGTTGAGGTATGACCTAAAGAGAACTTGGGCATTTATCGTTTTAGGTATGACCTAAAAAAAACTTGTTCATTAATTCTACAGTTTATAAATAACATTAACATTAAGTATAGATTTGTTATTCCTCAATTGGGTGATATGGTTGACAAACTATATATGTTTAAGAACTTCTCTAAAGTTAATCTTAAAAGTGGGCACCACCAAAATTATAATGAACGACTATGATTTTACATCCTTACCCACTTCTATTATATATTGCCCAATATATAATATATTACTTAATATATTGCTCCTTTTTCATGCATTTACCTAATCTAATTCCCACAACTACACATGTTCTGTGATAACTAAAAATATTTAGTGAACAGTGGTTATATGGTAATAAAAAAAGTAGCTCCTTTCCTAGTGTCTTAGTGTTTCCACTCTTGAATTGTGTTCGTCAGCTCCTATTTGGTAGACTATGATTATATGATAATCACAACCTTCACTTTTTAATCAACTTTTTAGGAACGGTATTAGGGTATATTAGAAACTTTGATTTATGATGGTGCCCACATAATCATTTGTTATCATGTTTTTTAGCATGAAAATAATGAGACCATAAAGCATGTCCCATTTGATGCATCATTTACAGCCAATTTTGATGCCAATAAGTACCAAAGATGTTCCCTTGTGAAATTTAATGAAAAACTAGATTTAGCAATTTTGAAAATTGAAACAGTTCCTGTTGGGGTTTTTGATGCAACATCAATTTTTGAAAGGTCGACTTTTGTGTGACAAGAAGTCCACTGTATCTCCACATCAGGATTTCTTCCATTTAGCTATGAGCATGTGACTGTTACAAGTGTTAATACTTTACATGGAGATGATGATGGGACTACTTCAAGTGTTTCGCTTGAAAATGTTTATCAACTGATGATTATGTGTGGCATGGGAGGATGCCCTAAATTCTCGTGTAGTTTGTTATTAAACAGTGGGGAGAAATTTCGAGTATCACTATTCATGGAGAAAAAATACGTTTCAAGACTCTTAATGAGATGATTCAATATGTTTGGAACAGGTTCATTTCACCTAGCTATGGGCAGCTTATAGATTGCGTAAATTCGTTCTAGGTTTGAGAAAAGATATGGGCTTGTTTCAATTTTTTCTTAATCACATTTGATGTAATGTGTGACATTTGCAGCGTTGAATTCATGTAAATATTTGCATTGTTGAATTGTGGTGAAATACTATAGGCTTGCCTTTTCTGTTCTAGTAAAGTAATAGCTTGGCCAAACATGAAAGTTTCCAGGGTTTAGGGTGAAATTATAGGAGATGCAATTTTGTGTGCTGACTATTTTATAGTTCACTATCACTATGTGTTAGTTTGCCCATTAGTTTCATTAGCATTACTTGCTATCCGTCCTTTTTTATTAAACTAATTTGCGTAATGTTTGCAATTTTATTAAGGTTAAGATACCTAAAGTATCAAGCAACATTTTCCAGTGCTCTTGGCATATGAATATTCTTATATTAGCTTAGAGCTAATAGAATCTTCATTTAATTTTTGTATTAATGGGATGCTGACAGTTGCAGTCTAATGAAACTAAAGGTAAGACATGACTTACTAATTAAATACAATCATTTGCTGCATTGAGTCATCTGATTAGGATCATTGCACAACATCAATCTTAGGGTCATATTTTCAACTTTTAAGAATACTAAATTACTTTTTATGTGAGTTGCATTAATATTGATATTTATGAGCAAGATAGATAACGAGGAAAATCAATAGTAACCTTTGGTTATCAATAAACATTAAAAATTAATGAGAGAAAATCCAAATCTTCCAAATCAATGGCAAGGAAGTGAAGAAATAATAAGGCAATCTGTAGCTTGCTTCTGCCATGTTCATTGGCTAGAGGCTTTTAGATACATGTTATCTCCATAAATGGTATCTTGGTTTCAGATTCACATGCAAATTGGCTCTTATCAATTTCTTTTATCCTCTTTTTAGTTCTTGTTACCTACTTCTGTTATACTCTGAAGTGGCAATTTATGAGTTAAACAAGTTACAACCCCAATTGTTGCCTGTCCTAAGCCAAAAACTTGATTTAGTTAGTAGCATGTAGCTTGATTGTGGGCCGTCATCCAAAATTTGACTGATAGGCTAGTTGTTTACCTCATACAGCTTCATAATATAATGGAATACTTCATGAACCATGACACACAATCTAGGATTATGTCCTTGTGATGGGTTTCTCAATTTTGTACATATCCACGAACTATAGACTACAATCAAGACTTGTGCATGAGTCTTCTACGACAACCACGTTGCCAGTTCTAGATTTTCCAAAGTGGTTTTGGGATGTCATGTTTGCTGTCATTTTTATATCTCCTGGAATGCAATAAGGACGATTTCGGCATATGTTTTTTTAAAGGCAATGTTTTACCAATAGATGAATTTTTCAAAGTCGCTTGGGGATGTCATAAAGGCAGTTTCAGGTATTGATTGTCTAGGTTATAAGAAATGATTGCTCATGCTGTTAGGCTACTATACTAATGCATTGTTAGTCCTTTTGCATTGTTGGTCGTTTTCACATTTGTTATGGAATTTAACTATAACTATCTTGTGGATCTGATCAGGTCTCCGTTTGTGAACATGATATTACCGGATGAGTGGTACAGAGTCTACTAGTTTTTCTTCTGTTCTTAAAGGGAAACTTTAGTGCATAGAACTCAAGTTAAGGAATGGCACGACCAACTTGTACTAGCTTGTAGAAGTGGTTTGCACTAATTAATTTGTGTAATACTTGTTGACCCAAAAAAATGATGCAAGAGGCGTGGGAGAAGATCACTAAAATAAGTGTTCATGGAGCTTTGCTCAATTTCAGTACATATTATAATAGTCTTCCTCCTTTGATGGAGTAATTGAGGTATGACCTAAAGAGAACTTGTTGTTTTAGGCATCACCTAAAAGAAACTTGTGCATTAATTCTACAGTTTATAAGCAACATTAACATTAAGTATAGATTTCCTATTTCTCAACTGGGTGATGTGATTGACAAATTATAAGGGTTCAAGAACTTCTCTAAAAGTTAACCTTAAAAGTGGGTACCACCAAATTAGAATGAAGGACTATAATGAATTAAAAATCACATTTAACATACAGTATGGATTGTATGAGTGGCTTGTTATATCTTTTGGTATATGAACTACTCCTAGTACTTTGATGAGACTTATAATCGAGGTTCTAATGCCTTCCATTAAAAAATTTATTTTAGTTTATTTTGTTGATATCTTGACATATAATCATGATGAAATATCTTTTGGTAAGAATCTCTACCCAATCCTTTATGTCTTGAGGCAAAACAAATTGATGTTAAGCTTTACAAATATGAATGTTATGAACCTAAGTTGTTTTTTTGGCTATGTTGTTTCAAAAGAGGGCATTCAAATAGATGAATCCAAATTTGAAACCATCAAATGTTGGCTCATGCCCCTCCATCATTAAGGTTAGAATCTTCTATGGCTTGGCATCATTCTACCATCAGTTCATCAAAGACTTTAGGTTTGTTATGGCTCCCTCGACCGAGTGCATGAAGAAAGGAAGTTTTATGGGGACAAAGGCCACTGAAATGGCCATTTGATGAAGCCTAAAAACTTGCCTCCCGTAGCCAAAAGAAGAAAGAACTTGATGTTGCATATCTCCAGCCAAAAACCTACTAGAGAAAATAGTTCATGTTAAACCATAAATTATGATATTTCCCCTTTATTATATATTATTTGCTCAAAATAAATTATTAGACTAGAATTTTAATAAATATTTTGTATATTTTATAGGAATTTGAAAATTTAAAAAAATGGCTTACCAAAAGGAAGAAAGGATAGATTAGAGCAGGCAATGGGAAGAACCAAGAAGGAACCGTGGCCCATTTCGTGTGAAGCCCAGTCCCAAAGTCTGACCCAACGTTCTCCTCCCTTTCTCTTCTTCACCAGCGGGGCCGGTCTCTTCTTTCGCACTGAGGCCTAGACACCCAAACCCAGCCGACCTCCCCTTTTCACTTAATCCAACACGTGCCTTACACGTGCACCTGGTCTCTTCTTCCCTCTTAACCCTTCTGTGCTACCCAGATCGAAAAACAGGGCCCTTTTATTTCCTTCATGATTACAGCAGCTGCTCACTTCCTCTCTCTCCCCATTCATTATCTTCTATTATCATTATCATCATTTCATCAGTCTCTTTTTGGAGCCATTAATGTGACGATTAATGGAGTCAATCAATAAGCCTGAGGAGGGGTTTCTGAAGCCTTCAATGGCGGTTGAAGACAGCAGGCGGTAGAGAGTACCAACAGACCACAACAAATAATCTGTAGATTTTTCTTTTCCAAATGATCTCTTTTGCTCTGTTTCAATTTCGTAGCTCAGGTCTTGAAAATCCATTCTTTCCAGAATTCACAAAATCGTATTGAGATTGGTTAAACTTGACAAATTCAACACCTTGGAGTTAGTATTGAACGCAATTGATTTGATTTGATTTTCAACTTATTGTTCTTCCCTTATTGCGGTATATCCAATTTATCGAGTTTTAGAATTCTAACTTGTTAATGCTTTGGTCTCTAGTTTGCTTTGCTACTATGACGATGGTGTTATGACTAAATGGATAAATGCAACTAAGTGTTGATGGGTTGAAATTATTTGCAATTTGGTGCTTGATCCTTATTTCGGTCAGGTTCCTTGCAAGCCAGAGAATTGTGCAAAATTCCATGAATTAATCTTGTTTATTTAAGTCTAGTAATTTGTGGAATAACTTGACCTTGGAGTTGATTAATTTAGCATCTAGTTTTAATTTAGAATTTTTGTTAATCTAATTTCAGAATCATCTCTGAGGAGGACATCCATAATTCTTACAACGAAAACTGTATACTTGCGGAAATTAACAACAAGTTTTTGGCGCCGTTGCCGGTGATGAATTTGTGAAATTTGGTTGCGTCGAGTTATAGCTTAGTTATTCGAGTCGTTTGAGTTGTTTTCGTTTTAGTTTTATAATGTGATTTTTAGTTTTGCTTAAGTCGTTATTTCGTTTTTGTAATTTAGTTTAGTTTATTTTTAATTTTAGAATCAAGTTAGTATTTTGATTTCTGTTCAGATTAGCTTCAATTTGATTTTTAGATGCTATCTACTGCTTAAAAAAAACAATACTAAGAAATTCGGTTTATGCGCAGCAAAAAGGCAGAGCTGATCCGGAAAACAAAAACAATACAGCGCAGATTTTTCTACAGTTTCAGATTCTGTTTGAATTTTTTGGAGTACTTATGGTGTATTTTTGCTGTGCTAATATTTTTTTCTAGATTCAACATAATTTTTAGAGCTTGTGTGAATTTTTCTAGAATTTTTGAGACTGTCTGAATTTTTTTATGAATTTTGGAATTAATAATTTGTTTGTAATTTTCTGCACAATTGGGGGACAAAACAACTTTGAAAAAAAAAATATATTCATGACCTTTGTGATTGTGTTGAATTTAATGTATATTTAGTTCTGATTTTAGGAGTTTTATTTTATATTTTAAGTTTATTTTTAGAATAGGTTGTTTAGGTGTAGTTTATTTTCTAATTTTCTTTCTAGATATTGGTGTTGGTGTTTTTGTTTTAGATTTGATCATTTTCTATTTGTATATTGTGTTTAGGTTTGATTCACTTTTGTGTTTTGTTTTGTGGCTTAAAAGAAAAGGAAAAAAAAGAAAAATCCAAAATCCAAAAAATTAGGGAAAAAAAGACCAAAAATATATCCTTTGGTGAGGGTGTTGGATTTACATGACTGGTTGGGTTAGAGACCCTGAAAGTAATAGACTTGTTAGGAGTGAATCCAACTTTGACTTAGAACTCCAACCTGAATCCAAGCTTGAATTAGAAGAAATGACACAAGAGAGATCTTTTAAGTGACATCTTCTATCCTCCTAAGATTGCTTTGCCATCTTGTTTCACTATATCTGACCTTGGATCAAATGTGACTTCGAAGTAAGACCTCAGTATACTCAGATACTCCCTAAATTCACAAGTTTAGATGATGTTATTTATTTTTTGAGGAAATTTAAAGAAGTTTGTTCTATGATGCATTTTCCTAATATCCCCATTGATGTTGTGCGAATGAATTTGATTCCTTTTGCTTTGAAAGATTCTGCTAAATGTTGAATGTATGGCTTGGCTGCTAATTCTATTACTTCTTGGAATGATTTTGTGAGATTGTTCGTAAGAAAATATTTTCCTTATGCCAAGACTATTAAGCTAAGGAATGAAATCAATCAATTTGTGCGACTAGATAGAGAATCATTTTGGAAATATTTTGATAGGTTCAAAAATTTGTTAGCCTAATGTCCCCATCAAGGTTTAGACCAAGCACGTTTATGCCAGATTATATATAAAGGACTTAACCAACAGACTAGAACCATGGTAGGGTCCATGTGTCAAGGTGGCTTTCTTTCTAAGAGCGCCACAGCTGCTTGGGAATTTGTGGAGGGCTTAGCTGAGAAAACTATGCAGTGGAAAACCGCTCGCGATAATAGCTTGAGTTCTAGATTTGCAAGGGAAGGGTTGCATTTTGTCTCTGATGTAAGTCACTTAGAGTCTAATATTGTTGTTTCGGAAAATATGTTGAAGGGATTGTCTCCTCAAATAACCCAGCTATCCAGACTTCTACAGTGTCCTGTTCTCATTGTCAAGTCTTAGATCATTCTTTGAGTGTTTGTCCTTATTTTGTTCACCAGTTAGCAACTGGACAAGAGTAAGAAAGTATGGCCTTCCAGAGATCAAAGAACGGCCCTTTTTCCCCTTATTACAATCCAGGGTGGAGAAATCACCCTAATTTCTCTGGGAGTAATGGACCAAATGCTGCGGTTCCTAACTCCGAGCCTGGAGTTGATAGTAACAACGTCATAGCTTCTTTCTTCCAGCTAGTGACAGCGACAATAAAGCCTCCTCCTTTAAGTCATCGTCCTCCTCCTTCACATCAACATCAACGGCAATGTAAGCCTCCTCCTTTAGGTTGGCACCACCCCCTAAAAGATGAGAATGACAAGATGGCCTCATTGTCCGTGTTGTCGACGCAGGCATCCTCCTTTAAATTGGGGCGACGACAATATACTATTTCTCTTTAAGTCAGTAGCCTTCACCTTCAAATCATAGGGCATTCTCATCAAGTTGGTGGCGACGACAACGTGACCTCTATCTTCATATTCGATAAAGTCACCCAAGGCAGACCTATGCAGGCAAGCAGCCAAGAGTGAGAACATTATCAAAAGTCACCCAAGGTGGACCTATGTGGTTCAGCTACCCAAGATTGAGAACATTAAAGAAAGTCACCCAAGGTGGACTGGCAAACAATTCAAGGGTAAGAATATTCGAGAAAGTCACCCAAGGCAACCCCATGCAGGCAAGCAATCCAAGGGTGAAAACATTCGATACAGTCAACCAAGGTGGATCCATGTGGGCAAACCATCGATGGGTGAGAACTTTTGATAGAATCACTCAAGGAGGACTCATAAAGACAACTCATCCAAGCATAAGAAAATTTCATACTCTTTGTTACAAATGGTGGCATAAAAAATCTTTTCAGCTCAAAGTTTAAAACATTTGATACTTCAGATGATGAATCTGCCTAAAAAAATAAAAGAGTAGGAAAATGTTAATTTACGTGCTTTAAAAAGCCAAAAATATGGCCAACGACAAATTGGCCAGTCATGCAAAGGAAAAAAAAAAGGGGGATCGACAATCAATAGCAATTGTGGAGCTTTCACATGTAGCTCGCCGAAGTTTTCAATGAAAAAGGAGCAAAATTATGTTGAATTACTATGAGGTGTTGGAGACCATTGAGTCAACACCTAGACAAAATTTAGTTAAAAAATTGACGTATATCTTCGATTGTGACGCCATGGCAGCGGCTAAAAAAATAAAGAACCTATGTCCAACAAGCAACGAAGAAATTAGTAGGAAACATGGGAATTTTTATGGGGTCTCACATCCAAGGAGATGTTGATGTCGTTGCTCTGAAGACCAGTAAGATTTATAATCCAATTGAGCCTTATAAAGGATCTACTTCTAGTAAGAGGTTAAAAAAGATCAGATTTTCCAATTCATGTAAAGTTTCTTGCTCCTACTTGTTGACAACTTGAGGAGTAACGAAGGGGGAATTTATAGCAATTGATGATAAAGTTGTTGATAGAATTTATCACAACTTGTTTATAGAATTATATCCCTCTAAATTGTTGATAGAATTTATCATAAATTTTTGATAAAATTTTATCCTTCTAAATTATTGATGAAATTTATCACAAATTATTGATAGAATTTTATCATAAATCCTCAAACAACATTATCACAAAAAGAAAAGGAAAAAAGATGAAGCCCATAAAAATGCTTTGATCATCAGTATCCTCCAAGCTTTCAAGATTCAACTGCTTCAAACACTCAAATTTCATGCATGTGTATGACTCTCGAATGGGGAAATTTGTAGGCACTACAAAATATAATAATATGCGTCATGCTAGTAATTAAATATAAATTGATTATTTGGATTAGCCGATTTAATTAATTTATTTATTTAAATGAGTTTGGCCAAATCGACTTTCAAATCACAACCTAAATGACTACCAAGTCAATAGTCAAATTGAGTATTAAATCACTGATCAAATGCACTAACAAGTCAAAGGTCCAATCAATGGCCCAAGAAGGTGCATAAGTTGCAAACCCTAGTAAGTTGAGAGGCATTCTTTCCTTATAAATAGAGCACTACTCACTCCTACTCAAGGGGTCAAAAACTCATTTACTCTAAAGCATTCTAGAGACTTAAAGGTTTAATTGCTTTGAAGCAAGAAGCAGTTTAAACCGCTTGCCGTACATCTACTTTTGAAGATCAAAGAAAGCTCTTTTTGATTGAGACTAAGCTTCTCATACCCTCTCTCAAGATCAAATTCCTTCAAATTCATTCAAATGAGTAAAATCAGTCAAGTTAATTAAGATACAAGCCAATCGACTCTCTTTAAAAGACAAATTGGATGTCAAATTAGAGAAATTTTATTTGTTTAATTGTAGCAAATACATAGAGATTGTAACCATATCTTCTGAAATCAATACAAATTAAATTTAATTATATGCTAGACAGCTAACTTGCAATCTACCCTATTGAATTCTTTCGTACTTTATCACCGATAAGTATTAATCTACATGAACTTTTGCCCAAGAAAATTATCCATTGATCCTCCTCAGCAAATTAGTTCCATCTAATTGCCTATGTAATGGAACAAGCTCACATGAAAAGGATTCATTGTAAACACAACTCAATGTGAGATTATGACAAGCTTTGACAAAGGAAAAGTTGTCATCTTACCAAGAATATCAATGAAACCATCAACAACATCCAAATTTCTTGTCCAATTTCAAAGGAAGAATTCCTAATCAAACCCAGGGTTAGACACTTAACCATGTTGCTCCATCTCAAACAATGTCACATGGCCAGCTCTATATTGCAACAAGTGCCAAGAGATCTAATCAAATAAAGTTCTTTATGATGCCAATCATATTCTTTGCAAGCAAAGCACTTCCACAGAGTATTGTTGCATTTGAAGTTTTAGAACAAGCAGGAATATGGCGATCCTAACTCAAATTTGTCATTCAACAATTAATTTAGCAAATTATAGCATTTCATATTGGCTATTTGTGTTAAAATGTACTAATTCATATTTTTAATAGATAAGTGGAACAAGCTATTTCACATGGTACAGGTCATAATATTAAGCTGTGTAAATGAAAAATTCACATATCAGTAGCACATCAATGCCAACCCTCATCTACAAATGTTGTAAATGATGCATTTGAGACATAATGCTGTGAAGCATATTTTTTTTAGTTGTGCCAATACTTTTTGCTTCTTTCTTTTCCTCCATATATTTTGGATTTTTCTTAACACAATTTTATCAAGAAAGCAAAAACTTGATATTTCAATTAAAAAAAATTTAAAATGCTGAAATTTTATGCAAAAGAAGGAAAATTACAAACTATAAAATCTTATCACAAAGTTTTCATATGATTTTATTTAAGAAAAAACAAAGTTGATTGGCATATTAATGTATAATTTAAAAATAAAAAATTAAAATGAATAACCATAATCATGTTATTTAAACCTTAATAATGGTGTCAGAACAAAGAAAGTGGGTTTTAGGTCAAGGATTTGAATATTTGATTAAATCAAATATTTTCATTGCGCATTTATACTTTTGATATACATTTAATTATTTTTTTAAAAAATACAATTTATCATAATAAGTTATTTGCTACGTTCTATTGTAATTTACACCCACAAAAATACATTTAAAGGATTTTTCTAAAATATTATTGACTAAACTAAATTTGATTATCATAAAATTTCTCGTAATTGATCCTTGAAAAAAAATTAAAATTAATAGATCTACAAAGTACATTTTTTAATATAACAATATATGATAATTATATTTGATAATAGTAATGGAAGAAATTATATATTAAATATTGCAATATTATGGTTCTTATTGGTCTATACAAAGTCCCAAAAATCATCTTTTTTTATTGTGAAACTAGTTTATGCCATTGTGTTTGCATGAGACATCTAAATAGTAAAAATTTAATATAAACATGTATAATATTATAAACAAAGTGCATAATGGCGGTCAAAACAAACAATTAAAAATACAAATTCGTGCAAACAATAATCTAAGTATACTATTTGATATATGTAAGAAAATTAAGAATTTTTTTTAACTCAGTAGGAAAACTAAGAAATTGAATTTATACAATTATAATTTTAGAGTAAGAAGGATAATTTTTTTAATTGATCAATTAATTAAACTTCTCAGTTTTGTAATATTAACTTCTACAACTTTTTGGGGGGACGGCTGGATAAATTTACATACAGATACTTAGGAAAAATTGAATCTTAATTGTATAGACGTAATTCCCCCTTAACCCTTCTATGCTACCCAGATCGGGCCTTTTTATTTCCTTCTTGATTACAGCAGCTGCTCACTTCCTCTCTCTCCTCATTCATTATCTTCTATTATCATTATCATCATTTCATCAGTCTCTTTTTGGAGCCATTAATGTGGCGATTAATGGGGTCAATCAATAAGCCTGAGGAGAGGTTTTTGAAGCCTTCAATGGCGGTTGAAGACAGCAGGCGGTAGAGAGTAGCAACAGACCACAACAAATAATCTGTAGATTTTTCTTTTCCGAATGATCTCCTTTTGCTCTGTTTCAATTTCGTAGCTCAGGTCTTGAAAATCCATTCTTTCCAGAATTCATAAAATCGTATTGAGATTGGTTAAACTTGACAAACTCAACACCTTGGAGTTAGTATTGAAGGCAATTGATTTGATTTGATTTTCAACTTATTGTTCTTCCCTCATTGCGGTATGTCCAATTTATTGAGTTTTAGAATTCTAACTTGTTAATGCTTTGATCTCTAGTTTGCTTTGCTACTATGACGATGGTGTTATGACTAAATGGATAAATGCAATTAAGTGTTGGTGGGTTGAAATTATTTGCAATTTGGTGCTTGATCCTTATTTCAGCCAAATTCCTTGCAAGCCAGAGAATTGTGCAAAATTCCATGAATTAATCTTGTTTATTTAAGTCTAGTAATTTATGGAATAACTTGACCTTGGAGTTGATTAATTTAGCATCTAGTTTTAATTTAGAATTTTTGTTAATCTAATTTCACAATCATCTCTGAGGAGGACATCCATAATTCTTACAACGAAAACTGTATACTTGCGGAAATTAACAACAAGTTTTTGGCACCGTTGCCGGTGATGGATTTGTGAAATTTGGTTGCGTCGAGTCATAGCTTAGTTATTCGAGTCGTTTGAGTTGTTTTCGTTTTAGTTTTATAATGTGATTTTTAGTTTTGCTTAAGTCGTTATTTCGTTTTTGTAATTTAGTTTAGTTTATTTTTAATTTCGGAATCAAGTTAGTATTTTGATTTTTGTTCAGATTAGCTTGAATTTGATTTTTAGATGTTATCTACTGCTTAAAAAAAACAATACTAAGAAATTCGGTTTATGCACAGCAAAAAGGCAGAGCTGATCCGGAAAACAAAAACAATACAACGCAGATTTTTCTACAGTTTTAGATCCTGTTTGAATTTTCTGGAGTACTTATGGTGTATTTTTGCTGTGCTAATATTTTTTCTAGATTCAACATAATTTTTAGAGCTTGTGTGAATTTTTCTGGAATTTTTGAGACTGTCTAAATTTTTTTATGAATTTTGGAATTAATAATTTGTTTGTAATTTTCTGCACAATTGGGGGACAAAACAATTTTGAAAAAAATATATTCATGACCTTTGTGATTGTGTTGAATTTAATGTATATTTAGTTCTGATTTTAGGAGTTTTATTTTCTATTTTAAGTTTATTTTTAGAATAGGTTGTTTAGGTGTAGTTTATTTTCTAATTTTCTTTCTAGATATTGGTGTTGGTGTTTTTGTTTTAGATTTGATCATTTTCTGTTTGTATATTGTGTTTAGGTTTGATTCACTTTTGTGTTTTGTTTTGTGGCTTAAAAGAAAAGAAAAAAACAGAAAAATCCAAAACCTAAAAAATTAGGGGAAAAAAGACCAAAAATATATCCTTTGGTGAGGGTGTTGGATTTACATGACTGGTTGGGTTAGAGACCCTGAAAGTAATAGACTTATTAGGAGTGAATCCAACTTTGACTTAGAACTCGAACCTGAACCCAAGCTTGAATTAGAAGAAATGACACAAGAGAGATCTTTTAAGTGACATCTTCTATCCTCCTAAGACTGCTTTGCCATCTTGTTTCACTATATCTGACCTTGGACCAAATGTGACTTCGAAGTAAGACCTCAGTATACTCAGATTCCCTAAATTCACAAGTTTAGATGATGCTTATTTATTTTTGAGGAAATTTAAAGAAGTTTGTTCTATGATGCATTTCCCTAATATCCCCATTGATGCTGTGCGAATGAATTTGATTCCTTTTGCTTTGAAAGATTCTGCTAAATGTTGAATGTATGGCTTGGCTGCTAATTCTATTACTTCTTGGAATGATTTTGTGAGATTGTTCGTAAGAAAATATTTTCCTTATGCCAAGACTATTAAGCTAAGGAATGAAATCAATCAATTTGTGCAACTAGATAGAGAATAATTTTGGAAATATTTTGATAGGTTCAAAAATTTGTTAGCCTAATGTCCCCATCAAGGTTTAGACCAAGCACGTTTATACCAGATTATATATGAAGGACTTAACCAACAGACTAGAATCATGGTAGGGTCCATGTGTCAGGGTGGCTTTCTTTCTAAGAGCGCCACAGCTGCTTGGGAATTTGTGGAGGGCTTAGCTGAGAAAACTATGCAGTGGAAAACCGCTCGCGATGATAGCTTGAGTTCTAGATTTGCAAGGGAAAGGTTGCATTTTGTCTCTGATGTAAGTCACTTAGAGTCTAATATTGCTATCTACTGCTTAAAAAAAACAATACTAAGAAATTCGGTTTATGCGCAGCAAAAAGGCAGAGCTGATCCGGAAAACAAAAACAATACAGCGCAGATTTTTCTACAGTTTCAGATTCTGCTTGAATTTTTTGGAGTACTTATGGTGTATTTTTGCTGTGCTAATATTTTTTTCTAGATTCAACATAATTTTTAGAGCTTGTGTGAATTTTTCTAGAATTTTTGAGACTGTCTGAATTTTTTTATGAATTTTGGAATTAATAATTTGTTTGTAATTTTCTGCACAATTGGGGGACAAAACAACTTTGAAAAAAAAAATATATTCATGACCTTTGTGATTGTGTTGAATTTAATGTATATTTAGTTCTGATTTTAGGAGTTTTATTTTATATTTTAAGTTTATTTTTAGAATAGGTTGTTTAGGTGTAGTTTATTTTCTAATTTTCTTTCTAGATATTGGTGTTGGTGTTTTTGTTTTAGATTTGATCATTTTCTATTTGTATATTGTGTTTAGGTTTGATTCACTTTTGTGTTTTGTTTTGTGGCTTAAAAGAAAAGGAAAAAAAAGAAAAATCCAAAATCCAAAAAATTAGGGAAAAAAAGACCAAAAATATATCCTTTGGTGAGGGTGTTGGATTTACATGACTGGTTGGGTTAGAGACCCTGAAAGTAATAGACTTGTTAGGAGTGAATCCAACTTTGACTTAGAACTCCAACCTGAATCCAAGCTTGAATTAGAAGAAATGACACAAGAGAGATCTTTTAAGTGACATCTTCTATCCTCCTAAGATTGCTTTGCCATCTTGTTTCACTATATCTGACCTTGGATCAAATGTGACTTCGAAGTAAGACCTCAGTATACTCAGATACTCCCTAAATTCACAAGTTTAGATGATGTTATTTATTTTTTGAGGAAATTTAAAGAAGTTTGTTCTATGATGCATTTTCCTAATATCCCCATTGATGCTGTGCGAATGAATTTGATTCCTTTTGCTTTGAAAGATTCTGCTAAATGTTGAATGTATGGCTTGGCTGCTAATTCTATTACTTCTTGGAATGATTTTGTGAGATTGTTCGTAAGAAAATATTTTCCTTATGCCAAGACTATTAAGCTAAGGAATGAAATCAATCAATTTGTGCGACTAGATAGAGAATCATTTTGGAAATATTTTGATAGGTTCAAAAATTTGTTAGCCTAATGTCCCCATCAAGGTTTAGACCAAGCACGTTTATGCCAGATTATATATAAAGGACTTAACCAACAGACTAGAACCATGGTAGGGTCCATGTGTCAGGGTGGCTTTCTTTCTAAGAGCGCCACAGCTGCTTGGGAATTTGTGGAGGGCTTAGCTGAGAAAACTATGCAGTGGAAAACCGCTCGCGATAATAGCTTGAGTTCTAGATTTGCAAGGGAAGGGTTGCATTTTGTCTCTGATGTAAGTCACTTAGAGTCTAATATTGTTGTTTCGGAAAATATGTTGAAGGGATTGTCTCCTCAAATAACCCAGCTATCCAGACTTCTACAGTGTCCTGTTCTCATTGTCAAGTCTTAGATCATTCTTTGAGTGTTTGTCCTTATTTTGTTCACCAGTTAGCAACTGGACAAGAGTAAGAAAGTATGGCCTTCCAGAGATCAAAGAACGGCCCTTTTTCCCCTTATTACAATCCAGGGTGGATAAATCACCCTAATTTCTCTGGGAGTAATGGACCAAATGCTGCGGTTCCTAACTCCGAGCCTGGAGTTGATAGTAACAACGTCATAGCTTCTTTCTTCCAGCTAATGACAGCGACAATAAAGCCTCCTCCTTTAAGTCATCGTCCTCCTCCTTCACATCAACATCAACGGCAATGTAAGCCTCCTCCTTTAGGTTGGCACCACCCCCTAAAAGATGAGAATGACAAGATGGCCTCATTGTCCGTGTTGTCGACGCAGGCATCCTCCTTTAAATTGGGGCGACGACAATATACTATTTCTCTTTAAGTCAGTAGCCTTCACCTTCAAATCATAGGGCATTCTCATCAAGTTGGTGGCGACGACAACGTGACCTCTATCTTCATATTCGATAAAGTCACCCAAGGCAGACCTATGCAGCCAAGCAGCCAAGAGTGAGAATATTATCAAAAGTCACCCAAGGTGGACCTATGTGGTTCAGCTACCCAAGATTGAGAACATTAAAGAAAGTCACCCAAGGTGGACTGGCAAACCATTCAAGGGTAAGAAAATTCGAGAAAGTCACCCAAGGCAACCCCATGCAGGCAAGCAATCCAAGGGTGAAAACATTCGATACAGTCAACCAAGGTGGATCCATGTGGGCAAACCATCGATGGGTGAGAACTTTTGATAGAATCACTCAAGGAGGACTCATAAAGACAACTCATCCAAGCATAAGAAAATTTCATACTCTTTGTTACAAATGGTGGCATAAAAAATCTTTTCAGCTCAAAGTTTAAAACATTTGATACTTCAGATGATGAATCTGCCTAAAAAAATAAAAGAGTAGGAAAATGTTAATTTACGTGCTTTAAAAAGCCAAAAATATGGCCAACGACAAATTGGCCAGTCATGCAAAGGAAAAAAAAAAGGGGGATCGACAATCAATAGCAATTGTGGAGCTTTCACATGTAGCTCGCCGAAGTTTTCAATGAAAAAGGAGCAAAATTATGTTGAATTACTATGAGGTGTTGGAGACCATTGAGTCAACACCTAGACAAAATTTAGTTAAAAAATTGACGTATATCTTCGATTGTGACGCCATGGCAGCGGCTAAAAAAATAAAGAACCTATGTCCAACAAGCAACGAAGAAATTAGTAGGAAACATGGGAATTTTTATGGGGTCTCACATCCAAGGAGATGTTGATGTCGTTGCTCTGAAGACCAGTAAGATTTATAATCCAATTGAGCCTTATAAAGGATCTACTTCTAGTAAGAGGTTAAAAAAGATCAGATTTTCCAATTCATGTAAAGTTTCTTGCTCCTACTTGTTGACAACTTGAGGAGTAACGAAGGGGGAATTTATAGCAATTGATGATAAAGTTGTTGATAGAATTTATCACAATTTGTTTATAGAATTATATCCCTCTAAATTGTTGATAGAATTTATCATAAATTATTGATAAAATTCTATCCTTCTAAATTATTGATAAAATTTATCACAAATTGTTGATAGAATTTTATCATAAATCCTCAAACAACATTATCACAAAAAGAAAAGGAAAAAAGATGAAGCCCACAAAAATGCTTTGATCATCAGTATCCTCCAAGCTTTCAAGATTCAACTGCTTCAAACACTCAAATTTCATGCATGTGTATGACTCTCGAATGGGGCAATTTGTAGGCACTAAAAAATATAATAATATGTGTCATGCTAGAAATTAAATATAAATTGATTATTTGGATTAGCCGATTTAATTAATTTATTTATTTAAATGAGTTTGGCCA